>JAJJWW010008499.1:0-564620 GCA_023531295.1 Papaver armeniacum
GATGATCTTAGAGTTAAGTATTATTTTTGTTGTAATTGCCAACTGTTTGAAGGAAGGCTTGAGAGATAATGAGAACCAGGATCCCCACCTCCGTATGTTAGTCTGGCCAAATGCATTGAACCTTAGGAGTAAGTGGACAAAAAGATCTTCACAAACACTTCCTGTCGGTCTGCAGCTCGGATAGACATTAGGACGGGTGGATGCGGTGTATGCTGGGACCCTGGCTCGGGGGATGAAGTAGAACAACTGACACCTTTGAAGGTATCTCCAAACCGCACTTGTAGGAGATGTTCTTAAGAGGAGATGTGTCTTTAAGCTACAAGGTTGGTGCAAGAGCTTTAGTTTTATCCGGTGAGAGGTGTATAGGGCGAGGTGTTTGGTGCGATAGTTATCCATACGCAGCCCACTAGATTGGAGGATGTAGTAGATGGTATGGAGGTTGAGGTTAGTGATCACTTCCTTCTTGTCGGCCGATGAAGTGTAATTCCAAATTTAGGAAAATGTAGCGTGGGGCCCTTAGGACAAAAACAACTCATAAACCTGAGAATGATGATATCGGGTTAGTCGGTATGCCGTAGTTTGATGCCCAAAGGCCCACCTGGCATGTCATCCCAGGACATACCTCCGACCAAGCGAGGTCATGATGCAACTCCCAAACCTACAATGGGACTTGCCCCTTCTACAAAGATTCGTTTGAGGAGCTAGTTCAATCCCCATGGAAGGGAGAGAACCAGCCTACAGGCCTTTTAAGCGTCAGAAGTCTAGGAGGTTAGTCATTTTATATCTCATTTCATTTTCATTTGGAGTTTCTTCATTTGTTAGACATAATTGTTTAAAAAACTTTATTTTTTTTAGGAAGGAGTTATGAAGGTTTTGCGGGGAGGAAGACTTGGGGATTCGGTAGCGGCCGGGTGGCATATGATGAGAGGATGGAAGTGAGGCGGTGTATAACCCCCACTACCCATCGTAGATTCGGAACATCGAAGGCCAATTCTATTCAAGTCAAGAAGAAACGGACATTTCCCACCTTATTGTGTTCAGGTATCATTAGGAAACCCAACAAATCGCAAGCGTCCCGTTGGAGACCCTTCCTTAGAATGCTTATTATGTCCCTCACCCTCATGATAGTAACCCCCTCAAGAGCATAACCCGTTATTTGGAGCATGCCTCCCAGAGTGATTAGTGACTTACCCACCTCAAAGTGATTTTTAGGGCTTAGCTTGGGTGGTAGTTGGCGAGTAGTGTGAAGGTGAAGTGGTCTAGAGGTGATGATGGAGATGATATGGATGTTGTGCAGGATAGTCGGTTTTGGGTGACTCCGGTAAAATGTTAAATTACATTGATTAGCTAGGGCGTAATACATGTTTGCTATTTAGTTCTTGTATGATATATTAAGTTTTTTTCCTCATATTAGCATGTTGGTCCTCGTCTTATCCCTTTTTTTGTTGTTCATATCCCATGTTTAAGTGCGTTATTTGTTATTTTCTTAATTCCGCTTACAAAACAATGCCCGTTTTAAATCCGTTGCGATGATGATTTAAATTGATATTGTTGAAAAATGGAGTCCGGCTATCGTTAGACATATCGCCGACGGAGAGAGCGGTATACCCAGAAACAAGTACCGATGATAGCCATGGATATTTCGTCATCATGTATCAGCAAATTTTGCGGGGCGCATGCACCACTGTGAGCAGTGCAGGTCTTGACTAGAAAACCGTTAGCCGATGTCGTGTGGAGGCAGATGCGGGGATGATGCAGGGACTACTTTAACCGGTTGCAGGTTTGGACCTCAGCACGTTTTAAGGGACGTCATGGTTTTGCCCAGAAGTTTTCTTAGAATACTGCCTCAAATTTGCGCTAGAGATCCCGATTTTTTGCAGCGAAGAGATACGTGTAACATCAAGGTCACTCCTCATATGAAAATGCTTGCCCGTCATGAAACAACGGCAAGGGGGTGGCGCGGATAGCTCAAACGATTACACCGCGATGGTGCTTGACAATATACATTTATGCTAAAGTTTATGGATGCACTTTACTTTGGGAATTTAAACCGTTACATGAAGTGCCAACAGCAGAGAAGATACTAAGAGGTTATTGGCTCAAGCGCGGCTCGTGGTTTTCTGGAATGCTAAAGCCTCGGTGCACCCATTGGGAGTGGAGGTTATGTCCCCTCTTGAAGAAGCGGTGCGGCACGTGGGACACCATAAGAAACCAAACCTTGTTTTCGAGGTGGCATCGTATGATAGATGGTTTGTGGCCTTATTTTTTGAGCGGGCCGAGGTCTAACAACGACTTGAATGTGTTGGCGCGGTCGGGATTGTTTTGAGAGACAATAGCGTTCAGCCCCACCTTGCAATTTCGTATCATGGGCAACAAGTACAAACATGGATACTTTTATCTGGTGAATGGCATCTACACCGAAATGCAGGGTGGTCATAGCTATAAGAAACGTGATGTTATCGCCCATCCGAGAAGAAATTTAATGAATACCACCACGCAAGAGGAAGGATGTGGAGCGTGCTTTTGGTGGTCTAAAAGTCGAAATGGGGTATAATAAGGAATCCTTGTAATTCTTTGGTCTCATCGTGACATACACACTATTATGAGCGTGTTTAATTATGCATAACATGTGTTTGGAACATGAGTACCGTGATACGGAATGGGCAACTTTGGATGAGCGAGAAGATACACCTCGGGTACAAGGTAACGTAAGCGAAGCCCGCGTATTATCGAGCCATGCCATTGGAGATTCTTGCAAGCGATATCACGGAGCACATTTGGCGGCGTCACCTCCTAGGATTGCGAGGCGGTGATGGTGGGCCTCGGTGAGGAGGATGATGCCATCCTCACTTCCGATCGGGTACTCTAGTGTGGATGAAAACAGCTGATGTTTACCCGTTTGGGTGATGATTTTATGAGAACGGAGAGTAGGAGGAGCAGAGGCACTTGCTTTAGTAAGTGAGGATGCCACCATTGTTGCCTTTTATAAGACTACTATTGCCCTTGTTTCTTAAGACTTGTTATGTTTTTATAATTTTAATTAATAATTATGATATTTTAAGATATAATTTTTCGTAACAAATTCGCTTTCTTATTTGTCTTACTATTATTCATTTTAGATTACTTGATATTTTTAGATAAATGCGGGCCCTCATTTAGCCAAATCCATGTGATGATTGAGCACATATGCGCTAGTCAGACATACACTTAAATAGCAAGCGACCTATATTTTTGGAAAGGCATGTTTACTATTTACAAATGACCCATTTCATTGCACTTATAACGCGTCCTTTGTTGCATTCACCAAGATTACCTTTTCCATTGGACTACCAGCATAAAACCGTCGATAAGGTTGCCTTTCAATATCATCCCACCACTATCGCTTCATAGGTGATGAAGATTTAGTAGTAGTAAGAGCATGGATTGCGAGAACAAATCATGGAACACCCACGGGGGTTTTAGAAGATCCAAAACTTTTCTAGAGATAGTGTTTTCAAAACTTTGAAGATCTTCACGAAAGCGACAATAACCGCACTAAAGCCTCGGTAAAAAAAATATTTGGTCTGATAACCGCGGATGTTGATGCTTTTGTTGCATATCTGTGCATGTAAACATAAGCCATCCTACACTCTCGTCTGGCTTCGGGTTAGTAAGCATATCCTTGATATATTCAGTGTTACCTCCATTATTATAAATACGAGCATAATTAATTTTTCTAACTACCTTTTACGAGGAAACAAGAGCCGGGTCGATTTCCGTGCGGAATTAGCTAAGCCTTTCATGTATTCATCTATCCCCGAGCTACTAAGGACGTTATGCCCGCATACTGATGTGGAATGATTACATACTTTAGATGTATTCCCTAATAATAATATCTAGTAATGTTTCAACTAAGTTTAAAGGTGGTCTCATTCGAATCGAAAAGTCTAAATAACATTAAGAGGTACAACATATAAAGAAAACGACATTGCAAATTAAATACCACAACGACAACCTAGAATAAAAAACAAGAAGGATGTAAGGAAAAACCAAACTACATAATGCGACACGATTAAGTAAATACTTAAGTTCGAGACAATAGTTAAATGCAACCAACTGCTCCAACTTAGTTATGTATTTGGACCCACAGCAAATCATAATCTCATTTTGAGATTCGCGAGAAATACTCCCTTTCACTCTCGTCGGTTATTTGACGCGAGATCAATTCTCATTATCTCCATGTCTGAGTCACGCTATGTGTTCCTAGCTAACAACTCGGTGCTCGTGCCAAATTTCTAATAGACGGACAGCCATGCGTACACGTTTCTTAGAAAATTCATCCTTTCCTCGGCCCTATTTTGGTCCCATTCAAACCTTTGAACATCCCATGTTGGAAATATGCTGAGTATGCAGTTCACTCCTTGGTGACTCTTCTCTCTTAGCTCTAGCTCGTTTTAGCTGTTCCCTACAGGTGCCTTGAGGGACCTTGATCCCGATAAAATGCATTTCTTCGTCCTTGATGCAGGATTCACCGTTTGTGGTTTGAGAATCGTTAAGCGTTTCATCATTGGTCTCGAGCCGCTCATAGCTTGGCTTTGTTGGGAGGCTTGGTTGCAAGTTTGAGGAACTAAGATGGATGGATCATATTCCACAGGAAAGTGCATCTTCAAAATTTCGAAAACCTTTTGATGTCTCCAGCGTTTTGGATCTTTCGGATCTTCCTCTTAGAGTACCTCTCCATCCCGATCTTTGCAAATTAAATTTGACCAACTATGGATTAGGGATATAATTCCTTTTTATATATAATAAACCGCTGCATAAATTAATTTCTGAATCTCACCATAGATTGCGGGTCGTTTAAGCAGGTTATCCACGAAAACCTCTCTAACATGACCAACATATCTTTTGACTTCCTTTTTCAATGTGGCTACTCTTGTTTGGGCGACTTGAGAGATCAGTTGTCTCTCACTTCGCCGTGCGTTGTATTCTCAACAATACGAGACCGAACTCTCTAGACTCTTGTTCCCTACACATGTCGGGTCACTAGTTATCGCACACCAAGAACCTATTACCGCTACATCTTCCATTCTAGTGAATTTTGACATGGGTGAAAATGTTGAAGGATGCGTGAAGACGAGAGATGGAGATATGGTTGTTACGATGGAAAATGTATTTGGTGTGTTTGGTTTGGGTGCAACAAACATGAATTTAAAAGGCAAAAAGAAAATCGAGCGTTGGGCTAATTGCTTGGGCCAGCTGCTAGCGACCAGCCGGATCAATCGATCAGGTTGGTGATCGCGTCAGAAATGGAGCGCAATTTGTCTGCGTGTGACGGAATTTGAAAGCTATGGCCGTCTGCGGTTTATGGCTTCGTGCCACGGTATTTCCATTTGCGTGCCTCAACTAACAGTTAGATCATGATGGTTGAAAGCGATGGTTTTTGGGTGGGTGGTATTTTAATTGGTGGGTGGCTTGATTTTATGAAGAGATGAACCAATTTTGACTCTATAATTTGAGTATGACAATGACTCTATATTTGAGAATACGAAGACACATAATTTTATATTTCCCGGTTCTAGTATCGTTATGGATGTGACAATTTAAAGTGATTGTATGTTTAATTTGGGTAATATGGCATTAATACAAATTTCTAGTACAACGATTAAAATAATGCTTAAATAAGTCCATTTTATTCAGATACTTAAACAACGTAGTACAATCGTAACACCAAACATGAAATTAAAAGGAGGAGGTTTCTATCAGCGATATCTCATACCCATCAAACTGACGCATCTCACTTGAAGCGTGGATTAGAAGGTATGACTGTAGTATATAAATGAAGTTAATAATTTTTTTCATAAAGGTCCATGAAATAACACACGATCTTGGTATTTTTTTGGAACATACCTCTTCTATATTGGGTAGGGTTATGTTAATCCAATGGTTTTCTTCGTTGGAGAAAAGATTACCCTTTCTTGAACTAATCGCTCCCACCCTAATATGCTTCCCATATTACGGATGTTCCACAACCCTACGATGGGCGTTTCTGGCATTTTACCACTTTGGATCCACCCTGCAATATTATTAGAAACCCCACAATGAGTAATCGAATCCAACAATTAATCGGAAATTAAATAAGATTACCTAAATGGAAAACTCACCTTCACTTTCCAAAGTTAAGTCACCAAAATATTATCGTACCTCCTCGGCCGGTACAACCAACCTTTCGATTCTTTGGTTTATTGGTTTGATAGATCCCAGTAGCGGTTTCTCCCCTCCAGTATCTTGTTGTGCAAAGAACCAAAGTTTAGTAAAAGGCGAAGATCGTTAACACCTTCTGTTTCATCCCTAACTATTTGTTGGAGGACTTGTGTAGATACATCGACCTGCTTGATTACTATCCTTGATATGCAGTGATCTTGTAACTTTTGAAGATCTCGCTGGTCCGGAATGATTTTTCTACTCTTGGATGCACCGTGAGTTACGGATTAAAGCGGTCGATTTTTCTGCGGAAATGGGGTGAGATCGCGACAACCGATTTATTGCGGTTATGATATGGGTTTGATATGGCAGCCACATACGGTGTGTTTGTCGAGTACTCCATGGCTTTGTGTTGTGGGCCATCCAGTAACTATCTAACAGCTGCTTTGCAAGCTCTTATTTATCAAAACCTTCCTCATGGGTGGCGTCGGCCATATGTGGATGATTAGTATGTTTGGAAAAATGGATACTAATTTAGTTGCGTATTGGATTTGCTGAAGCAAGTTTGAAGGATATTATGTAAACTAGTGTTGGTTTATATAAACCAGCAAAAGTGAGGTAAACAACAGACCCATGCGTATGGTGATATTTAACACCCACTTGTGTTGGACAATGACCCACTTGCGTATGGTGATAATTACAAGCTTCAAAGTACCTCACTAGGCGTCCCTTTTAGGCCCGACATGTTCCCGATATTTTTTAATTGTGGGAATCCTCTTTATCCTTTTATTGAATCAGGTTTATTATCTGTAATGATAACAAATTCAAAATTGGTCGATTCAGAACATATTGAAATAGGTCCCGATTCGACATATCAAAATAGGTCCCGATTGCAAACATATCAAATCGAGTTTATTATCTGTGCCTCACTAGGCGTCAGTGTGTTAGTATAATAAAGGTTTTGTAGGTGGTGTACCTCATGTAAGCCCTCGGGAGACTAAACTCGTCCTTTAGGGTCACTAAGGGTTTAAAGGCTTGTTACAGGATAAATGTAACAATGATTCCCTCTGAAAGTGACTTAGGTTATTTATTTAATGTGTATGATGACCTAGGAACAATTTATTAATCGGGTGATTTTAAAATTCTAGTTACCCACTAAAGGGCGTTTATGAATAGGGATGGCCTTTTAACATCCACTTGTGTTGAACAACGACCAACTTGCGTATGGTGATAATTACAAGCTTCCAAAGTACCTCACTAGGCATCCCTTAGGCTTCGACATGTTCCTAGATATTTTTTTTTTTTATTGTGGGAATCCTCTTTATCCTTTTTCAGCAGATAAGTTTATTATCCTGTAATGATAACAAATTCAAAATTGGTCCCGATTCTGAGCATATCAAATAAACAATTACTATATATATGAGACAACCATGTTCTGAGATCTCAACGCAAAAACAAAACATTTTATTTACAAATTTTTTATCCTACCTTAATAAAGGGGAGGATGGGAAGATTTTCAATGGAAGAAGATACTTGCACTAGTAAGAAGTTATTGTAGGGTATATGATTTGAATCAAATTCTAGAAAACCAAGAAATGGGAAGACATTTTTGGTCTCAGATTATTCACGATTTTAGTATCCAAATGAGCGGCGTTGAAAAAGGTGTATTCAAGTAAGAGTATCCAACAACGCATAACCACCATTAAGCGGTATTGTATTCGTTTTAGGCGGTACCTTATTCTTGCAAAAGGTATTCATGCTGACAATTTCAATGTCTGGCCAGAACAACAACATCCTTTTAGACATTTAGTTGAGGGCCAGGTTTATTCGGTCCCTCATATAATATCCAAGATCCCCGTAGTATAATGTTTAATTTTCTTAACTTTTCGGTGTGTTAGTATAATAAAAGGTTTTGTGGGTGTACCTCTGTAAGCCCTCACGAGACTAAACTCGTCCTTTAGGGTCACCTAAGGGTTTAAAGGCTTGTTACATGGGCTAAGTGTAATGTCGTGATTCCTCTGAAAGTGAGTTAGGTTATTTATTTAATGTGTATGATGTCCTAGGAACAATTTCTTTGTGAATCGGGTGATTTTTAAAATTCTAGTTACCCACTAAAGGGAGCGTTTATGAATAGGGATGGCCTTTGAATATAAACTTTTGATTTTATTCCCTCAGGAGTCATTTGTAAACAACACTAATACTCTCTCATAAAAGTAAAGGTCACTTACTTTCGTCCTTTACTACATTATTACCATTTGTAACTACGGTGCATTCGTCACCAATGGGAATATGTCATAAAATGAATACATTAATATGGGTTTTCCAGGATTCTTAGGATCGAAGTCTAATTTAGCCTATAAATACACCCCCTTTGAACGGTGTAAAAAAATTGCCCCTAAAAACTATAAATTATCTTTGTGGTTCAACCTTTATACTAGTATCAACAAAGAAATGGCCACCAAATACACACCACAAGAAGATGAAGCTCTTACTAGGGCTTACTGCAATGTTTCTAATGATCTAGACGTATTAGCAGAGCGAGAAATCAAAGCGAGTTTTGGATGTGCATTGCGCATGAGTTTACCGATATAATTGGAAATCACAACCTTCGTACTTGAAATCCTTAAAATCACGTCTCTTCACAATAAAGAAGCGAGGTTAATTTTTTGTTGCCATCATTCCCTTTGTATCTCGGTGTTCCGATGGGTGGTGCATGAGATAAGATTATAGGTTTCCCTTTATTATTACAAACATGTGTTTGAATATATTTGTTTCCTTAAATAACACTTATCATAACTATATATTCTAATGAGCTGCGGGAGGCCGATGCGCGCCGAGTTGTACTTACAAAGGAAGGGAAAAGAGATTCATGTATTTCAATTGCTACCTCGGCGCATGAGCCATCACTTTTCCTATATGAACCCCCAAGTTTTAGCCGTCGTGAAGCATGGCTGACCTCATAAATTAGCGGTTTGTGGGTTAAACCGGCATGAAAACCCTCACGAGACTAAGCTCGTCAGTAGGGCCGCCTAGTGGTTTAAAGGCTTGTTACGGGCTAAGTGTAATCGCGTGTCAAGCGACAATGACATCGATTTTAATGTTTTATTATTTTCCTCCTTATTTTTGGTCCCGGACTCGTGCTTTTAATCAAACAATGCGTGTGGTAATAGTGACTCACCTTTTAGGTTGGTTAATATATGTTCATGTGTCATGTGAGAAGGACATATTATAATTGTATTTTCCATGCATTATTTAAAGTTTAAGTTTGTTTTTTTTTTTTTGGATATGTCATGCAAAATAGTAATCCTCCCTTGAGAAGCGATGGGGTTTTGGACGGTGTTTGTCCTTCCATCAATGAAGGGTTTATTTGCCCTAGTGCGTAGGATAAATGATACTCACCAACCACTTTTTAGAAATTATATAATGTGGGTATGTGTAATGTCAATGAAACACCCTCAACTACTCTTACTTTCATACCAATTATTTCATGTTTCTTCAAAAAAACTATGGTAGGATATTCAAAGCGAAAGAGGATGTCGCGTTAATTGGCGTTTATTGTCGGCGTTTCAGTGATCCTACTATTGGAAGAGACATGGATACTAGGAGTTTTGGGAGCGAATCCTTGGAGAATATAGATCGGTGATCCTGTGACGACAATGCAAGATCCACAAAGTCAATCCAGTGTCGAGTCTCAATGTTGAAAAAAACATATTAAGAGATCGTCGCTTTTGTGAGAGTGAGTATACGGGGAATGGCTGATGGGGTTATGACCTAAAGCATTGTAAGTTTTATTAAAATTATATCATTTACGTTATTTATGACATATTATCCATAGACTAACACCATAAATGAATTTCGTGATGATGCACTTTAGGACAAGCGCATATGAGGCGGAGGAAGATATGGACGCATGGAACGTTTTCAAATCTTGAAGGATACATTTGGCGAGATCTTTGATCCGAGTTCCTCCTCGTTCAAGGGAAATCGATATGGGAAGAAGCTTAAGACATGACAAAAAACTTTCTAAAAGGTTTTGTGGGTTAAACCAGCATGAAAACCCTCACGAGACTAAACTCGTCCGGTAGGGCTGCCTAGTGGTTTAAAGCATTACGGGCTAAGTGTAATCGCGTGTCAAGCGACAATGACATCCTTTTAGATTTAATAATAAATTGGTGTGCTTTCAACCAAATTTGGTGGTGAATTGGTATTGTGGTGGATATACATATATTTTCAATTTTCATTTACGAGTGATGGTGACCTGTCATAATTATTATCACTTTATTTTATTGAATATTGGCGTCCCCTAAGTGACCACCTATCGTCCCATACATTACATTACTGATTTCCCGGCTACGCCATTTATTGTGAACTCTATAAATATAATATCACTCATCTTAAATAAAAGCAGAAACAAACCTTCTTCTTTATCTCATCCATCTATATATCGTCTTCCAATTATCAAGTCTTGACAATTTTAAAAAGAATGGCTAGTTTTTCATGCAACGAGGACCTCGCTCTGGTGGTGCATGGTGTTCTGTTAGATTAGATCCAGAAATTGGCCACGACCAGAAAGCGTTGAATTCTGGTCGAGGTTAGAAGTCGGATACCTAACCTCATGGTATAATGGGGCGGTAATAAGGAACGATCACGTGTTGGAGCGGGGTTAGGTTGTTGGTTAGGAAGTTACAAGATATGTTGTTTGTGTTGGCGTTTTTTGATGAACGTACCTAATGGATGGAACAATATACGATGTGTGAGTAAAATGTAAATTTATTTTAAATTTAAATCCTTTTAATGAATCCCGGGTACTAACACATCTTATAAATTTATATCCAGTATGAGGAGGGTAAAATGGCTTACGAACAACAAGGACAATTCTCCCAGAGATGGCGTCTACATACGGTATTTAGTGATGAAATCACAATTTCAGTGAAAAGTATGATCCTGAGATCTATGTACCACTTGATTGAGATTCCTCCTCCTCGGGATGCTATGCATGATTAAGACAACGACACATTGTCCGAAGGCTTTGTGGGTAAACCTTTATGAAAACCCTCACGAGACAAAACTAGTCGTCGGTAGGGCCACCCTAGTGGTTGAAAGGCTTGTTACGGGCTAAGTGTAATCGCGTGTCCACGACAATGACATCAAATTTTAATGTTTTGTAATTTTGGTTTGTTTGGTAACCGGGGAATTTGTATTTGGGGCCAAATACATTCTTGGTAGTTATAGAGTGTGGTCTACATCGTATAAATAAAAATTTAATTTCATATGGACAATCGGTTCTTAACATTTAAGGCCAAAAAGGGTCTACCACACTAATTTTGTGGCAGACATGTACCAACTTTTGTTCAACACCATCATTGAATGACATTGCAAGCGGGCAAAAATTGTATCGCGAGGACTCCTACGGTGTGACATTTCCCTATAAATGGATGTTGTTGAACCAAGATGGAATACACAATCTTTAACACATCGGTAGAATTTTCCCTCTACTATTTTATTCTATTCTTTCTATATGGTTGCGAATTCACCGTTGAGAGGGGCGTTGCAGTTGTTGCCACATGGATTCTTTGTATTAGCGTGCCAGGTGGTGAAGGTGTTGATAGGCCTACCGGAGCATTTGGCATCAGGTACATACCAAGCTTGTCGAGAAGATTTGGAGATCAATGTCGTAGATCGAGCCAAGCATTAAGATACCATATTGGGAGTATAAAAGAGAGCGTAAAATTGTATGTTACTGCAAAGACAGACTAATGATATGCATTCCGCCGTGGTCCTTACGGAGGATATGGATATTGTAAAGCGATTTCGTCATAAAATACTTAATTTTAACAAACATAATATATCATATGATAATTTGAATGCTTCATGCGACGGGGAAAGCGATGACCAAAAGCATATTTCCTTGAAAAAAAGCAGGACGTCCTTTCGGATATTCACGAATCTACTTACTTATGAAGGACGCCATGAGCGAGTACAATCCAGACGAGGTTATATAGGCTTGTACCATAATAGATCTCCGTAATCGCAATAGTTAAGCGAAATTTGAAGTTGAAGATGTCCCGTTGGGTAGCGCGTTTTATCGTTTGTTTAGTTTGGTTATGGAGATGTTTATGATGTTAACCATGGTATTACTTATTGTGTGTTTCATCTTTCTTGCAATTAGGTCATGAACCATATTAAGAATGGCGAGTTTTATTATAAACTTCCTTATTGCCGATCTTTGGTGAAATCAAAGTCGGTCATTGCTGATTAGGATCAATAGGGTAAAGAAACCAATGCATTTTTTAGGGTTTTACATATTGCGGGCCGACAAAAAAATTTCTGGTCGATAATTAATGTTCATAATCACCATATATCTTATTTGAAACACGCCTTGGATGATGGGAAATTACATGCCACCCGACAAACCCTAGTAGAGACTAATCAACTAAAAACGGAAATTTTGAAAGGCAGTGTGTGTATGACCTTTGACATAATATTCGCTGATTGGTGATTTTTTTTTTTAGAGTGGGTCGTAAGGAGGACTCATCCATTAATATCCTATAAAAAAAGTCCTCTGTATAGATAATTATTGACCACAACTCCCCACATCAATTTAATCTACATCAATCTTGAATTTATATTCAACGAGATGGATTATACATCTACCATCGAGGAAGAAATTCATTCATAGCGTCATGGATCTTGATGAGTCATTCGATTATAGAAGGAGTTGAAAAAGGATGAACATAAATTTTGTACAGGTACATGCTAATTTTATTGCCAACTTTATGAATCCGGAGTAAAGAACAATTTTGATCTAATATGTCATGTCAAAAAATCTTTTGAGGCATGTTAGGATGTATGCCATCATCAAGCCAAGCAACTTAGAAGGATGACACCCGGTTCCAGTACAAATAATATCGTAAGTTGTTTTCACGATTTCGTTCCATATTTGTAAAACCTTATTTTTGAGGAGGTATTTAAAGGTTTTATTGTTGAGCGTATGTAGGAATGGATAATGAAACTACGCTTCCAAAATAAAGCGACATTAAATTTGAGTATTATGAGTGCTACCTTACTTTGAAGGAGGTAGTGGAGGAGTTCAACCGTCGTGGATAGCAAGGCACATGGGTTAATGTAACATCACTATGCTTCATGCTTTTGTTGGAATACCTCTTGTAAACACTCCCCGGAGACTACTCGGCCTTTATTGTCACCAGCTTGCCAATTTGAATGCTCGTAGGACATTTAGTATCGTCGTATTTTTAAATTTATTTGTACGTGTAATAATTTTAAATTAATGAGGAAAATTAAAAGTATGTTTCGATGACATTTAATTCTTACAGTCATTATATCCAAAATAAATGTTTTGTGAATACAGGAAGTACCATCGTATTTAATATTCCTATTATTTTACCATGAATTAAGGGCAAATAACTAAAGTGTCGGCGGTTGGGTGTCTATTCATCGCTACATGAAAAATTTATTACAAGGTCCTCTATAAAAAAACTTTTTCGTCCATCAGGATGAAGGTGCAAAACATAAGGTATTCAAATCCATCTAGTTACGAGTTCTCCTGTAACATTGTTTCATCTCGTCTCTTCTATCCAAAACATACAACAATAGTATTATGGCTAGGTATGCATCCCGAAGAGGATGTTGCTATCACTAATGCGTGGGCAAGTGTTGTTACCCTTCCGAGGTGGACCATCACGGGTTCGGCTATCTAAGGTTTGGAGCAGCAGTATTTGAAAATTACACAACTATTCCCAAATATTCATCAAAAGAACATGATTCTTTGTAAAGGCTAGGCTTGGAGTAATTAAAAAGGGGTGAGGGTTTACGTCGATACGAGAGAAAAAATTTATATGACACATAACCAATCTCCTCTATGGACAGATTCGGAGAAATTTTGGTAAGTAGTTTATCTTTTACATGTCCCATTTTTTTAATCTTTAACATGAACACTAAATGCGTTATGAACCATTTGTCTAAAAGGAAGCGATATGCATATTGGAAATACGCTCGTGATACGGGCAAAGATTTCATGTTTTACCAATGCTACTTAATCATGAAGGCTAACATCCCCCAACTAAACACGATACAACACCCAGATCCCCTCGCAACAAGGGGATGAAGATTAACAAAACCGCATCAACACCATGATATTAATTTAATGGTTTTGTGGGAAAACCTCTTTGTAAACCCTCACGGAGACAAAACTTCGTCCGTTATGGCCACATAGCGGTTTAGATGAGTAGATGTCTTTGGTAAAAAGTTAGTTAAGTTTACTTTTGAAATTTTTTTAGCGATATGTAACCATCCATTAATGTATCAACATCAATTTATTACTAATGGTATTTGTTTATCAATTTATTCATAATGATATTTTTAGTAATGAATATCATCATGGGTCCCCCTTGGTTTGGTTTCACACACAAAGCGCTTTTCGATCAGGATAGTTGATTCTTTGGGAAGACACGAATTTGGGTCGAGCGCAATGTAGGGGTTATCGATAAATAGTAAGGGTAAGCTATATAAGCGATAAGTGTCCTTGGTATGATAAGCGACTTTTGGATAAAGATTCGTGGGTGGTTAATAATTTGAAGTCTTGTCTTTATTAATATCAGCTGGATTCATGTCCACCATGAATTGTCATTTGTGTTGATGCATTATTTTGAGTGATCAAATCATGATTCGCAGTCTTCTTGTTTCCAACCCTATACTACGAAACCATATGTACAAGTTGATTTAACCCCAACAATGGTCATTGTACCATCTCTTCTTGCCGAGATAGGTCTTTCCTTGTCCCCCAAAAGGTGTTTTAAAAGAGTAAAGGCGTATGTGAACATCAAAAGTGTGTTTTAAAGTGAGAAGGCTTGTCGTGAAAAGCGCGCTGTGCGTGCAATGAGGTTTTCATTTACTACGAGTGAATTGGATGTGTTTAACAATTTCCACATGCAGTTATTAATTGGGATCCTATAAATATCCAGTTTACCCAAAGGTACTTCTCACCCACCGAGTAATTGGAAATCGGATTATCTTCCTCCAAACAACATAGACCTGGGAAATCTTCTCACGGCTTTCTACCCCCTAAACTCATTGTACGTACACAACAATGGGATCGTTTGATTCGTTTAAGATTTTCAAATCACAAAAACATGGTACAAAGAATCTCGAGTAGAAGAGCTCGTAGAGTAAAGCGGAGCGAAACCTTTTGGGCAAATATATACAACCAATATATAAGGGAATATGGGAATCCAAACGGAAGAAGTTTTCATGATTCATGATAGGTACAGATTATACAAAAAGCCATTTGCGATTTTATAGATATTCAACAACGACTCACCAAACACGGTAGTATTAGAATGTCATCTCGACCAATTTGTAAGTGTTTTTAATTTATTAATCCATTGGTTAATTGATTGGTTCTAAATTTTTGAGTATATTTTCTTGTGTTTTTGTAGCACGAATTGGTTAAAGCGGGGTATTTAGAGGAAAAAGGTGAGGCATTCACATTCGATGAATGCTATAATTTCATGGTATCCAAAATCCCATAGTATGGATCAGGGCAATTCATCTTCAGTGAAGTCTAAAACTGGAATCTATGTTTGTAACTACTTTGTGGGTTGTTCATTATGAACCCTCACGAGACTAAACTCGTCCAGTTAGGGTCACCTAAGGGTTTAAAGGCTTGTTACACATGCTAAGTGTAACCGTGATTCCTACGAAAGTGAGTTAGGTTATTAATTACGTTGTTCTAATGTATTACGTTGTTATTTAAAAAGTTGTCTGTTACGTCATTGCAATATGTAAGAAAACACATTACATCATAAAAACCCAACAATTTCAAACGAACAATATTAACCACTCATAAACATCTCACGAGAACAACATTCAATTTTATATCGACCCGAAAAAATAATTGGCCACGAAATGCACGAAAGGCTTCCCTTCTGCCGCTTCATACATTGCCATCGCTTTGACACGATTTCCATTTGCAACAACGCGATCTGCCTAAAGCGACCACAAATCCTTTTCGGCATGCTAACACGGTGTTGAATCGTGGCGGAATACCTAACGCTTCCATTCCCAATTTGAATCAAAAGTATTCTCTCACTCGAATCCAAAACGCCATACCTGCGGAGGATTTTACGTATCATGATCCATATCCATGACCTTACAATAACTAATCACTAGAGGCGGTATCTTCATGCATCGAATCGAGAGGCATCGTGAGTGATTAATGTTGTGGAAATAAGATATGAAACTTTTACAATTTGGGATTGAAAAACTTTATCTTTTGGTTGAGTTTCTGAGCATTACACCTTCGCGAGATAATTGATTTGTGGGGGTTTATCACAAATTATACTAAAATTCTTAGATGGGTTTAAATGTAATTTTGAAATTCTTCAAAGGAATAAATTATAAATATTGGCAACTTTCTTTTGCATGAGTACGTATCATTGGTCGGGCATTATTTTGCATGTCATCTTCTATAGCGTGATATATTTTTGTCAGGTAATGGTTAAATAGAAAATGACCTTTGAAAGAGGAGGCAGACTAAAAAGGCATTTATGCAGCTATTCGATTAGGCCAGTAATAGTAGTCTCTGACATCTACAATTATCACTCGTCACATTGTGTTTTCGTAACACGCCCCATTGAGTTGTCCACCACTTGTATGTCGGACTAAAAGTGTAAAGATGGGCATTGAATTATGCGGCTTTCCCTTTTGATTTATTATCATACACGTGGGTGGAATAAGGGTTTGGGATCGGTGGTTGGGAGATTCTGGAAGCTTAAGTTGAAATATTCACGAATGGGAGTTTGCCAGGAAGTTTGTCCCTAACTTGAGGTCCTAAAATAGTCATACATAAACAAACCCAAATAAACGTTAACATACATAAACAACATAAAAAATACACAATACATAAAAAAAAAAAAAACATTACATCGGACCAGCGCCTCATTGACGAGAATTAAACACGGGATTAAACATTACATCATAAACACATAACATAACACAACATATTAAAGAGCAACGAGAAAATTTAATTATTGACTCATTCCACCAAATTACACCAGGGACATTGCGAATTGTTTACCATAGGTGTTGTTATCTTTAGAACGATGTAGTTTCATAAAAACCTACATCAAGACATAGGGCATGGACGCCCCCTTTTCATGTTCAACCTTAATCATACCTTTCTCTTTGAAGTTTTTGCAAAGTGCGTTAATATTTTATCATCTTTGGACTTGATTGCATCTTCTAACCATTGAGCTTCTTCACGACAATTATCGAGTGGCATCGAAGGTACCTACTCTTTCTAGGTTCCGCTTCTAATAACAATTTTATTCTAGGACAACCACTCTGCGGGCACTTGGAATATATCCAGGGCATTGCATGTCTGAATGGTCTTCAAGGAAACATAGCGGACAAATTTGGTTTGCTTCTACACACACAATTTGTTTTCCCTTGCGATTGGAATTCATTTTTATCCGGCTAAATTTGAAGTAGCGTTTTATGTTTGATGGTGTGTATCTTTGAGTGTATTTATAGGGAAAAATTATTATTATTTATAAATGAAAATCCCCAATAAAAAATCTTGCCGTCATAATGTGTTGATAAGGATAACAAGATTTCTATCAGAAGTATCGTTATCCAAAGCGATTAATACGGATGACTTAATGGCAACTGCATAAGCTGAGTAGTACGAGTGTTTTTATCTACATAACTGGGCTATGTTCAACCAGAGTTCTATTTTAGATAGTATACGAAAATTACTTGAATTTAACATTACAGTGTAAACCGGGTGTAGGAAAAAAAGGTCAAACAAATATAAAAGCGACCCACGCGGTTTTGAAGCGTGTTTCTGATGAGTGCAGATTCAATATGCGTGCGGCGCGAGTTCAAGCTGCGTCCATAAGAATATTCCGTGGATTTTTTTTCCCATACGCGATTTGTTCTCTGCGTTTTTGTGCTTTCAATCGCGGTTTTGAAGCTGCGTACCTTGGGTACTTCAACTTGGATCCAAGCTGACGCATGACACTGGTTACGGATTTCAGCCACTGTTCACACAAAAACGACAGTTCTACAGTGCCTTAAGTTGGATCTTGGATCCTGTTGGGGCTAGCCTAAGCCTTATTGCTTTCTCTCTTCTGGTTTCAGCTGTTCTTCGATCACTCTATTCGGCTAAATCTGCTGCTATTGTGTCCTTAGGTTTCAGTTGTAGACATGATTTAATATTGCTAGTGACATACTTATCAGATTCTAAACATTGTACTTTGTGTCTCTTGATGTGGGGTATCGTAGAACATATTTGTATTCTGAGGACTTGGTAGTTCAGGTCTTAACGCTTCAGTTGAAACTTGTGGTCCAACCTTGCCTTCACCCTAATGATGTTTTAGGTTTCCAAGTTTTAGAGATTTTTATCTGCTGGTCCTTTGAAGAATAACATATAGATTGGGATTTTGGATTTGATTTTTTTTTTTTTTTGATAAGTAAAAAAGAGATTTTGGATTTGAACATGGCAATAAAGAGTTGCCTCCTTACAAGTTTCATGGTTTTCTTAACACATTTTTCGGGTAGTGATTTTGTTTATCATTCTGTCTCCTTCTTTGCTTTAGAAATATATTCAATAATGTATTAGTCCTCATCTCTTTTTATGACATTTATTTATGTGCTTTCTGAAATCAGGGGTCGAGATAGATAGTGCAAAGGACGCGAGTTGGAGGAGGCTGTACAATCATGTTTGAGGATTCAGAAAGAAGCTTAGCTCAATCCTTGAGGAACGTCTATGATAGTGAGTACTTCACAATATATAATTTAGCAGAGTATGCACCTATAAAAGTATTTTGCAGTTGGATTCCTTCATTACCAAACTGGTTTTCGTTATCCAAGTCTAGTGAATCATGATGCCACCTTATTTCTTGAGACTATGATCATTTTTTTATGATCATTTTTTTTTGAGACTATGATCATCGTTATCATCAAATTTGGCCTTGTTGATTACTTAAGCCTTATAGGAATACTCATTTACTTAGGCATTATGCTGGCTAGAAGTTCTTTCCCATATCGATAGTTTCAACTATTACTTCTTCCTGTCATTAAAATCAAAGGCTATAACTGATTGACCTTTTAGCTCTTTAAGATTTAGTGTGTTAGAAATAATAACCAGAAAGTTCTTGTTCTTGCTCTAGAAGGTTGCAACTATAATTGATAATAGCTGAATCCCGATTGCTGAGATATTTTCTCTAATAATGGGATAATTATACATCTACAGGGTTGTTTAAATGCACAGGCTCGAATGCTAAGTGATGTTCACTCTGCACAACTTGTTGTCCGATGTTTAAAGTTAATGGAGGATATGCTCATGGGTAGATCTCTAATAAAGTGTGATGCACGTCTGAAGGTTGGTGCCAAAAAAATGTTGTTATGACGTTATTACTGGACCAGAGTGCAAGTTGAATGACATAGGTTTAGCTGTCAAAACAAGCAGGTATGCAATGTCTCCCCTTTTATAAACTTCTTAGTAAAAGATTTTGCAAACATGACATGAACTATAGTCATGAGTATTCCTATAGCTAACGCAGGTTGCCAGGTTCGATTTCCATTTCAAGCATTCTCTATCTGAATTAGATGCATAGTAAAAGATATTAGAGAACGATATTGTATACGCTTAGTTAAGTTGTTTTCCTTCTGAATCACATAACTGGAATACTTGATAAATCATTGCATCAACATGCAGAACTAGTACTTGAGAAGATTAGAACCACGTCCTCCAAGTGACTCTAAGTACTTATATTTGGGAACAGGATATCATCATTTCTTATCCATCGGGTATGTATTCTTCTGCAATTGGAATCCTTATATTTAGTGTTTGGACTATAAATCATCATAAGTTGTTGGACGAGTATTTTCTTTAGGTTTTAAACATTTTATAAAAAGGTTTTATACTCAGCTTCCTCATAATGAACTATTCTTTTACAGAACCATTGTTTCTACTTATCCAATCATATGACTCATATAATAGACTATACGATGTTCTGTAGCCATTGCCAACCATAATGATAAAAACCCATTCTTGTTGCGTTTAAATAAGATGTGCAAGGAGGGTGCTAATTGGAAGAAGCTGTGTACATCTGCAGAGCTGTTCCTTAGCCATAGATTGACATGCTCTTACATGCACTACTTTATCATCAGTAGAAATGCATAAATGCATAGTTGATTGACTGATATTGCACTTTGCAGGATGTAGCTAAGAGTTTACGTGGAATGGAGGGGTCCAGTGGTACCAGCGATTGGGTAAGTGATATACTTATTCAAGTCTTTTTTTTTTAGGTAATAGATGAAGTGACTTGTGTGTCCGAATATGTAATTTCTTCCACCGCCAAAATCTTGCATGATTTATGTCCATATTTTGTTTTAGAATGAAGGCATTGTGTTTTGCTTTTATAATTCATGATTCTTAGATTATGTGTGTCGTATTGTAAAACCTAAATTGGGATGCTAGTTAAAAATTCCAGAGTTTGAAGAATATCGCCGAGATGATCAGTTCAGTTCTGGAAACAGAGTAGCTCAGTTACTGTGCTTCACTCATCAGAAATCCCAACACTTACTCGAGTCTCATTGGTCTCCAGTATCTTTCAGGTATAAGCAAATCATTAGTAATAGAGTATATACCCTGAATTCTGAAGTATTCTTACTTTCTTTATTTTTTATCTCAATTATATGTATCTGTGACAGGTTCTTCATCATCTTGGTCGTATTTACAAGAAGAGAATTCAGCATCCTCGTGTGATCATCCTCTCAAAGTCACAATAATATGTTGCATTCTGATTACTCACTGTAAGAGATTGTAACATTTTGTTTCTATATGCAATCCTTAAAAGCTAAAACAAACATAGTTGCACCAGCACAACGTAAGAAACAAGAACATATTTACATATGCAATCTTTCAGTTGTACAGTTTGACACCTGATTTTCATAATGCGACCTGTATTTGGTTCCCTTTCTTTGTAGAATGTCTTTGAGGTTTAAACTTGTGGGAATGTCTGTATGAATATAGAGTATGAGAACTATCAGATTGAATTGCTGGATAAAAAATGAATCAGGGTTTTGCAGGGAACTGGGGTATTGCATGATAAATTGTGGGGAAATCTGTTTTGACTAGGTCAACAAAGACTTGACCTTTTTTTTTGTTGCAAAAATATTAGCAACGACAAAAATATGTTGCTAAATCTGAACCAGAACAACTATATCTTGTTCTACTAAAATAGATCCCGGAATAACTCTAAAATTAGCAACAGAGGAGTAACATCTTAGTTATGTTTCTATATTTTGATTTCGCAATGACTTCGTTTCATTTGCTACTGGGTCTTGGCGAAATTGTGTGATGCTAGAGTTGTTTCCAAAAACTGCGACAAGGTATTTAGCAACGACAAAAATCTGTTGCAAGCCCGGTCAACAAGAAATTTAAGCTGTTGCTAAACGTTAAATTTGGTGTAGTGTATAGCCATACGCAGTCCCATTTACCATGAT
Source organism: Papaver armeniacum (assembly GCA_023531295.1). NCBI lineage: Eukaryota > Viridiplantae > Streptophyta > Magnoliopsida > Ranunculales > Papaveraceae > Papaver > Papaver armeniacum. Next base: position 21,712 of record JAJJWW010008499.1, read on the forward strand.
AGAGAATTTAGGAGCAATGATACACATGCTAATCCAAACAATAAACTTAAAGGGGAATACCAAACTTCAAGTGTGATAATCAATGCATCCCACCCGATGGGTCATACGCTTTCCTCAAGTCAATCTTGAGAGCACACTTGGGAGTCCCATTGTTCCTGTGATAATTCCTCAGCAATTCATGGCATAACATGATATTGTCTTGGATAGATCGCCCGGAGATAAAATCTGACTGGCAAGGACTAACTAGCTTCTTCACCAAATTCTTGAGCCTTATTGTGAGTATCTTGTTGATGCATTTATACATTACATTGCAACAGGCAATCGGCCTAAAATCATTTAAGGTGGTAGCATTAATAATTTTAGGTATCAAAGAAACTAGAGTATCATTAACCTCACCAAGGAGCTTTGCACTTGAAAAATAACTCTTGACTGCCTTAATGAAATTCGAGCCAATATTCGCCATCTATGCTTAAAAAAGTGAGAAGAAAATCCATTCGGACCAGGGGCTTTGTCCGAATCAATGGAGGATAAGGCGAAGATAATTTCATTGGGTGTGACAGGTCTAGACAATAAATTAGCCTCCTCCAAAGAGACATGGTTACTTAACTCAATTTGGTCCCAAGCCGAAGAATCAAAAGGAGTAGCAGAATGTTGTCCAAATAAATCTGGGTAGAAGGATACACATTCCTTAGCAATATCAGCATCAGAATTAAGTTTAGTACCTTCAGAGTTGTAAAGGGCAAGAATCATGTTCCTAGTTCTTCTCTCCACAATAGACTTTTGAAAAAATGGGGCATTGCTGTCACCTAGCTTCAACTATTGAACCCTTGACTGCTGCTTCTTCATAGACTCCTCATATCGTACCTTCTTAGCACAGTCTTGAACTGCTTCCCTATCATTAGAAATAGTAACAGGACAAGAGGGGGTCACCTGAAGGGCTTTTTGCACAGTGTCAAGATGAGTCTTAGCATCCTCCACTTGTGCACTAAAATTGGTGAATCTGCTCTTCCTCCAAGCAATAAGAAACTTCTTTACATTCTTTAATTTGGTCACAAAGCGATACATAGGAGTACCATGGACTTCCAAGTTCCAAGCCTGTTCCACAACAAGTAAGAAATCACCCTCATCAGCCCAACTGTTAAAGTATCTAAAAGTCTGACAAATTTGTTTTGCTTAAAAATTCACATTCATGATCGGGTTGCTTGAAGAACCACCACGCAAATAATTGCCCGGGTTATGAGCTCTCGAGCCACGACTTAAGTCGAGGGGGGAAAAAAATCCCTCTATGCGGGTGCAAAATACTAGTAGAAGAAGTGAAGAACAATACATAAATACCTCATGAGCGAAAGTGGGACAACTTCTGCAACCAAAGACCAAAACCCTATTCCAGTAGCAAGTACCAGGGAGGGTAGGAGACAATGTTAACTCCCGAAAATATAGCTAAGTTTTCTGCGGGATCGCATAACCTGGGAAAACTGCAAGCAGATAAAGATTTTGACACATTCCGTGTCGCAGTGGTTACGGAACAAGGAGTACGTATACCACTCTAGTTGGTTTTACGTATTCACGACCGTTAAAGTAGCATACCCGCAGTCCCTGCTTAGCCAATGGTGTAACAAGTTCGCATGCTGAGGGTATAGCCATCGATAGAGTGGACCCTGGTGAATGGCCCGTACACATCAACAAGAATCCATGGATACGGCTGACCATCCAGAAGGGCATATCACCAGATGCTACATAACGACACGCCTTAACGCTCAACATTGTTGAAGGGTCCGGTAGTCTGGTCATTCCGTCCAAGGTCATTGCAATGATCTATCCCCAAAGACCAAAACCCGTTTCCGTAGAAAGTACAAGGTTGGATAGGAGACAATGTTAACTCCCGTAGCAAGTACGGGGTTGCAATGATCTATCCCCATCACGATGAAATTTTTGAAGATTACCCGGGCTCGTCGGCCAAGGATATATACTCGTTGAATACATCAGTGTAGCGCGCGTGCGGCCCAGAACATCTAAGGGCATCACAGAAATGTTATTGCCTCAAAATTCCGTGGCCTAAACGGCCATAGTCCCTCTAAGAAGCTGGTCATAGAGGGAATCCTCCGCATAGCTAGTTAGTAGGCTGAGGTCTCGTTGGGTTAACGGAATTAATCAGAAAAATCGCTCCACCAACTAAGAACGACCATGCACCACCACCCGAAAAAGTTTAGGTTATATTTAGACTTGAGTTTTACTAACGACGATTAAAATGCTTTTTTTTGGAGAAACAAAACTTCATCAATTAAAACCATTATCGGGAATGTTTGGTTACTTTTGACTTAAACTGTGTACACATAAAGCTTAGAATGTTTTATTTTGTAAACAAACTAAAACTTCATGCATTACCAGGAGGGTTAGGTTCATTTTATTGAATATCACTACATCATTTTTCAATATTAGCAACAAGAATTAGCAACAACTTACACCAATTACAAATTTGCAATATCTTTTGCAACTGCGTTCTTACGTTGCGAATTTTTTATTTCACAACTGTTGTCCGTCTTTCGATGAAAATTAGCAACAACTAAAAGCAGTGGCGAAATTTGTTGCGATAAAACTTTCGCACCACTACTTACCTGTTGCAAAAAAGCTTCAACACCATGTTTTGCAACTGCATGCCAGTCCATTTTGCAACAGCTAGCAAAAGGCCGTGGCTCAACCCATATGATGGTGTACATATATCAGTGGATGTAAAATCTTAAAGTGTTGTTTTTCTAGAAACACTAAAATTTCATAGAATTAAATCCGTTCTCAAGAAGGTTACTTTGTGTTTTTACTTCGGTTGTAGTTTATGACTCACAATGTTTTCTATACTAGACAAACTAAAACTTCACCAAATGAAGCAATTCTAAAGAAAGTTAGGTTATGTTTGGACTTAAATTATCCTAGCGTTTTTAGGGGCCACTCAAAAGGATCTAGGGGCAACAATAAAACAAAATGTGGAAATTGAATTATTGTCCCTCCTTTTCATGGGTCTACACAATTATCCTTTAGAAACTTTAGAAATGTCCCTTATGGCATAATTGAAATTTTTAGTAAAAACACAATTTTTATAATTCCACTGTTGACCTTCTTCTTCCTGTCTTTCTTTCTTCCTTTACACTCTCGAATTAGAGAGAAACAAAACCCATCATCGTCGCCTGCACAACACCTTCACCAGCTCCGCCACCTCCATCAAATTTTTCATCAGATCCGGCAGCACCCGACTCGTATCGATTGAATCAGGAATCAGAGAGAAACAAAAAAACGTCGCCTGCACCACTACCGACACCTTCACCAGCTCCGCCACCTCCTACAAATTTATCGTCAGATCCGGTAGCATCTGATTCGTATTGATTGAATCAGAAATCAGTGAGAACCTAATCTCCAAATCTCAAACTTGATCATCAGAAATATTAGATTCATTTCGATTTCAATATTGAATTCAGTTTGAAGAACCTAAAATCGATGATGACGGTATTTGTTCAATTGGGGTTTTTGACTACTTTGAGAAACAAATGCGTTGATGGAATTTAATGTTTTTCCTTTGTATATGTCAGTATACAATGAACTTTTTTATTTTTTGGATGTTGTAGTTGGTGGCTATAGTTGTGGTGGTGGTAGTTATTGATATGATGATGGATGATGTTGTAGTGGAGATGATAATTGTGGTGGTGGTGGTTGTGAAGGTGATGATGATAATAGTGGTGTTCTCGGTATAGCAATTGTCCTTTTAGTAAACCTACTTGCTTCAATTTTTACGGGATCAACTACTGCTGTTGATCCAATTTTTTATGGATATCAATTACGGTTGTTGATCCATTTATGGGATCAAATCCTGTTGTTGACCTAATTTTTTATGGAATCAACTACTGTTGATGGTGGTAGTGACACTATTATAATTGTATTATGGTATTTGCATGTTTTTGATGGTGGTGGAAGGTATAGTTGTAGCGATGGAAGTGGTGGTGGTTGTTTGCATTTATAGCAGTGGTGGTGGATGTTCCAACATAGTGTTGGTGCTTGTTGATATGGTGGTGGTGGTGGATGTTGTTACGGTGGAGGTGATAGTAGTGGATCAACTTCCATTGTTAATCCAATTTAAGGGATCAACTACTGTTGTTGATCCCCTATATTGATCAATTTCTACTGTTGATCCTTTTTTTTTTTTGGATCAACTACTATTGTTGATACTTTCAACTTCTATTGTTGACAGTATTTTCTTGGATAAGTATAATTATGCTTATAGTTTAAATCATGCTTGTAGTTTAAATCGTGTAAATTTCTTCCAATGTTGAACTTGTGGTGCAATGGTAGCATGACTGGTTCCATGTTAGATGATGCGTGTTCGACTCACGCCAAGTTCACTCCATTTACATGGATCAACTTTCATTGTTGATCCAATTTAGGGGATCAACTACCATTTTTGATCCCCTAAATTGGATCAACTTCTACCGTTGATCTTTTTTTTTTTTGATCAACTACCATTGTTGATCCCCTAAATTAGATCAACTTCTACTGTTGGTTCTATTTTTATTTGGATCAACTACTGTTGTTGATACAAAAATATCTGAACCAGAGGTGGCGGCGGCGGCGGCGGCGGAGGCAGAGGACTAGTGGCGGTGGCGGCGATGGACTAGTGGTGGTGGAGGACTGTTGGTGGTGTAATGGTGGTGGTGAAGGAGGGTTGGTGGAATATTAGTGGTGGTGGCGGTTGGTAGGTGGTGGTTGTTGAACGGTAGTGGTGGAATGGTAGTTGAATGTTGGTGGTGGTGGTGCTAGTGGTGGTGGTGAAGTGGTAGAGGAAGAAATTTGTTCCATCTTGAAATAAAGAAAAATATTTTATGGGTGAGGGTATTAAGGTAATCTAATATTAAATGAATAACGTTATTAAAAAGTAGGGACATATTTATTGATGTATAAGGATATATTTATTGGGTGCTAAAAGTATGGACATATAAATAATGTACCCAAACAAAATAGGGTCACCCAAACCTACATTGAGTTCACCCCTTATCCTTTTTTTTTTTTTCCGTAATGGCAAAATTACCCTTTAATAATCGGAAATTAAACATGAATTCGGTAGTTAGTGTACATTTAGTTATTGTTAATATTTGTTTTTTCAAATTTTGGTCCTACCATAATCGGTAGATAAAAATCTATTTTACCTACCGATTTTGGATGATGTTCTTAAGAAATGATGAACATTAACCAGAATCGGTAGATAACAATCATTGTATTCATACCACGTCCATGCCCGCACCGAGCTTTTTCAACTGGATTGGTTGAGCCTATAATCGGTAGCAAATGAAGGTATCCTGACTTCCGATTATACAGTGGGCCTCTTTACCGAAATCCTAGCATAATCGGTAGTCAAAGATAGTTCATATAACTACCGAATATAGAGTTTCCCCAAAATGAGATTTGCAAAAATCCTCTATTTTTCTAATTTGGTTGAGCCTATAATCGGTAGTCTAAATAGTTCATATAACTACCGAATATAGAGTTGTCCCAAAAATGAGATTTTGCAATCGGTAGATAACTAAACTACCGATTATGAAGGGGCATATAAGTATTTTCATCCTATTTTATCTTTTGTGTCGCCCCTAATACTTTTGGGGTCGCCCCTAAAAATGCTAGGTTAATTTTTCGTTCCTGAATGCTGCATATATCACGGAAATAATCGAAAAATACTAGTGTATTGAGCAGCAAGAAAACCTACAAAAGAAAAGCAGTCATGTAGGGGGGATTAGAAATACTGAGATTCGTAATTGGTATATAATGAAATCGGTAGATAAAAATGTAAGTCTTTGTCTAACCTTCACGGGAAATACACAAATAACATAGAAGAAGAATAAGAAGCTGGTCATGGTGGAGAAAATGAAAGGGTAAGCAATCTTGATAGGTTTTCCAAAACTTTCCTTCTTCAATGGTGGTGATATCATTGGATTCTTACAGAAATAATTGTAAGCATAATCAAACAACGTAGTTCCATGCAATGGTGGTTTTGCAGACGAACCCACGTGGTATATGGAGCTATTATCCCTACTAGATGGCTGGTTTGCATGACCAACCATTGCAACAATCGCTGCATTCACCACCATGTCTCCTGGAATCTGTAAGTTAACTATCCATCATGTCCGATTTAAGTAGAAAAAAAAATGAAGTGAATAAACTAATCCATAATCAACTTGCCACATCAGAGACGGTCTGAGGGTTCACTGGGAAGCATCTAACATTCCCTTTACCACACGCAAGAATGACACTGTCAATAGTCCTGTTATCAATTGATGAAAAATTGCCAAGAGTAAATATATTCTGTCATTGACGAGATTTATATTCGGTTCAGAGAAGAAAAATGTAACTGGTACTTATGAGGGTTGACTTGAATCAGAACCTAACGCCTTCGATCCAACCAGGGAATGGTTCTTTGAGAGTACTAGTAACAATGGTGGGTCTTAATATAACAATTTTATGATCATGTCCTTTTGCTTCACCAATTATCATCTCTCCCATTGCCTTGGTAAACACATATGTATTTGGCCATCCAAATAATCTTGCCCTGTTTAAAAGAAGATAGGAAAATAAATTTAGCACTAGTATGATCATATGGATAGGGTAAATGGCTACTTATAGATACCCCATTTTACTAACCTTTCAAGGCCAAATTGCTTCATGGAAATCATTTCTTCTTTCTGGGAAACTTGATTAGCTCTGAGTTCATTCAATTTTTCTGAAACAAGTTTCATCACTACTTTAATGTTTAACTCTGGTGATTTTATCCCGTTCATCGTTTCTCCCATCCTTAGAGCAACTGCAGTGGTGCGAGCATAACCAAAGACCAAAGAGGGAAAAAAAGACCAAAATTTGGGTTTAGTCCGTGCTGTGACACTACGGGCATAAGACTAAATTTGGTGGGGCGTAAATTATAAGTTCGCCCGATTGTGGAGCGTACATTATAAGTTCGCCCGATGGAGCGAGATCGTACTTGGAAAAAAAAAAAAAAAAAAAAAAAGTTTATGGGGCGGAGGTATAATGCCCGCCCCATTCAAGAGAACAAATATCAAATGATGGGGCGAAGGTATAATGCTCGCCCCAACATATTAAAAAAAAAAATAGCCAGGCGAACGTATAGTTATCGCCTGGTGTGGGGCGTTAACTTTAGTAGAAATTGATGTTTAGTCCCAAAGTTACTGGGCTTAGGACGCTTTAGTCCATCCATCTGAAGCCCAATGACTGGTTTAATCAAAAAAAAACCCGCCTGCAAGCAGTTTAGTCCAAACTTGGGACGATTTAGTCCAAAACCAGTACGAGTCCCGGGTTTCCGATTTTTCTATATACCATAATTACCCTCGAACGATTCCTTCAATATAAAGTATGATTTTGAAATCGAAACTTTTGGATCTGAAACTTGAATTGAAAACATGATGCGGCTCAAAGATGATTGGGAGGCGATTTAACAGATTTAGAGAGATTTTGATCGTTTCTTCATCATACTTCAACTCGGTTTACGTTCTTAGTCCAAAGAACTTTAACGGTTTGAGAGAGATTTGTTTGTTCTATAGTAGAAAATTCTTAATCTCAGGTTTGAAGAAACCACAGAGTGAGAGATAGATCGATCCTCTCATAGATTGGATTGTGATTTCTAATGGATCAGAATTCAACTTCAGTTTAGTTTTCTTTTGGTTGTATTTCATCTAATTTTCAGGTTTTGTTTCTGATTTTTAGTTTTTCTGAGTTTATGAGTTGATGATATCAATTTGTGTAATCTTGAGTTGATATTTTGTTATATTCTAGCTTTTTGATTCTCTTGATGATGATGATTTACTGTAAATACTAGATAAATTCGATTTTTGTTACTTGATGTTGATTTTTTAAGTTTTATGATGCTTGATAAGAAATCGACGGTGATACTATATCCTAGTCTTCTATTTTTTGTTCCATTAAGATTCTGGAGCTTAATTGATGGAGTATTTTTATCTAGGTTTAACGTTAGTTGATGTTTTTGTATTTTTAAATGTGTACTTTCATGTACAACAGTATTACTTTTCGGTTTTTATGAATTTGAAGCTTCATATGTTTATTATCATTTCTTTTGTAATATGTAGGTATTCCAAATAAGCCTGACAAGTTCATTAATCTTTGTTTTGAATCATGGTGAGCATTCTGCTTTGTTTTTCGTGTTAATACTAAAATAACAGTAGAAGAATTGAAGCATTTAACATGCAAGCACTGGAGGTCTTTGTCTCTGGGAGTATATGTTTGATTATATGGACAATGCTCAAGTAGTTTATGTGACAGTGATATACAACTTCAAAGCTTAATTGGTTTCAGGATTCTTATTGATAATGAAGATGTGTATTTGTGTGTGGGAATAATTCGAATCATACTTCTCGTTCTAAGTATGGTAGTAGCAGAAGAGATGAGTTAAGGTTCTAAGTAAGTTGCAGCAATAGTTCCGCTTCTTGTTCTAAGTACGCTTGTGTAAATCGAAAGTCCTAAGATGGTAAAGGTGTTAGATCATGATGCGCATAAGGGTAAGCCTCTTATTATCGATGAATGGAATTATATATTTGTGAGATTGGTAGAGAATTCGTGGGTGGTGTTAAAGCTGTTAGGATTGCTCTTGATGAATACAAGATGGCTACCTGGTCACAAGCCTATTATTCTTAAAAATGATAGAACTCGTTTCTTTTGCCAAAATGCGAAGAAGATGGTTGTGCTTGGAGGATTCATTTTGGGCTGTGAATGGTGATACTTCTCGGTTCGTCTTTGAAAGATTCTAACGCTCACGGGTTAGTGGTTTTCATACTAGTCCACATTCTTTGAAATAGTTAGTTTACTTGCTATGGTTAGTTTTTATGTTGATTTGTTTTAGGTGTACATTGTGGTGCATGCACAGTAGAGTAGGAAGTACCAACACATGTAGATCTTGTTGGTACTTGTAACAAGTATATGTGGTGCCTTTGCTACGAGTCTTAGATCTTGCTCGGTTAGTTTTTATGTTGATTTGTTTTAGGTGTACATTGTGGTGCCTTGTGTCTACGAGTCACCCACTCCTTAGTCCTGTGGTGTACATTGTGGTGTACCTTATTAGTTTTTATGTTGATTTGTTTTAGGTGTACATTGTGGGTACCTTTGTACTTGTTGTACTCTTAAAATACATGTTCTTGCTTGGTTTTTGTGTATGTTCATATTGTTGTTTTTGAGATCTTATTAGGTGTGAATTGTGGTGCACATTACTTATTCCATTTTATTTATTTTTTTGTAGTTGTGGTGTTGGTTTGAGGTTGAAGAGTCTGCGGTGACAACCAAGTTAATCAAGCATTTGATCGTTGACAATTTGAGGTGATCCTAGCTTAAAACCCAATCAGATCATATCACTTTTCAAGAAAACCTATGGGTCCAATATTAAGTATCACCATGCCCGTAGAGGGAAAGAAGTCTGTATTTGAAGAACAAGTGTATAGCGATGATGAGAAGTCGTATAATGATTTTATTTGGTATGTCAAAGCAATTGAGGAAACTAATCCCGATAGCTATGTGAAGTTTGAAGTTGAGGATGGAACAAATAGATTTCAGAGGATATTCGTTTGTTACGGTGCTTGCAAGCATAGCTATAAGTATCTCAGGCCCATGATTTACTTGGACGCTACTTTTCTTACTAGTAGATACGGGGGTACTCTTATGGCGCAACATGTATCAACGGAAACAATGAGTTTTACCCATTTGCTTTTGCCATTGTACACCAAAACAAAGATAATTGGTTTTGGTTTCGGATAATCTTCAAAACTATTGTTGATGGTCGATGATCGTCCGATTGTTTTCCTTAGTGATCGTGGAGAAGGACTCTTGCAGGGCATTCCAAAATATTTTCCTAATTCATATCACAGCTATTGCTTTTATCACATCAAATGCAAGCTCCCCATTGATCGGGTGATGCGACGAAGCCCGTTCTTGATTTGTTTTACAAAGTCACAGACTCTTACACTTTGACAAACTTTGAAGAAGCTTTGAAGGGAATGCATGTAATTGAGCTGGGCATGTTGCTAACTATATCAGGACTATTCCAAGGAGAAATGGGCAAATCGTTTTCCTCGTATGCGAGATATGGTGCTCACTCTTCAACTCTTGCCGAGTCCTTCAACAACTGGGTTCTTCCTTTTAAAAAGTTGCCCGCATTTGTTCTTCTCGATGCGATACGGTGAGTTTTATGTTTAGTTTTTATTTATGCAACTATGTCTACATTTGTTTTGCATACATGTGTTTACTTTGATCTGTAGATACATGTATCCAAGCTGTGTGTACATTGTTGTACACATAGATTTCCTTGATGTGTACATTGTTGTACACATGTTTTATCTGTATTCCTTTTTGTTGTACACATGTTTTTGATTTTATGGTTTGTGTTTTTATCATGTCAGTTTGAAGGTTATGGACAAAATGTCTCAGAGAAGTATACTAGGTCCGGGAAACATTCAACACTAGGCTCACTCTGAATATGAGGCTTTACTAAAAAGGAAAACATCGACATTGGGTCGTACTTGGACCGTTGTTCGTCCATGGAAAGATTGTATGAAGTCAGGTTTCCCCGGACTCATTCTCAGAGATCTATTACAGTAAAACTTGTACATGTCACGAGGTGGCGAGTTAATGGTTTCCCTTGTGCACATGCTTGTCTTTGCAATTCAAGCTACTAGAGAAGACATCTATGATTTTGTTGAGTCATACTTCACCACCGAGTGGTATCACAGGACATACCAGAGATCATCTTGCCAATCCCCAATTATGACAAGCCATGGACTTATGATCCTAGTGATAGGGTTATTGTTCCTATTCTGTTCCTCCACCGGGTAGGCGAAGAACACAACGAATCGGGCATCCTTATGAGAAGCAAAAGAGGAAAATGATGTGCACAAAGTGCTTCACACTTGGTCACCACAACAGAGCTACCTTCCCCATGATTTGATGAATTTTTTTATGTTTCATTTTTTCAAAAGATTCTATGTGTTTGGTCTTTACTTTTGGTAATGTTTTTTCAATTTTCTTTGGCGTGGATAATAAGTGCCGGACATGTGTACCATTCCGTACACCTTCCCCGTGAACTTTTGTTTTTATTTTCCTGTCTTTTACATGTGTACCACTATGTACACCTTGGTGTACAATGGATACTACTAGTCTATTTTGTTTAGTAATTACTTATTACTTTTGTTATGTTCAATTTTCGATTTCGCATGATATAAAATTTTTAGTAATATACTTATGTCTTTCATTTTCCTCTTTTGATTATGAAAATCTAGAAGATCAAAACATTTGTACCTCTATGTACACCTTATGAAAATCGTCGAGAACATGTGTACCTTTATGTACACCTTATGAGTTTTACGCTATATCGCCGCACATGTACAATCAAGTACACCTTAAGAGATCAAAACCTTATGAACAGTTTCTCCTATGTTAGTACTGTGTACAATCAAGTACAAATTTCCAACTAATAAAAATATTAATTCAAGGTCTTGATAAGTCATAAACAAAGTTATAAAACTGAAATTTGATTATGTTGTATGTAAAGATAGAAAATGTTTAGAAGCAAGCAATTCACAAATTGATCTTGTATAATAAATTATGAAAATAAACTCTTCTTCCTCCTCAATGGATTCTTTTCCATACTCAAAGCGCCATCGCTTTGTGTGCTTCATCAGTTGCTACATCCCACACTGTTCATAGATTCCGACTTTTTCAGCATCTTTGCCACTAATGTTGCTCTCATATCCTAACAGATTTTTTCGGCCCTCTGCTGATCTCTTTCCATACTCTTTCTCTTCTTGATACCTCGTTTTATAAAGTAGCAAGTTTACAACAGGCAATCTGGATTGGTACCTTGAGAAGGACACTGCATGATGTTTATTTCATGCGGTTCTATAGGCGAATCACCCTTTAGCACTCTCTTTTTGTTGAGTTCCAATTTGCACCACATTTGCCAGTTGTTGTGCATCATTTTGTAGTGCTCATTTGAGTGCGGTGAGTTGTAACACTTCCACTCCTCAGCTATGAAATCAAACTTCAAAAGCGACAGTGAAGCCCCTTTGCATTTTGTATTGTAGAGTGATTGAGGGGGATTAGAAGAACTTCCAAATCGTCGGGCATGTCCCGTATGAAATCTACCACAAGCCTTTGTGTCTCACCGATGTTGTTGTTCTTCACATAGTACTTTGCAATCAATAATTTGTTGGAAAATAAGGTACACCTAAATCATACCTATATAAAATCTATCAATCAAACATTCATGCAAACAATTAATATAGCATTCGTCAATCATATGGCATATTGGTGTATATCTATGTCAACTCCTAAATAAATCTACAAAGGCCTACTGGTGTATATCTATGTCAATCATGTGTACTAGTATGTACACATCATTAAATTATCTATATATGACATTTTTTATTTGTTTTTGAGAAACTTACACATGCGGTAGGACTCATAATTTCGTATCTCATGTACTTGGTCATCGAGGATGACGGATGCGCCTCTCGACCATTGCATTGCAACGTCGATGGATGTAAAAACTGAGTACCGCTGATCCAAATACTTGTTGAACATCAGTTCACAAAGTACTTTCCCTACAATCATAACATCTTCCTTGACTGTTGGATCTTGGAGCCTTGTTAGTTCCCAAGCTACAGAGCTGCATAATCATAAAGGAAATGTTAACATGGTGTACATAGTGGTGCACATAAGATTTTTTCAGTAAGATTCAATCATTCATATAGTATGAGGTATTGTTTTGTAAACTTACGTCAGGATTGCATAATCGAAGAATTTTTGTACCCTTCTCTTGTCCGGTCCTGTGTCCATGGCATGGTAAAGTGGTGATTGACGGATATCTGGCAGTGGGCGATAAGGATGATACTCATTGTCCTTTCTATTTTTCGGAGCAGGATAGAGTGTTTGTTCTTCGTCCTCAATTTGGATCCTCTTGCCTTTTCAACACCTTTGTCATCCATTTTCGGCCTAACTTGTCTCTGCTTTTGCCCTCGGCAAAGGGAAATCGGCATCAAGTTTTTTTCTTTGCAACTCTCTTTGGTGGTGTCTTGGACACCACCGCCAAGTGACTCTTGTCTTCAACATTTCTGCTTCCTTCATCCTCCCAGCTCTTGTCTTTGCTGGTGGTGTCTTCTGCTCTTCTTGACTGCTAAAAAATGCATCTCCATGTTGTTGGATGAATTGCACTGCTTCAGCAACAATCATTTCTCTTATGTCTTTATTGGATAATGATCTTTGCGATGACTCTTCTTTAGGATCTTCTTGGCTCAACAATTGAAAGCTTGGACATTCGGGGATCATGGTTGCCAACTTTTCCTTCACGTCGACGCTGCCATTCTCAGAACAACCTTTTTCAAGCTTTATGAAGACACTTTCGGACAAGTTGTATAGAAGTTCCTCAATTGTTGAATAAGGATGATCCAGTTGATCTTCTCCTTGAGTGAGTAAAAGCACATCTCCTTCAACCAAGCAACATGCCTTTAGGGTCCAGCTGAGCTAAGGCTTCAGCTGCGATGATTGAAGCCTCATCAATTTAATTTGTTTGAGTTGCAACTTTGGTCTTCTTTAGATGCGGATGTCTCTGCAGAGAAGTCTTGAAAAAAATGAAATTTTTGTTAGGTTCTACAAAAGTGTACATCTTTGTACACACACATATCGAGAAGAAATCACAAAGGTGTACAGCTTGGTACACATATAAAAATGAAAACAAAAATGAAATTACTAAGGTGTATGACTTGGTACACGGAAGAAATCACTAAGGTGTACAGACTTGGTACACATAAAAAATGAAATTTTTGTTAGGTTCTATAAAAAATATTTTTTTATACCTCGTGTTGTTAGCAGTTTCAGACTCAACTTCAAGCCTTGTTTCATCATCTTCTTCATTTGACTTTGACAGGCCCTTTGAAAAATATAATTTTGATTGAATTATATCAGTGGTGTACAAGTATGTACATCATACAACATACATGATACAAGTATGTTAATACCATACCTCGGCTTGTTAGCAGTTTCAGTCTCAACTCCTTTGTCATATTCACTTCCATCATCCATATCTTTTGCTTCATTTCCATTATTGGTCTTTGATGAAGGGGAGCTAAAAGACGCAAGTTTAGAGAAAAGGTATGAGTTATAACATACTGGTGTACAACTATCTACACACATAAAAACAAATGACTGCCACATTTAGTAAGAGTGATTTTATACCTTCGCTTTTCAGAATTGGCACCCTCGTCATCACCACCCTACATATCACCACCTTTGCCACCTTGGTCATCATGATCATGCATATCACCACCTTTGCCAGCACCACCCTGCATATCACCACCTTTGCCACCATCATTGTCATCGTCATCGTCATCACTATTATCACCTTTGCCACCATCATCGTCCTCCTTCTTATCATTTTCATGTTTCTCCTCAACCTCTTCCTCCTCATCATCATCCTCTTCCTCAACCCACAACTCCTCCTCCTCATCATCCTCTTCCTCACTTTGTAACTTTTTGTTCAATGAAATGATTTCTTGCAAGGTCTCAGCAATTAAATCAACAGCATCCCGATCTTTTTCCATAGTCTTCAGATTAGCTGAATAAAGTATCTTATCTTTTTCTTCAATGAAGCTAACAAGCTTTTGATGTTTAAGCTCCAACTCGTAAAGCTCTTCCAATGCTTCATCTCTTTCTTGTGTTTGCTATGTACAACTTTTGTTTGATACATCTCTGCTATTTTCTCCCTTCTCTTTTCTGTTTCTTCAAAGGAATCTTGTTGTTGTTCATCACTCCAAGCTTTTACCCATCCGGGGTTGCATCGAAAACATGCCAAAGTGTCAATATGTATAATGGTGTACATCTTTTACACTGTTTTACAGTGTATATTGTGGTGCACATGACAAAAGTTTCTCACCATTTTCAAGGTGTATATTGTTGTACACATATAGGAAGAAATCACTATCATAAAGAAAGTTATGAAGTTACCTTTTTCATGGCTTCATTAATATATTTCTCTATTGTATTGCTGATGTCACTTATTACCCACCTTAGAAATCTAGGGAAACCTTGTTCATTGTTTGGCGTCATGCTGTTGTTATGTTCAGCAAACCAATACTGCATTGACAAAAAGTTAAAGAGTTAGAAATCTTAGGACCAGAACAAATACAAATGAACAAAAGCATGTAAATTGGTACAACTTAATACTTGTGTAAAACAATGTACACATACTATACATGAATGAGTGTACTCACCAACAGTACAAGAACAACCATTAACTTTAAGTGGATCACCAACATTTTTGCTTATGCTATCCATTAAATATTTATGTATATGCTTGTTCGCCGCTTGGTTTTCTTCATTCTTTCAAATGATTCAAAGTAGGGAGGAAATTTGCTTTTCGTAATCCCGCTTCCATTTCTTTGTGGTAAAAAACGTGATGCACTGAGATACATCCAAAACAACACTACCAAGTCCTCAGCATTTCTCTCAATCTCCTTATCCAACTTTGATTTTAGCTTCATTATACGCAAGATTTCACTCTCCACATCAAGTTCCCCAACTTAGATTTCTGCTTCAGATTTATACAGTTTATTAGTGGACCGTATGTTTGCTCATCTCTAGTTTTGGCACATTATCCTTCATCAGGTTCTGATCCCACCATTTCTAATTCAAAAATGAAGAACAAATCTTCTGGCATAGTCTCTACTTCCACAAAGTTTTTCTCCTCGACGAAGATTGAACATAAAGAAATTTCTTTCCGAATGATCATGGCGGAAATTTTGCACAATCTTCAAGATTGATTTCGGATTCTTGAACCAAATATCATCTCTCTTCTTCTCCTTTTTCTTTTCTGATTTTTCCTCCTCCTCCTTTTCAGCTTTCTTGTTAATAAAGGCATCTACTACAGGAAAGGGCTCTCTTTTTGCTTCTCTAACTGAAATTCTGTGAACCAGACTTTGTCACGATCCTTTTACGTACTTCTCCATCCTTTTCAAAGTGATTGTTCACAAACTCACTGATTGCATTAAAACCTGCTCTATATGGTTTGTTTGTATCTACGAAAATAGACGAATGAGAATAAGAAAAGAGAAGCATAGCACATGATACTCATACAAAAATGCTGGTGTACAAACAAGTACACTGTTGCAGATAGTGAGAAAAAAACAGACAGAGCATACGCAAAATGCTGGTGTACAAACCAAGACACTGGTAGAGATATGAGCATACAACATCTTTGGTGTACCATTATTTACACACATACAAGAAATATCATAAAAATTGGTCTAAAAAGCATGGAATCGGACACTGACTTTACCCAACAACATCCGGTGTACCAAAGTATTTACACCAGAACAACAATTCTCACAAAAATTGCTACAAAACATACATACCATGAAATGAAACACTGCAACAACATCTTTGGTGTACCAAAGATTTACACACAGATCAAAAATATCATAAAAATTGCTTCGAGGTAACAGCAGAATCTGGACATGAAGCACTGCAACAACATGTTGGCGTACCAGTATTTACACACAGTCAAGAAATATCATAAAAATTGCTACAACAACATGGCGGTGTAAAGATGTGTAAACACCAATAACAAAACAATATAAAATTGCTCAGAAAAATATAGAACTGCACATGAAACACAACAGTAGCATGGTGGTGTACAGATTGGTACACATACAAGAAATATCATAAAAATTGCTCAAAAATATACTGAATCGACTTGAATTGTTACCTTTTTTAACTAACATTGTTGAAGCCTTTGAATGCTTTGATTTCTTATTACTCTTTGATGTTTCGTGCGAAGGATTTGATGTTGAAGGCTTTGTTGTCTTTGGTTTCTTCTTAATTGGTGATGTTCTTGAGGTTTCACTCTTGATTTTGATTTTGGTACTTCTAAACTTCTCTTAGATCTCGTTTTTGGACCCTGCGATTTTGGCGTTGGTGTTGAAATTGGTGTTGAGTCTTTTGATGACGACTTCGATCTCGTTGTTGGTGACGTTGATTTTGCGATTTCTTTTCCTGCTAGTGATGGATTTTGTTCTTCAGATGATGATGAATCTTCAACTATTGGTGTGTTATTCTTAGAAACTACGTTGTTTCTTTTCAACATTATGCTAATGATGCTTCATAGAATCGAGTTTTCTTGATGAATTTAGGGTTTTAGTCTGTGAGTTTTTTAGGGTTTGTTTTCTCTTTGATTTTTTCTTCTGAAGTTTCTGAAGTTTCTGATAAAGCAGAAATGGTGAAGTTAAAGCAGAAATTGTCCGTTACGCCGCTTTAATTAGTTTTTTAATTATGGGCTAACGTGTCTCAATCACAGAGACTGTGTCGATTACAAACCGGATCCATTTGATTGCACGTTTGCTTAAATAAAAGCGTGCGAAGGTTAGTAGCGTCTTTGTACATTATTTGGATTAAATTGTACCTAGTCAACTAGGTCTGGACTAAACTGTCATTTTTTGAGCGGTTTTGGACTGAACCGTTTTTTTTTCCCTTAACTTTATGCCCGCCTGGTGTGGGGCGTTAGCTATACGTTCGCTCGACTAAAAATTTTGGTTTGGTCTTGGTCCCAGACCAAATATAGTCTGGGATTTAGTCGATGGTATGGGATTTGGTCGATGGTCCGTCCCGCTACACCTGGTTTTTTTACCAAATAAATGGGTTTAGTCGCCCGCTGCAGTTGCTCTTAGAGGATTCTCTAGTATCAATCCAGACCGCTCACCCCAAACGTACGCTGATATGCATATATAAAATTATATGTGTTTTTAGTGGCACAATATGAATATGTCCATGCAAGCTTCATACTCCCTCCGTCCCACCATTAGATGACCTACTTGGTCTAAGATCTTGTCCCATCATTAGATGACCTATTTCACTAATCAAGGGGATATCTCTAAAACTACCCTTTTGACTGATTATCGGTATCATAAGAAATATGTATAATTTGATATTCATGTTTATACTTGTTACGTAGGTGTTTTAAAATGATTTTCAACGGTACAAAATTTACGAAAATCTATGGTATAGTTTGAGAAATAAATGATTTCTAAATTTCACAAATTATTATCCATAAGGGTATAGTTGTAAAAAATACTTAAAAACACTCATTTTATTTATTGCCTTAAGAATTGTGCAAACTTCAACTAGGTCATCTAATAGTGGGACGGAGGGAGTATTATTCATGAGGAGAATGATGAAAGTAAAACTAACCTGTTGATATGTGTAGAAGCAACTTCAGCTTTTCACACTTCTTGGAGAATTCCGAAACATGCTTAGCTCCCATAGTATTAGTACGAATTGCATCATCATATCTTCTCATCACATAAAGAGAAAGACATGACATATTAATAAAAAAACAAAACAAATAAGTTTCGATTACAGGTTAAAACACCCACATTGCACATAGGTGATTAAATTACCTTTCGTCAAATTTTGTAGTAGCGGCAAAACTTGCAATAACATCGATTTCTTTCCACATCTTATTAATCATATCAGAGTCATCGATTCCTAAGTTTTCCAAAGAAAAATCACCGGCAATTGGTGTTACCTTCTCAGAAATAAAAGTGGTGTATCTGACACCTTGTCTTTCTCTCAAAACCCTGAACACTTCTCCGGACACCTTGATACATACAGATGGACCGTTAGCATTTGCAAATAGTTCACAGATTTAATAAATGTGCATGGCTTGGCGTACAACCATAAATATACCTCATTATTAATACGTTGAGCAGCAGATGCAGAGTTGGGAGCTCTTACAAGAAGAAAAAGTTGCTTCACATTAGGTTGTATTCTGAGCAGTTTCTCCACAAAAACTGCATAAAATCAATTAGTAGATATTATTTCACATTGGAAAGAAATAACTCATAATGTGCTTGATTATTGAAGGTTCTTATGCTTAGCAAGAAAACCAGTTGCACCAGTAACCAGGATAGTTTGGTTCTCCAGAGATTTAACAACCGAATTCAACTCCATTACATGCACTAAATCAACTTTGAAGAGGGAGAGCGAGAGGGAAACAATTTTGCACTCGCAGTGCGAGTTCAAAAGTTGAATTCGCGGCTCCATAGTCGTAGGATGTAGTAGATATGACATCAACAAACTTAAAGTTAAGTTTTGAAATATCTTTGGAAATTTTGAAATATCTCTGGATGTGGGAGATTTGACATCCTACGACTATGGAGCCGCGAATTCAACTTTTGAACTCGCACTGCGAGCGCAAATTTTTTTCCGAGAGAGAGTGTAAGAAAGTAAGTCTTGTCTCTCCTGGGGAACAAAAAACTGGGAATGTGTATGATATAATATATGCTGGCTCAGTAGTCTTGCAAAGTTATATAGCTACTAAGCTTAGTGATTTTTATTGCACATTTGCACATTTGGCACCAACTATTATTTCTGAATAGAAAAATGAACGATGCCGTTAGGTGTAAAAGAAAGAAAGAACTACTCCATTTAGGTGATATTCGAACAACGCCAACTACTCTTTGTGAAAAAAAAAAAAAAAAAAAAAAAAAGATCAATCTTAACTATTCTTTGGCAAAGAAAGAAAGAACTCCCACCCGATGCAAGTGAAATTCCAACTTTTTACGAACAAAGTATATGCTACAACAATTGAGTGTCTAACCAATTCAGCTGTTGGATACAAACAAAGTAAATGCTAACAATATGTACATTTATGACGATTTCAAATTTTAATCAACAACCAACAGTGGCAAAGCCACAAGGGTTATTCAAGGGGTAATTCTAGATAGAGGAGTCGGAGGGAAATATAAAGAAAATTAGAAAAAAAAAAAAAAAGGGGGGTTTTCAACAACCCATTTGCAGAACAATATTGAAATCTTGGTAATTTGTGGAAGTAGCAGTCCTTAGCAGGACTCAGGTTACTAAACTAGTTTCGATTTCCCTAGGTTCTGTGTACTTAATCTAGAAGACCATGAATGATTGTGCTAAACGTATAGATGAAAAATTATGAAGGAATGAGAATTTCATCAAAAATTAATCTAGTTTTGCAATTACGTACCAACTGCCACGGGCTGCCAAAGGAAAAGTTTACGTCATAGCATCATACTAATTATAAAATTCACTTGCTCACTTTTAGGTTTTACTTTATTACATGACTACAACCGATACATTTTTTTCCTAAATGAAAATAAGAGAGAAGGAATAAAGCAAAAACAGAAAACAGTCTCATGCTAAAGCTACAAAGTACAAGGAAATCAAAAGGCCACACGAAACACACACAACTGGGAGGACAAGCAAAGACTCGAGTCTGCAGCAAGAACAACCCTAGAAAACAGCAAAAAAGACCACACCAATACAGCTAATATAGTCATTACATTTAAGGACCTAGGCTTAGATATCACCGTTAATATATACTGCATCTCTCGTGCCCTATGGCTATACTAATAAGCTTATTAACGAGTGAAAGTAACATATTGAAATTTCCCGACGTACTTGTATTGCAGAAAACCCAAGTCACTTACTAAAGGTATCCATGGAGTTATCACTCCTTTTCTTTGTAAGACATTTTAAGTTTCTGATTCTCAGTAGGGACTTTGACATCTGTTGCTAATCCAAGATACTCGAGTAGCTCTATAACATACCAAGGAACGTCAAGTTGCCACCATTCCAGCCCTAAACGAGCCGAGAACTCAAAGGCGTGATGGTTGTTATGCCAACCTTCTCCGCTTCCGAGTAAGCTTACCACCCAATTGTTCTTGGATAAGTCTTTAGTATTCCATGGCTTTTTCCCCCACGTATGGCACACTGAATTCACCATGAATGTGCCATGGCTTCCGACTGCTATTCTAACACCCTGAAAGTATTAAAACGAAGTTATCAATCGGCTTGGTAGCAAAAGCTCCCTAATTTCAAAACTTTTCAAAAACTATGACATGAATAGAGATATCCCCGACTCAACTACCTCAAAATCAAAGTTATATAAAGAGCCAAACTGCCAAACTTCGAATCACACGTAAGAAAAATGAATAATCAAACGATCTTACATTTGACTCGATTTCAGATCCCAAGTCAACACATAAACAAACAGAAAAGAAACCTTATTGCCAGTCCAAATTTATTATTTACCATTCCCCAAATAAGGTGTGGTAAGCCTCCTCCAATGTACAACACAAGTGCAAGTCCAACTATATGAAACGGGTATGTTCTTCGGAGGAACCTGTAGTATGCTTGGCTTTGTAAATCCATGACATTGTTTCGTTTTCCCCCACCCTGCAGAGTATAGAACAAGATAAGAAGATCTACGAAGAAATGTCCAGCCATCAATCTTTCTTCAAGGTAATTAGCAACTATTAAAAAAATGGTATCATTTCAAAAAAAATAAAAAAATAAATCTGTTATTAGTTTTCATTTTTGTTTAATCCGCATTATTAGTTTTCTCATTGATTTTCACATACTGTATATAATTGTTATTAATATTTTTTCAATGATCTCATATTAATTGAGGAATAGATAAAAGGTAGACTTCTAATGTAAAATCATGTATCTGTCCGGTCCCAAGGCAGCAACAAAGTACAAAGATTGAGAATAAAACCTTTTCTCTGAGATGTGTGTGCTGAAGAATCCAAGTCATATGGCTGAACCAAAATCCTTCGATTGGACTGTGCGGGTCTCTATCAGAATCTGTGAACTGATGGTGATGTCTATGAATGCTTACCCAAAATATCGGATCTCCCTGATAATCAATTTCAGCAACAACAATAAATTAAAGAGACTTACACATCAACAAACAAATAGCAGGGTTACAAAGAGATATATAACTAACCTGTGTAGCATGAAGTCCAAAATAAGCAAACAAATATTCAAGAGATTTTGTGAGCTTAAAACTCTTGTGAGTAAGGTTTCTGTGATAAGAAAGACTTATCCCTATATAATTAGTCAAAAATAACAATACGCAACTACCCCAAAATGCACTCCAAGTAAAGTAGAACGGAGCAGCTAAGAGAGCTATGTGCTCCCCTATTATTGCACCCAAGACCAAGGCATCTCTGAGGCGATCCAATTTTCTTTTTGAGACAGCAAGCTCTTTCTTTTTGTGTTGCAACTGTACCACACCCTTCGGATTATAAACAAGTTCTACAGCCATTTGCACACTTTATTATTCAGTTCCCAATAGCTATTGTTCACGATCTGAATTATGATGTTCTTGAACTTCTTTCTTATCAATACTTCTTTATATAAAGGAGAATCTTTAGGCTGATTTGTCGACACCAGATTCAATCTCATTTGTGGTGCAGCCACATCATAAGCTATTTACAAGTAATCAGACAATAAGTGCCATGTCATCCAACAAAACTATTCCCAACGGACATGTCGGTTCGTATTTTTGGTTTTCCAAAGGCATATCATCCCTTCCCGAAAGACACATCCAGATGGTGCCTTTAGTTTCGAGACACCTTTTCATCAGATAAGCCTCACTTCCCAAACGACCTCTTCGTATGTATAAAGCACGTTGAAATTCGGCGGTGCTTCTGTTCGGACATAAACACCCTAAGTAGACACCTTCTTCATTTTCCCATGTTAATTCCCATAGGTTTTCAGAAGTTTAAAATGGAAATTGAAATAAAATGACAATAATTTTTGTCAATTTTCAAGTAATAGGTACTTCCCTCTCGCTAAAGAATCTTCAATATATGAAAGTTCAATTCATGTTGATTGATTTCTAGCAATCAATAATGAAGAAATATGGCAGTTCACACAAATATGAAGGTGTCTCTCTTCATGCCATCAGTATGGAATCTTTGTGAAACAGACTCATCAGTGTTCAGGTTTAATCTTGCTTCTTCCTTTTAAATTAAGTTATCCTCATCCTGCATTAGTGATTCAACAGATGTGCTGCTGTTGTTTTCTTTGAACTTAGATAAGTTTGTAGATATTTAATGACATGAAGAAGTTTACCAAATCTACAGAAGATGAAGTCGTCAGAACCCAAATGGTTGTTATATAGGACTGAATTAAGTAACGTTTCATTATTAATTGGAATCTAGACTTAACGATTCGGTTTGTTTCGTCCCATTGGTGTAAAATCTTCTATCGTGCATGTAAATGTTTGAATTTTTGGAATGGTATTGATCTTTTAAACTGATGAAGTATTGATTCTCTTGGGACTTCAAGTATTGCATGATTCTTAATGGTACTTTTTTTTGTTTTTGTGAAGGAAATTATTTCCTTTATTTAAAAACCAAGTCATTAGCAAGTCATTACCCCTCATGAATGAAAGGTAAGATCCAAACAGGAGGGTCATGTGTAGACCACATCCATGACACATTTTCGCTAAGAGAGTATCTACATAATACATGAGCAATTTCTTTAGTATCTCTAGGGACATAAGTGAAACTGATTAGTTGTCTAACTCTCTTTGATTTTGATTTGGAACACTAATGCACGTACGGACCTTTTGCAGAAATAATTATTTATTCTGTATCTGTTTTGTTTGCATTTTTTTCAGATCACGGTTGCCGCAATAACAACATGAAGATGCAATAATCGATAAAACCAACAAGTTTGTGGACTGTGGTTAAGAAGAACAGTCCTTGCATATGTACAAGACATATTCATGACGGCTGAAGAGCAAATCACAAAGTTCAGATCAAGGTGAACAAGAATCCAAGAAATTATTTACATTCGTAGGCCCTGAATATGTAGGCCCTGATCAACTCATGTTGGGTTCTCCGGTAAACTCTCTCCTCAACACTTTGCTGGCTATATTGAGATATATTGTTGCTTGATTAAACTAAATTGTAATCTAGAAATGTAAATCATATTAATATACTAGCCCCGCGCAATTGCGCGGATTTACTGGACTTGTTTATATATAGGTTTACAAAGGAGTGACGTTAGTGCTAGCTAATTTTCTTTGTGAGCCGCTTAACTGTTGGTTAGTTAGGAATATGTTTTTTTCGATTCTGTTAAGGTTGTTGTTGCAGATAGCATTAGTATTGTAGTTTATTTATATATATATATATATTTTATTTTATTTTATTTTTTTTTTTTGATCCGCAAAAGTTGATATATTAAGAAAAGCCTAGAAGAAGTAGGAAGCAAGTTCAAGAACTAGAACAAGACATCAAGAAAATAGAGAATTAATCTCTATACAAAACCCAAGAGAGAAAAGCTAAATAAGAGAAGCTATTAAATAATGAAATAACTTCCCCAGTTAACTATAACCGAATTAAGACACACACCCTTAAAGACTTCGTCGCTTGTTTAATAACTTTTTTTACTCTGGCAGAACCATCTTCAAAAACAATAGCATTCCTGGACTTCCACAGTGTCTAACAAATGGCTGCAGGAGTCAAAGGCCATAGCTTCTTACCAATAGGATGAACAAGTTTAAATCTCCAACCTTTAATAATAGCATCAATACAATTTGGAAGCGCCCAAAGAAGACTGACTCCTGATATAAAGTGGTCCCAAATTTGAGAAGAGAACTTACAATGGAAGAGAAGGTGTGAGACCGACTCACCCTCGGAACAACACAATAAGCAACCATTTACCAGGAGCTTACCTCTCTTGTAAAGATAATCCATAGTGGCTAAACGTTTATGAAAAACCAAAGGAAGGAAGAAAGCGACTTTATGTGGCCACCGTCTTGACCAGATTCTTAAGTTTAGCGAGCGCAATCTGCTATTGTGCTTGCTTTCCTTTGTGATTTCCTATATAAATAGCTCTCGCTATCTGCTATTCTTCATCATACTCCATTAATAACCAACTTTTCCATTAATAGGAACAATCTTTCTCTATTGAGAAGACTGATCACTAGTTCTTATTTAATTTAGGTAGCCCTCAAATTTCCAGGTTAAGAACGGGCCCTAGCTCAGCTGGTCATCCACGTCCCCAAAGTTTAATGCGCTCCAGGAGGTCCCAGGTTCTAGTCCCCAATGGCGTAATATTGCAGGAATTAACATGGAAGGTAGTGTTAGCTCGCCCCCCTTATGACACAATCCCCCCCAGTTTGGCTCTCTTGGCTAGGTTACCCATGAGGCTCGCTGGTAGGTTAGCACAAAGCAACATGTTCAATTAATGTAGTACTAGCTCGTTGGAGCTTAGCTTGTTAGGCTTCCAACTAGTTTCATGTAATAATATTCTACAAACTAGAAAAATATTATATTTAACTTGTATTCCGAATGTATAAAAAATTATGAGTAGTGAGTAATGGGGACTTCAACAAATTTGAGCATGACTCTGTAGCATACACTTCTTACCTGCAAAGAAGCACCCGCGGAGTTCTTTTCTAGTGTCCATTTAGAAGCAATTTTGCAACCCTTAAGTTGGATTTACTTAGGTTTAGGTTAACTAGAAGAAGAGATAAAGAAACAAAATAGACTAAAACAGAAGATCACTTTTATTAATTGTAATTGTACAAGACTTAGACATCAGAGATACAATGTATATATACACGAGTTTCCTTGAACTGCAAGGTAAGATATTTCCTAACTAGTTCTGCTTTCCTAAGATACAAGAGAACAATCTTGTTGGTCGACAGGGTATCATGTGTCATATTCCAGACGTACCAGATGATGTGTTAACACCCTCCCGCAAGCGTAACGGGTTATCCTGAACCATTAGCTTGGACCTCAAAAGAGAAAAACGATCCTTAGAAAGCGGTTTGGTCAATATATCCGCAATTTGATCTTTGGATGATATAAACCTGACATCAAGAAGTTTAGAAGCAACTTGATCACAAAAAAATGATAATCAATTTCAATATGTTTTGTTCGTGCATGAAAAATAGGGTTAACTGTAAGATAAGTTGCACCAAGATTGTTACACCATAAAACGGGAGGAGAACGAGTAGACACACGAAGTTCCGAGAAAAGTGATTGAATCCACATAATTTCAGCAGTAACAATTGCAAGTCCCCTATATTCAACTTCAGTACTAGAATGAGACACCGTCTTCTGTTTACGAGTGCTCCAAGATATAATATTACCACCCAAATAAATACAATAGCCACTAGTAGAACGATGAGCATCAAGTGAACCGGCCCAATTAGAATCAGTATATGCACTGAAAGATAATTGTAGAGAAGGAGATGGCCGAAGAAGAATACCAAAGGTAGGTATAGTCTTGAGATAACGTAGTATTCGCTTAACTAAACCCCAGTGAAATACAGTAGGAGCATGCATAAATTGACATACCTTATTAACAACATATGCGAGGTTCGGACGAGTAAACATCAAATCTTGCAAAGCTCCAACTATACTACGATATTCAATAGCATCAGATAATGGAGTGCTACGATCAGAAGAGATATCACCAGAAGTACTTAGTGGACTTTGAACTAGTTTAAATCCATCCATTTTTGCTCGAATAAGAAGATTATGAATAACGTTGTTGAGACAAAAATAATCCCGAGGAAGTACGAGTCGCCTCAA
Organism: Papaver armeniacum; assembly: GCA_023531295.1. Classification (NCBI taxonomy): domain Eukaryota; kingdom Viridiplantae; phylum Streptophyta; class Magnoliopsida; order Ranunculales; family Papaveraceae; genus Papaver; species Papaver armeniacum. The sequence goes on from JAJJWW010008499.1 coordinate 48,171, forward strand.
TTCCAAAAAAATAAGACAAAGAACCAAGATCTTTGATTACAAATTCTTGTTGTAGACGAGTGAGAATGGAAGTGATGCCTGTGGAACTGGAACCGGTAATTATGATGTCATCCACATAGACTAACAAGTAAACAGTGCCATAAGTACCATTATGAATAAATAGAGATGAATCACACTTGGAGGTAATAAACCCAATCTGTAACAAGAATGTACTAAGTTTGTTGTACCATACACGAGGAGCTTGCTTAAGCCCGTAAAGAGAACGATGTAATTTGCAGACATGTGTAGGAAAACGAGAGTCCACATAACCTGGAGGTCGTTTCATGAGTACCTATTCAGTAAGATGGCCATGAGGAACGCATTATGCACATCGAGTTGATGAATATGCTAATTAGAAGATAAGGCCAATGTAAGAATAATACGAATAGTACATGGTTTAACAACCAGACTAAACTTATTAGAATAATCCACTCCCTCTTGTTGACTATATCCTTTAGCAACTAAACGAGTTTTTGTAACGTTCAATTGTGCAATCAGCCCTTCGTTTGATACAAAATTCCCATTTACAACCAATAATATTCATAGAAGGATCATATGGTACGAGTGACCAAGTACCATTACGAAGTAACGCATTAATTTCATCGTCGGTAGCCACACGCCACTTTGGATTAGTTTGAGCCTGTGAATAACAAGTAGGCTCAAAAAGAGAGTCAGTAACTAATGCATACTTGGAGTCATATAGACGATTTGGATTAAAGATTCCATCCTTAGATGGAGTCACCATGGGATGATCACCTAATATGGGCGGTGCGGTAGAGGAAGGCGGTTCAGTCGGAGGCAAATTAGTTGCGTCAGATACAGTTTGTGCAGTGAACGGTGACTCAAGAGTAGCATCTGTAATACCGAGGAAGCAGCAGTATTGTCATGGAGAGAAACATCATGTGGAGGGGCCAAGCATGATGGTATCGGATGCACATAAGGGGACTGATCAGTGCCTGATGGAGCTGGAACGGTGGATCTGGTAGCAGTTGATGGAGCCGAAGATAATGGTCTTGTGCAGGTATGGATTGGGATTCGGGTTGAAGACAAGTATTCGAAACTGATGGACCTGGCATCACTGGTTGTATAGTAGAATGGGTAGATTACACCGGTGGTAATGATATAGATAAATATGAAGGAAGAAGTACCTAAGAAATAGTCGATGCCGGAGAAGGTGATGATGCAGACGCAAAGGGGAAGGTAGTCTCGTCAAAAATAACATGACGACTAACATATATATGACCCGTATGAATATGAAGATATTTTTAATCTTTGTGAGATGGATTATAGCTAATAAAAACACAAGGATAAAACATAGGCTCCGTTTTGTGAGATCTATACGGACGTCGGTGAGGATAACATAGACAACCAAACACACGAAGACAATTATAGTCTGGTGGGACACCAAAAAGAGCTTCATATGGAGAAGAATTATTAATATAAGTCGAAGGAACACGATTAATTAAATAACAAGCAATGTAAAAAGAATCATACCAATATGAGGACGATACCAATATGAGGACGGTACAGAAGCCATATTTAGAATCGTAAGACCAGTTTCACGAATATGACGATGACGACGTTCTACTAAACCATTTTGTTCAGAAGTATGTGCGCATGAAAATCGATGGAAAATACCAAGTTGTTGAAGATGCGGAGTACCTTTACGATACTCAGCAGCATTATCAGATTGAAATATTTTTATCTTTCGATTAAAAGGATTTTCAACATGCTTTTGAAACAAAAAGAATATAGAAGGTCCCCATACATCTGAGACAATTAAATCTAATGGATTGGAATAAGTAGTTTTACTAGAATTGAAAGGTAACTTATGACTCATATGTTCATGACAAGATGAACAAAAACTAATAGTATGACTTGAAACCGGGAAAGAAAATTGTGAGACGACTTTACGAACTGTACACATCATTGGATGACCCATTCTAGAGTGCCAGTCTTGTAAACTAGCATGTTCTCCTATGAAATCTTTAGGAAATTTATACGAATCGTCGAGTTGATAGAGACCACCCTTCCTACTGCCGCGGAGAAGAACCTTCCCGGTACATCAATCCTTCACAAGACAAAAATTCGGATAAAATTCAAATAAAACATTATTATCTGTGGTGAGATGAAAAACAGACAAGAGATTGTGAGATATTTGCGGTGCAAAAAGAACATTGCGAAGCTGCAACTTACGGTTGGGAGTTCCCAAAATAGAGGATCCAACACTAGAAATTGTAAAATAAGAACCATTACACATCTGTATTTGATCAGGACCGATATACTCTGTTGAAAATTGAAGACGAGAAAGATCATTGGTGATATGATATGTGGCACCACTGTTAGGAGTCCATGGAGGAGAGGGCAGTAAGCCAGTTCCTTGAACAACATATGCGCGAGGTGCATATGATGGCGGTTAACGCCGAGGTAGACGAAAGCTTCTATCAAAACGATTCCAACAGTCTGGGGCTTCATGGTTCTTACGACCACATAACTGACACGATATTTCTGGACGACCAACACGCTGAGGTTGTGATATGTTATTCACAGAGAAGCGAGACGGAGCATAGAAAGAAACATACGGTGAAGGAGAGCCAGTCGTTGTAGAAAAACGAGATGAGTGAGATGCAGGTTGTCGAGATAGTACAACTACATTAGCAACGGGTTGAGAATTTAACGTCATAGTCTGTTGTTTAATACGTAACTCAAACGTAAGTAGATAGGTAATAAAATCCTTGATTTTAAGTGAGCTTATAGTAGTAGTGAGAGATGTTACAATCGCATCATAAGAACTGTCTAAACCAACAAGAAGACAGTGACGAAACTCTTTATCGGTAACTGTTATGTTGGAAGCAGCAAGACTATCGACTAAATCTCGAACATGGTCCATATATGCTCGCATGGTTTGAGATCATTTCTTCAGGGCACGTAACTCACAGTGAAGATGATGGATTTGAGCATCAGACTTAGAATTATATTGAGCTTCAAGAGAGGTCCAAATTTCCTTGGATGTGGCAAGACGATTGACATGACGAAGAACGGGTGGAGTAAGAGACGAGAACATCCAACTAACTAGGATTTTATCTTGTTTTCTCCGTGAAACAAAAGCAAGATTGGGGGATTCATCAGCAAGAGCATGCGCAGGGCAAGGGGTTGTACCTATGACGTGACCATCCAAATCATAACCTTAAAGATACGGCAGAAACTGAGCACGCCACATAGATTAATTAGTTTCATCTATTTTATTAGTGATTATGAGATGGGGTTGGGAAAATTGAACATACGACATAGTTGAGGTTTGCAAAGAAGAACTAGAAGAGGATATCAAAGAAGAAATTGTAGAGGACATAGTTGAAGGTTCGGTAGACATTGTAGAGGATCGAAAAAGGCTAAGCTGATACCAAGTTGGATTTACTTAGGTTTAGGTTAACTAGAAGAAGAGATAAAGAAATAGAATAGACTAAAACAGAAGATGACTTTTATTAATTGTAATTGTACAAGACTTAGACATCAGAGATACAATGTATATATACATGAGTTTCCTTCAACTGCAAGGTAAGATATTTCCAAACTAGTTCTATTTTCCTAAGATACTAGAGAACAATCTTCTTGGTCGACAGGGTATCTTGTGTCATATTGCACATGTGTCAGATGATGTGTTAACACCTTGTATTGGTTTTGTTTTCAAGGTTTATTTCCTTATAAGTCGACTTTGATTATGCGAAGTACTGGTTTATAAGTTGTGGGTAATGCATTGCTAGTAAAATGATTTTCATCGGTGACTATAGGTGCCAATGTAGCTAGAGATTTCGTTTGGATATTATTGTAAGGGACATAAATGGTTGATCTTTCGTTTGAGTTGAAGCCTTTGTTTACCTATTTGTTTTAACTCTAAGGTGGAAATAAGAATGTTCCAAGAACTTGGACTCTTAGTAAAACGTACTGATCCACTGATGGACATCTGGAGTTCAAATTTAAGGAAATAAAACAAGACAGATTCTACAGCACCTTGAGTTTTATTGTTGAGTACATAAACCAAATAAACAACATCTACAAAGAAGTTGTTAAAATTAGAACATGCTACAATAAGGCTTTGTCACAAGTAACCAAAATAGCAAACAAGGAGTAATAAGAATCATAAGACGGATAACCCTGTTGCAAGGATGCATTTCTTCACTTCATCTAACATCAACACGCACCAAATGTCTTAACTACCTCATCCGCTAGAATAAGAGGTGGTTGTATATGTAGTTAAATATGTTTGTATCATGTTCTAACACTATCTATTTAAACCATCCATATCAGCTCACATTGTTGACTTGGTTTTACACGGTCGGCTTTCGAAGCTTAATTATAAGCGAATACTCAAAGTTTTCCACGATTGTCTGGGTTTTTTAATGGTAGTGTTTAAGGCTGCACAAGAACCGGCACGAAACAGGTGTACCGGACTAGAACCGGAAAAATTGTACCGGAACCGGACTGGTACCGACATAGGCGGTACAGGGAACGAGAAACAAAATTAAAACCGGTATAGAGTGAGTACAGGTACAGGTTCTCACCTAATTCCCGGTAGTACCGGACAAAAAAAACCCGGTGTTTATTAGCCGTCTAGATTTGATAATCTTAGCCATCAATCGTAGCCTAGGTCTAATCTATTTATCTATCGACACTCTCTTCTCTTTTGTTCAGTTCCATCTTCTTCTCTTCTTTTTTACTTAACAAACGATTCTCTTTTTCTCTATGGTTCACTTATGCATCACCACGACATACCAGTTACCATCAACGAATAAATTCAGTTACTGGCTTACTTCTTTTTCTTCAATTAGCAACAACAAGTCAAGGAAAAAATTCGTTCATCTGATTTAGGCTTTATTCAATTAATTGCATGTCTATTTAAATTGGTAAATTGATTTTAGATCTATGATCAATTCTTCTTCTTCACCATCTCTAATCACATGTTAGGGTTTGTGATTCTATTTATGGGAGATCTGTATTTGACTGTCTGATTGAGATGTTGATTTCGTTATGAGCAGGAATTGAACTTAGAAGAAGCCGAAAAGTTGAATTATAAACCAACAGTGAAGATTTGGGGTTTGTTGATACTCGCTTATTGTTGCAATAGAAGATTGATGTTGTTGCTAAAGTTAAGAGGAATGAGTATTCAAAGGTGAGAAAGAAATACTTAAAAGGTTTGGCTACGAATTTGAAGTCAAAAAGGAAATACAGGTAGGGTTGTGTATGGAATTGAAATAGAGATGGATCTGTGGTGTTAATAAGATGAAGAGAGATGGGTTTGTGTTGTTGGTTTGATTTTGGTTTGATCTGTGTTGTTCATCATCTAGGGTAGTAGATAATGGCCTCCAAAGGGGAGATCTAATTGGTTATCTTGATTTTGTTATCTAATTGAATTAATTAGAATAGTTTGCTATCTCTTGATTTTATTGAATACTAATTAAACTTTGAATTTCATTGTGACATTCAATACTTGATCAAACTTATTATTCACTGTAATGGATTTGGAGTCTTGGACCTTCTTTTTTTTGTTTTAAGTATCAATGGGTGTAGATGGAAGTATTACATAACTGCATTAGGTAAAAAACCGGTACCGGTCTTATACCGAACTGGTACCGGAAATACAAATACAACACCAGGTACAAGTACAGGTATCGGTCCTCAAAATTGAGTACTGATCAACACCAAATACAGGGACCGGTTCCATCATAGAACCGGTCCGTACCAGACCATGTGCAACCTTAGTAGTGTTGAATACAAAATTTATCGAACTTACCCAATGTTGATATTACCGCAATCACATGCACCGGCTATGCATCAACATCTTTTTTAATCAAAATAATTTATTTTTATTTTCTAATTAAAATAAGTAAAATAATTCATCATTATTAAAAGAAAAGAAAAATAGAAACACCTGGGGACATAGAGCCAAAACCCTTGCTAGTTAGTAGTAAGTTCGTGAATTTAATCCATATAATCCACGGAAGCCAGGCCCAGGCCCTATAAGAGTTCGTGGATTATATGGACATATAATCCATATAAGTAAAATAATTCATTATGTATATATACTAGGTATCACCCCGGCCTACGGCCGGGGCTCAACCTTCTTTTTTTGAATTTTTGTTGTTGTTTGGTCGGACGATTAGTAGCCTCCCACAAAATTTTAGTCGGCGTGTTATCATTGGGGTTGCGTTTAGTTAGCCTACGACCAGGGGAATTGAGCTGTAAAAATAGTCGGGGCTATGCCGTAGATGTCTTGTTGGTTGAGTCAAATTGGTCTAGTTTGTGATTTAGAAATCTAGGGGTTTGGCCGGGGCCTACGGCCCCGGCCGTGGATTAGAAAATCTAAGGTTAATCGTAGTCACCGCATTAAAATTAATCTAAGGTTTCTCGTTCCATTTTAATAGTTTATCCTCTAGGAAAATTTATGATACGTTTATATTACGCATCTCACAATTCATATCAGACGTAAATAATCACACAACATGTAATGGGCCAAGCCGAGGGTGGCAATGGTTAACCATGGAACATCATTTTCAATATCCGATCTTGATATACGATTTTTTATTGGAAGTTTTCAAATAATGCTACTCGAAGTTTTAGTGAACGTAGTTAACATATAACAATGCATGTCATCTCCCCACATATACATATCTAATCATAACGGTGGAGAATGGGTCCCAGTGGACTTTATGAGGAAAAACACAATTATATATGAAGAACCGAAATCTATATTAGGTTAATTTGTTTGTAATTAGGAAACCCGATTATAAGAGGAAACCCAATAGTTTGTCCCAAATTACTGTTGGGACCATGACAACATCAGGAAACCAAGGGGATCCGACGACCAAAAATATACCTCGCCCAACTATCGATCCTCATCGCCGGATGACGAAATCAATGGTCGTATATATTAGTCTACACAAACACCACTTCTTTTTATAATATAGATACTCAAGAGTTTGGAACCCTGACTTTTTTTTTTCCTTCATACACGAAAGCCAGGCTCAGGCCCCTACCCGAACCCATCTAGCCGGACTGGCCCCACTGTCATATCCAACCCGTCAAACATATAATTATATACATAAGAAGAGTATTTAATGAGATCTCCAAACTCTTGAGTTTAAACTCGATCCGCTGAACTCCTATTTGAGAGTCAGGTTCCTGGCCAACTGGGCTAACCACTGATGGTTATTTGGAACCCTGACTTTGATTCGCCAATTTCCAGCTTAAAACGAATTATACGCGTACTTACGAATTAGCAAGTTATACGGCTCGTAAAATAATTTATTACGTCACCAACAAATTATCTTTTGTATCACATTTTTGACTTTCTAAATCTTACATACACCAGTCTAATCCCTATACCACCAACATACATGTTATTTTATTATTATATATATTGTATATATCATATGTACAGTTTAATTAAATCATTAAATCATAAAACCTGTCGAATTCGTATCTCTAAAACGAATTATATATGTACGTATCCGTTCCAAATTATCTTCGAATCAAGAACCTTTTGACCGAGTAGGGGACCTAATTTACATTTTGTCAAACAGATAATACTCGTACGTTTGTCGTCCCGAACTTTCCACGTACCCCGAATTGCTAACTAGGGTCAGAACCTCCCGCAGAGAAAAGTGAAAAAGATAAATGCAAGAAAAGACATTGGAAAAGAGAAAATCACAATTACAAGTTCACCCAAGCGTTTCATCGATCAAAAAATTCTTCTCAGAAGCTTTCAAGTAAATTCCTTATTTTAATTTTGTTTGTTTACTTATGAACATGCAAAATAGGTTGAAAACCATATAATCTATGCAGGTTGACATAATTAAGCATTTATCTATACATTCTTCCAATATTGTTTTTCGTATTATTACTAGTGATTTGTATTTTTCATTCTGGCAGATGGGTTCAATGGAGGCGCTCAGGCACGCGTTGAAGCCTCTAATTAAGATGCCATTTAATAGGGTAGAGAATTGCAACCAAGTCTTAAGTATTTCCTCAGTGTTTATGTGTCGGAGGGCCTACGTGATAATGTGATGTTTAGTGCGCTGGATTAAGTGCAAGTCTTATGGTTGAAATAATCCATCTTTCATCTTCCATCCAACCTCAACATTTGGAATTGTTCATGGAAGCATAAGTCTTATGATGGAATCATAGTAACGCTAAAAGAATAACGTTAAGGTATTTGATTAAAGTATTTGCATGGTTGAATTATTAGTGGTTTTCGGTTTTGACTTATGTTCAAAGACAAAAAAAAGACTATTATGAAGAGTGTTTTTTAGTGCTATTCAGAATAACGTTTTTCGTCTTTTAACACGCTACTTAGAATAATATTTATTTGGATTCTACACACCATTCCATAAAACTATGAAACATCGCTTGGAAGAAGTTCGAATGACACCAACTTGAAATCCGTTAGACCTGATATTCCACATTTTTTTTAAACTTGAAATATGTTAGATTCCGCCATAACGCATAAATTCCCCCATTGTCTCGTTTACCAGCAGCTATCCAACGAGTTTGGTTTTCTAAGCAAATATACATATTAGTTAAGATGCTAGCTGATAGCTGCTAAGTGGAAATTAAGATGCTAGCTGATAGCTAGCATGCGACTATTAGTTATACCGGTAAAGTTCAGCTTAGCTTTCTAGACAAAAGGTATGGGTTACCTCTTCCTTTAGGTTACATGCTCCAAAGGTTGATGCAAGGCCACCTTCGTTGCATATGCTGTCCAATGATATCAGTCTACTGCAAACAAAAAAAAAAAAAAAAAACTTCTTTCGATGCATGCGGATGCTGGATATGACCTTGAACTGTTTGACTGCAATTTAAAACGTCGAAATCAAGAACTTCACAACCACTTTAGTTTGAGTCCCGCTAGCCATGTACTTGTGTATGTACTCATTGTCTCATGTGAATTTGGAATCAACAAAAAATAAAAAAGTGTAATCATATGAGCAGTAGTTTTTAATAGTAAGTATTTTATTACTTACCGGTGCTCGTAATCATTATGTTTATTTTTTTAATACCTTTTCCTAATGAAATTATAGACCCAATTTATTCTTTGGGCTATTTTAGACATTGGTTAAATTCCTTTATATCTTCTTTGTTTTGCTTCACATTTATCCAAAAATCAGTGGTAATTTGGAGTTCCAACACCGAAATGGATTCTGCCTGATCATGGTCAATAAGTTTGGTACTTCAAATTTACTCATATAAAGAGATTTCGAAATTCTATTCTTTCTCAAAAAGTAAAAGAGTTAATTAGGGGGTTTAGAGGGGACAAGTTTTTACTAAATACGAACCAGACACCTCTGTCATATGAGTGAGGCTCAAACCACCCTGCCAAGTGCCAAGTCACTTTTTGTGATTGTAGACTACGACTATTTGATTTATTTGCATTTTAATCACACTCGGTTATGAGTACACCAACATTATTTATGTATATGTACATTTCAATAGTGACATACTACTATATATGCCACTAGAAAACAATTAAATCATCGTAATATTACCAATTAATAACTAAAAATCAGAGATATAATAATTTTTTCATAAATAAATGGTATATATTTATACATAAATATTAAAACAAAAGAAAATTAATTGTGAATCTACGATTCACGATTCGATTCTTAAAAATGAAAAAATGATTTACGATTCGATTCACGATTTAAAACTACTGTCGAGCACTTAGGATAATAGACAAGTAAATATTAAAACAAAAAGAAAATTATAGTTTATGAAAAAATAAATGTCCAAGAAGATTTTTTTTTCTTTGAGTATCATTTAAGTTTTAATTTTCTCCTGAAGTGGGATTAAAATTACATAGGTTAAATTGGCTAATCATAACTATAGAAGGGCGAAAATACAAAACTTAATAGATTTTGCACATAAATTTTTTTCTTTTTTTGCTCAGTAAGAGACCCATGGATATTTTTGGGGACTATGCTCTTCATTGTGCCAAGGATGTTGGGATCAAATTTCGGCATGACCAAGTACGTGACATAATCGTGGACATTTGTTACAAATCTAGTGTGCATGCACGTAAAGAAGCGGCCCTTGGGCTTCTGTCTGATAATACTAGAGACTTACGCCCTGTGTAGATGTAGAAAATCCTACCTCTACATCCAAAGGTAACTAAACACATACACAAGGAAGCAAAGCAAACAAGAGAAGTAATAGAACAAGAGATGTACGTGGTTCGGCATGATTACCTACGTCCACGGGGTTAAAGGAGGATGTTATTGCTCGATTCAAGGTTACAAGATGGATGTCTCTCTTTCTCAAGGCTATGTGTATGCTCTCTTTCCTCACTTTTCACTTAAGTTCTCCCTCTCTACATGGTCTCTATTTATAGTTATAAATGATGATACATCGGTACTACGATGTTAGGCACCGGCGTAGCTTCCTCGATGTTCTCTCGGGTGATCAGTCGATGTCTCAGCCGATGTTCTTATTTGTTCGGGTCGGGACGTCAAGCCGAGTGATGCCTTCTTACGCCATCTCGTCACCCGATGTCGCCCATTTGGTGGGGATGATCGATGTCGCCCTTAGGATCCTTGGCCGAGTCTTCCTTGACCAGAGCTCTTCTTATCTTCTTACCAACTTTGTCGGCCGCATTTATTGCTCAGCGCCCGATGTCCATCGCATCACAACTTTTCCCCTTTTTCGTCGACTTTCCAGTGTCCCTGCTCCTCTTTTCTTGCGCCCGAGATTCGGAGAGACGATCCGGTACTCTAGATACATGTTTGCCAGTACGCCATGGCTCGGGATCGTTCCACCTGTCCTTGTGGATTATTTACACCTACATTTATGCCCCTTCTTTCACTCGTGTAGTCAACACGTGGGGAAGAATAACCGCCTCGTCTTCCCACGTCCTCGGCCATGCAGGTTTTCCACGCATCTTTGTTCCCCCACTCGCTTCGATTACTTCAACCGGTTCACCTTCTCTGCCGGTTACCACGGGGGGGTTTATAAATCCGACGCCTAAACCTAGTTTCCCTCTTGTTTCCTTCTCTGCAACTTCATTCCCTATTCTTTTATCCTCTCTGCTACTTCATCCTTCCCCCCTACTCTCCGCAACTTCATTCTTCCTCCATCCTCTTTTCACCTTTATTCTTTGGCTAATTCCTCAACAAACTTCTTCCCTTTCTTCTCCGTTATCCGTCGTCTTCTCCGTCTCCGTTGATTGGCTGCAGCCTCCTAAGGTTCGGTCGTGTTTTCGCTTCTTCTGCCGTTTTCCTTATTAGTTTGCATGGCATCTTCAACTCCTCAAATGACGAAAAGAAGGTGTGTGAGTTATGTGTTTTCCGACGACGATGGCGTATCGCTTGATTCCCTATTCGTCGAGAGAGTCCTTCCAAGTATGATTATCGCGCTCTAGATTCTATCTTTCACGATAACCCGTCTTCGTTTTCTTGTAGGGTCGACAAGAGGACTGCTAGGGACTTAATGCACGCAGCAATATGTTCAACAACCGAAAGATGAGTTGGTCTCCACGGGTATGACGCCGAGCTCTTGTCGCCGGAGGGCGTTCGAGGAAGGAGGATGTTTTGAGATTTCCCCATTCGGCCGAGGCACCGTTGTCACCGTGGTCAGCTAGAGCTCGCCTGCGTTTCCCTTTATACGATCCTAGTCGCCTAGTTCTGTACGAGGCCCTCTCTAAGATCCGTTCGTGCGGGTGCCTTGGCCCAATGGAATGGTAACACTTTCCGTATCTGTCCGAGTGGGAGAAGCGTAGTCGAGGCGAGTGCGCTCCTACTACTTGGTCTACCTTCGATCCTTCTCAAGCGGGTGACTATACTCTGCCGGCCTCGCCGATAATTATCGGAGCGGGACCACTACTAATGGCGATCTCGCCGGGTTCTTTGCCAGCCCTCACCGTCATAAGACTCTTCCCAGGGAGTCGAGGGAGACTTCTTTTGGATGAGGACCGAGGGAAAGAGTTCCAACAAGCACGCCCGTCATACCAATGATACGGCTTGGGACCGGGTTCGTGGCCATTTAGGCCCTCTTTTGAGTGGCAAGCTCCCTCCTCCAGCTTGCCGAATTTTATCCTTTCTGGGTAGTCAACGTTGATCGGGTCTGTGTATTTCTCTGTCTCTCTAGTTTGGTTGATCGGCTCAGGAGACTTACGGGGTAGTGTTTTGTTTTGGTGGTGTTTTTCAGACTAAGTCCCAGGGTACTCCTTCTGAGGGTTTTCGTTCATCGGAAGAGGGATAGGATTGCCGGAGCCGAGGAGGATACAGGGAAGGTAACAAATATACTTATTGTTTTTTATTTAACGTACATGTACGTGCCCCTATTTGTTGCCTTGCATGGATCGACGTGGTGATACATGAAGTTGAAGGTTGACAAGGCCGCTGGTACCTCGGCGAAGGATGGTGAGGATCCGATGATCGACTACCTTTGTCACATTTCTGAGGGGAGGTCGCCTCTTAAATCGTCGACGATCGTACGCCTTTGTAGGTGGGAAGCCTAAGGGTAGGGGTAAAGAACCTCGGGAGGATGTGCCGCCCAGGAGAAGGATGTGCCGGGAAGTGACCGGTGAAGGGATTGTGCTTGCCGATGGCACTTGTGTATGTTGTGTCCGATGGTGATGATGAAGAAGATCTTTTTGATGATGAGGACGATGTCCTTGGTAAGAAGGGGGAGTCGAGTCGAGGCGGAGAAATCGGGTGGTGGTGGGGGCGGTTTGATTGACCGTGATGTGGGGAACGTTGTTGTCGGGGGTCAACCGTTGAAGACTTTTCCTACCGTGGTTCCTAATTCCAGTGGCGGTACCTCCTTCACTATTTCGGGCCCTATGTGCAACTCGCTTGGGGCGCTCATCTCTCCCGATTTCGCCTCTTTGTCCGATGAAGAGAAGGTCAATGCCGTCTCGTTGTATGAGGTAGGCACGAAAAGCACCTTCGACCTCTGGTGAGTTGAACTGTTCGGGTGTTTCGTTTTTGTACTTGTTTAGGGCTGACTATGTTGGTATTGTTTTTAGGATGTCAACCGCTCGCTATTGAATGCTGCCATCCAACGCAGGAGGCCATCGAGAGGGAGAATCTTCGTCTCTTCTGCAGCCAGGAGCGTGAACAGTCTCGAGGGATGGAGAAGGAGTTGGCCAAAACCCAAGGTATGCGTTTTATTCGCAGCTAGTTGTGATTGATCTTATAGTGCCAATATCCTAAGTTTAGTACTCCTCGCTTAGCCGAATCTTCTATTGCGGAGGCCGACGCTGCCACAAGGTGTCGTGCGTTGAAGAGGAAGCGAACATAGAACGAGATCATGTCTCGAACTTACAACAGAGAATAGTCAATAAGGATGCTAAGATTGATCGTCTAGAAACCGATATTGAAGATCTTCAATCCAAACTTTATCGGACGAGACGTTTGAGTATGTTCAGGAAATAGATAATTTGAGGGCGGACTTAGCTCACTTCCAAGGTATAGCGGCGAGAAAACATTATTAGCCGACAACCTAGAAGATCAATGTGGTCGGCTAATACTTGAGTTCGGGATACGCATGCAGATCGCCTCCGGATCTTGGGGGAGAGGGACGCTACCGAGAAGCGTAGCCGAGAGGCTCTTGAGAAGCTTAAGGAGTTCGTAAAGGTTTCTGATGAGTTGGATTGGGTGGGTGCTCAATTGTCGGGTTTGCGAGCTGCCCACTCTCGGCTGAGAGGGAGGAATGGAGTGATCACAAGAAGTATTTCCCCACTAATGAGTTTAATGAGCAATGATACCTAGAACTTTCTTCGAAGGTGTACGCCCTCGAGTGTAGCTTTGGTTTGGTCAGGAGTCGATTAGAATAATTGCCCCTTTGTTAGAAGGTGGTGTGCCTTGTGTCGTGCCTTCCATGTTGTTATCTTGTTCTTGTTGTTGTGTGTGTGACCGTTCTTGTTGTCTTGGCAGCGAGCGAAGAAAGTGGCCTCGTTGGAGGAGGAGAACATTCGTTTGAAGGGGAAGGAGGCTCATCTCGCTCGATCGAGTGGCCACTTCTTTGAAGCGCGTCGGAGCGACTAGCGCGGGATCTTGCCGCCGAGAAAGCGAAGTTCGGTGAGGAGCTCGTCTCGCAGTCAAAGGCGGGTGTGAAGGCGGTGCTTGATAAGAAACGAGCCGATCTTCGCCGCCAAGAAGGCTGTCCCGGGTTCTACTTCCTCCAAAGAGTGATCATTTCTTTTGTAGCGCTAACGTCATTGTCTTTCCCTTTTCCTCGGGTTGTAATTCGTTTGAACACTTTGTTAACTTCTTGCATAACTTGTTACGGGGTCTTTGCGTCGCCGGTTTATTTGCTCTTCTTGCTACTAATCTTTGTTACACTACGATGTCATTATTCTTATTTATGTTGGGTTGCCCATATGCGGCTTTACCGTCGTAGCCTCGTTATTGTCCTTTTTATGCATGAGTAGTAAGGTTAGTCACAAATGCCGGATTTTCATCGAACACACTCAACAAGGAGGGTCATCGGGCCCGATGCCATGTCTGACTGAGGCATCTCATCACCGTCTTTCGAGATCTAGTGGAAGGGGAGTTGGTCTTGCCTAGTTTCTATGGGATCGACACCCCAAGAAGTTATCGATTAATCTTCTTGGGCAAGTGATTCGGCCACTTGCGAGGAGAGCAATGTTGATTGCTCATTGTCAGTACTCATGCCTCGACAATCGGCCAGCTGGTTTCCAACCGCCGGGGCCTCCCCGAACTACCTCGGCACTTGCACAATGCCATCGCCCGAGTTCGAATAGTCCGTGTTAGTGTAAGTCGCCCGGCACTTGCACAATGCCATCGCCCCGGGTTCGAAACGACCATTCAGACGCACTTGTCATATTTCCAACCCCACGCGGCTTTTCACGGAAATAGATGACAAGATATCTTACCTGATCTCACGGATGGTAGATCTTTAGTCGTGTCGCGTTCCACGGTCGTGGCTCGGGTTTTCCGTCCGGCTTCAGTATCTTGTATGCCCCTTCTCCGGCTTTCTCCACTATCGTGTAGGGTCCTCCCCACCGTGGCGCAAGTTTACCGCCCTTCTTGTCACGCTCATAACTAGGTAGGAGCTTTAGTACCAGCTGCCCCGGTTGGAATTCTCTTGGTCGGACCCGTTTGTTGTATTCCCGTTAGATTCTTCGTTGGTAATTTTCCATCTTTTGCAGGGCCATCTCTCTCGTTTCTTCCAAATCGTCAAGTTTAGCCAAGATAAGGTCCGCCGATATGTTTCGCCTCCACGCTTCGGTCCTCGTGGTAGGTATCATCGCCTCCGTAGGTAGGATGGCTTCGGTCCCGTATGTTAGCATGAAGGGTGACAGTCCGTTGCCTCCTGCGGGTTGTCCTATATGCCCACAAGACATTGTAGAGCTCTTCACACCATTCCCCATATTCCCCGTCGAGTTTCTTCTTCATGTTATCGGCGATGGTCTTGTTTGTGATCTCGGCCTGTCCATTGCTTTGGGGGTATAGGGGCGTGGACTTGCTCTTTCGGATGTTGTAAGTGTTGAATAGTAGGTCGATGTTTTTGCCTTGCGGTTGTTTCCGTTGTCGAGACGATTCTGCCGGAACCCCAAAGCGGCATATGATGTGTTCCCGAGATGAACCGAAAAACATCCTTATCCCGTATATGCCTTAGCGGAGCGACCTCAACCCACTTGGTGAAATAATCGGTGGCCACAATTAAATACTTCCTTTGTCCCGATCCGACGTGTAGTGGTCCCACGATGTCGATTCCCATTTAGCAAAGGGCCAGGGGCCCGATGACAGAGTTTAATGTTACAGAGGCGCATGTATCTTCTTCCGAATTCCCACGGCACTCGCCGTAAACGGTGGCCATATGCTTCGCGTCCTCGTTCATGTACGGCCGAAGTATCCCATGGTTTTAGCTCGTGCCGCAGGTCTGCGCCCGAGCCGTGGTTTTCCGCGCCCCATAGTGTAATTCGTTAAGGATCATCTGCCCCTCCTCTTTACTTAGGCATTTTAGCAATGGTCCCGGGTATGATTTTCGGTATAGGTGCCATCCCTAAGTTCGTACGCGGCGGCTTTGCTCTTGATCTTGTTGATCTCAGCCTCCCCTTGGGCAGCCTTCCGTTTCGAGGTACTCATGAATCGGCTTTCTCCAATCATCGGCCCGGTATTGATCGGTAGTGGTTGCTGCGACTTGTGCTTGGCCGATATCCACGTTCTCGGGTACCGATGGCATTAGGATCCTCATGATTCGATACCCTCAATACTTGCGTCTACCAACATGGAAGCAATATATGCCCGGGGCATCCGAATGCCGATTGTCTTTTCTGCGGATGTGTCGGAATTTGATGCTTGGTATTTGCCCTATGTAGGATTGGGCGAGCTCCCAGTATTTCGCAACAAGGGGTCATGTATGGCATATTGCCGTTGATTTGCCGCACAACTAGCGGGAGTCGCTTGTCGGTCGTACCTCTTGGATGCCCGTCTCTACGATCAAGCGTAGGGCATGTATTCTTGCTTCGTGATACGTGACATTGTTGGTTGCTTTAAACTCAAGCCTAAAGGAATGGACCATTTTCTTGCCCTTCGGTGTCGTGAAGACCGGTCCTAAACCCGACCCGTCTTTATTGGATGACCCGTCGACGAAAACCTCCCATCGTGTCGGGTTGCAGGTATCGAGTAAATCGGGTGAGTCTTCTCGATCTTCCTCCATTCCTGGGATGTCCTCTACTTCGTCCTCGTCACTGAGGGGGAAGTCCGCCAAAAATCGGCCACTGCCTGCGCTTTCACCGCCTTCCTCATTTCATAAAAGATATCGAACTGCTTTATTTGTGCGCTCCATTTGGAGATCCGCCCGATCTGGCTGCATTGTCAAACTGCGACTCATGGAGGACTTGGTAAGTACTCGAATCTTATGAGTTTGGAAATATGTCAGGAGCTTCGTGTTGCAAACACTAGCGCTAGGATGAGTTGCTCGATTACGGTGTAGTTCTTTTCCATAGGGTTCATGGTCTTGCTTATGAAGTATCACCGGCTTTTCCTCTCGCTCCCTCGTTCTTGACCAACACGGTACCGATGGCGTGGTAGTTGCCCAGAGATATAGCGTTAGTACGTCTTCGGGCTCGGGTCTTTGTAACAGGCAAACTCGCCATATGTTGCTTGATTTTCTGGAATGCTTCCTCACATTCCTCGGTCCATTTAAACTTCTCTCCCTTCCTTAACGTCCCGAAGAAATCCTTGCACTTGTCTCGTGATCGAGAGATGAATCGTCCTAGAGCCGTCAAGTTTAGTTCAGCCCGTTGCACGTCCTTAATCATTACGAGGTGAAGGCATTTCATTCTCGCTTTGATTTTATCTCGGATCTGCTTCGATCCCTTTATCGGTGATTATGTATCCTAGAAACTTGCTCGAGGTGACCCAAAAGGTGCACTTGGACGGATTTGCCCTCATCTTGTACTTCCTCATGGTCTGGAAGATGTCTCTAAGGTCGTCGATGTGGGTATCGGCTACTTTACTCTTGACTAGCATATCGTCCACGTATACTTCGATGGTGTCATGTATTTTGTCCTCAAACATGTCCTCCACCAGCCTCGATATGTAGCGCCGCATTTCTCGGCCCAGAATGGCATTTTGGTGTAACAACACGATCCTCTAGGCGTGAAAAAGATGTATGCTCTCGATCTTCGGGGCCAAGGGGATTTGGTTATATCCCGAGTACCCGTCCATGAGTGTTATCGCCTTATACCCGACAATGGATTCCACCGGTGGTCGATCTTTGGGAGAGGGCTGTCCTTTGGGCATGCCTTATTCGAGTTGTTTGTAGTCGACGCAAATTCGGACGCCCCATTCCTTTTGGGGACTATCACCATATTAGATATCCATTGCGGATATTGGGCCTTTCGGATGATTCTCCCCGCGTACGATTTCTTCAACTCTGTCTCCACCGCCGGTTGTAGCTCGGGTGCGATTCTTCTCATCTTTTGTCTAATCGGCTTGAACTTGGGGTCTATCCGCAGATGGTGTGAGCAAACTTCTGGGTCGATTCCTTCCATGTCGTGCATTTGCCAAGCGAATACATCTATGTACTCCTTCAGGAGGGTTATCACCATTCTTTGGGACTGTTCGTTTGTTAAGCGTGACCGGAGAATGTAGATGTAGAAAATCCTACCTCTACATCCAAAGGTAACTAAACACATACACAAGGAAGCAAAGCAAACAAGAGAAGTAATAGAACAAGAGATGTACGTGGTTCGGCATGATTACCTACGTCCACGGGGTTAAAGGAGGATGTTATTGCTCGATTCAAGGTTACAAGATGGATGTCTCTCTTTCTCAAGGCTATGTGTATGCTCTCTTTCCTCACTTTTCACTTAAGTTCTCCCTCTCTACATGGTCTCTATTTATAGTTATAAATGATGATACATCAGTACTACGATGTTAGGCACAGCGTAGCTTCCTCGATGTTCCTCTCGGGTGATCAATCGATGTCTCAGCCGATGTTCTTATTTGTTCGGGTCGGGACGTCAAGCCGAGTGATGCCTTCTTCTGCCATCTCGTCACCCGATGTCGCCCATTTGGTGGGGATGATCGATGTCGCCCTTAGGATCCTTGGCCGAGTCTTCCTTGACCGAGCTCTTCTTATCTTCTTACCAACTCTGTCAGCGCATTTATTGCTCCAGCGCGCCGATGTCCATCGCATCACAACTTTTCCCCTTTTTCGTCGACTTTCCAAGCCTGTCTGCTCCTCTTTTCTTGCGCCCAGATTCGAGAGGCGATCGGTACTCTAGATACATGTTTGCTCGAGTACGCCATGGCTCGGGATCGTTCCACTGTCCTTGTGGATTATTTACACTACACCTGTGAGACATTCTTGTTCTTAATTGGGAGAATGGCCAAGATGTTTGTATGGATGTTACAGGTGTCTCTCCCTTCAGGGTGAGGGTATCCGCGCTTTTGTCCCAGGTCAAGCTATTTATAATGCTGTTCTACGCAAACGAAACAAGTACTTGGATCAATGTACTTCACATGGTTATGGTTTAGGTGTCCTAGCCTTTACCATGATGGGGTAACTCGGAGATGATACTTTGTGTTTTTTAAAGAGATTTAAGAATTGTCTTGTTAGTAATGATGTCAGTACTGGTGTTGAGAAATTTCTTTTTTATATTCTAGGTGTCACTATTCAGAAGGGGGTTGGTGCTCAGCTTGTTGCTAGGTTACCAACTAAAGTTTTGTATGATTCTATTGACTAATTTTTGACAATTATAAATATTTCTAAACTAGTTACAAAAATAAAAAAAAATAAGAAAAATATAATGAAAAAAATGGGAGGATAGTGTTTCTTTCTAACAATTTGTTCGTGTTTGGTTATCTTGATACAAGTACATCGGTGATTCGGCACGGGCAAGATAATGTTCTTCTTCATATGAAAATAGATCTTTGTCTTCCGGATTATTCGCTACATATGAAGAATTTTTGAGCAAATCACTCCTCAGTCATGGGAGCATCTCTTTTTCTAGAAGAAAATCAATCAAAATGGTCGAATTATAATTTCGGGTATCATTTCATCTCCAATCTCAAAATACAAGACTTGGATGCTATCGTTGTAAATCGCTCTTTCTCTTCGAGATTTATTTTTGCTTTGCATCTTTCTTTGTGTTTATTTCATATTATGATGTACTAGTTGTTCCTAAAAACCACTATGTAAACGATTCTATTTGAAATGAAATACTTGTGGTTTGAATATAAAAAAGGTGATGCCAGAAGTCGTTTCGATATACGATTTTATCTGGTTTTTATTTTAAAAATAAAATAATAATATAAAAATTACAAAACCCATAAATTTTTGCATATAAAAATTTGTGAGGCTAGAAACAGGCGGACGTGCTATAACATTGGTTATCCCCTTGCTAGGTCTGTCCCTGCCAGGAAGAAAGTGAAATGGGAGTAATGCAAACCAAGTCATTCATTAAGGATAAAGTAAGTAGCTATTACATGACGGGAATTAATGACATAATATAATGTAATGGCATCCAACATGCACCCAGTCCAACAACTATTAAACACTACGCTAAAAAAAAATAACTATTTCTAGTAGTTATTTTCAAGAACAACAAGTACAACATAATATGAAGCAAAAAAAAGCTAGCTGAATACCAATCAGAAAGTGAGTGGAAACCAAATCATTTACTACCGGAATACCAAAAAGCAAAAGAAAAATCACTTATTAGTAGTACTTCATAATACCAGGGGATGAAAATCCGTTATTGACTTTTAAGAGACATTTCTAGTTTCTGGATTTCCGTAGGGACTTTGACATCTGTTGCTAACCCAAGGCTCTCAAGTAGCTTTATAACGTACCAAGGAAAGTCGAGCTGCCACCATTCGAGACCTAACCGAGCTGAGAATTCAAAGGCGTGATGATTGTTGTGCCAGCCTTCTCCACTTAAATTTATTATGTTCATCAACCAATTGTTTCTGGATAAATCTTTGGTGTTATATGGCCTTTTACCCCATATATGGCATACTGAATTGATGATGAACGTGCCATGGTGTGAATATGCCATTCGAACACCCTATATATATATCAGAACAAAATTATCAATCTATTCGAATATGCTGATGAAAATTTGGCTATGATCCGGTGGATCCAGCAACGAAATTTAGATCACCGGATTTTCCCTAGGTTATGTGAGTGAACTTACCATTCCCCAAATAAAGTGGGGCAGGCCTCCTGCCAAGTACAACAGCAGTGCAAGTCCAACATAGTGAAGCGATATTGTTTTCCGAAGAAACCTGTAATAAGCTTGTTTCTTTAAATCCATAACATTGTTTCGTCTTCCGCACTGCAAAAACATGATGAGAACGTTGTCATTGATGTCATACACATTGTGAGCAGGGACAGTACGATTTACTATCGTAGGAATTCTCCTGCGACGGTTTACCTTCAACCTTTGTTCAATTAAGTGGCAATGAAATCTATGAATCAGTATTAAGTAAATAATAGATAATGATTAATGAAACCTTTTCCCTTAGGTAGGTGTGTTGAAAAATCCAATTTATGTAGCTGAACCAAAATCCTTCGATTGGGCTATGTGGATCTTTGAGGGTATCTACGAACTGGTGGTGAAACCGATGAACGCTTACCCAATATATAGGGTCTCCCTGAATGAGCAAGTGCCAACAACAGAAAAACATTAAGCAAATACACTTACAGGCAACAACAAAATTTGGGTAGCACGTAGAAAGATGTAGGTGCATATGTATAGCTAACTACCTGTGCAGCATGAAGTCCGAAGTAAGCAAATAAATATTCAACTGATTTATTGAGCTTCAAACTTTTGTGACAAAGGCATCTATGGAAACAAAGACCAATGCCGATAGGTCCACATAAGATACTCAATACCACACAAACCCAAAATGCGTTCCAAGTAAAATGATATGGAGCAGCTAGTACACATATATGCTCCAGAATTACTATCACCAAATTTGCGGCATCCCAGAAATAATCCAATCTTCTTATCGAAGGAGGCGTCAGCTCAGTTTTTGAACCTTGCGATTGTACCGCACCATATGGATTATTGTAAACAGTTTCCTGCGGAGCCATATTTTGATCTATGTTTTCTGTTTAACGTACTTTGTAGTTCACTCCGGCTACACCTATTTATATATGTTGTTGCACTTGGTTTCCACTTTCGATTCGAGACACATTTGTAACCAACCTTCTCTCTTTGTTAGTCAGCTAACCTTCTCTCTATGTGATCCGGGTATCTCATGAATTTTGGCTCTTTTGCCCTAAGTTTTCTGTATCGTCAGGTAAACTTCTCTCATCTCATCTTTGGTTATGTTACCATGGTATTTCATAAATGCCTAAATTCACCTGGGATACATAGCTATTTTTCTTAAAAATTTTCTCCAACCCTGATTTCATAAATCAATTTATAGATGATATGGCCTATTCGGGCATTGACTAGACATTCACTTAGAGGATTTCAGCCAGTCCTAGTCAGCTTTTACTTAATTAAAATTAATTTTTAATATATTAAGTAACCATTTTTAGCTCTAACAAAATTTTAAGATTATTAAATATAAAATTTATTATAGGCAAAATAACGATCAAAACCAATACGGTTGGGGATGGATATTTGTTTCTCCTTAATTTTAAGGAAAAATAGGAAGGAGAATGTCTTGTTGTCACATAGAAAACACATACAATGACCACTAGAGAAGCTCTAAATGATTAACGGACTTCAAAAAAAAAACTCTACAAAAACCGACTCTCTCACGTGGGAATGGTGGACCATGATTGTTCAGTCGGGACCTACCATTTTTATTTGAGGTTTACTGTTGGGAGATATATATTTAAAAACATAGTTTTGTAATATTATATCAACTTAGAGAAATAGTGTGGTGGTATTATTTTGGGCTCCCACACTATAGACTTGGGTTCAAGTCTCACCCCATACATTTGTGTAGGTACACTATAGACTGGTGATTCAGAAACTGATTTTTTGCAGGATTTAACTCTTGATTTCCAAAACGTTTTTTCTACTTAATATTCTCTAATTAACTCTATTAATTTTTGGTAATTATATTGTTACCGTTTTATGACTTATTATGGAGGATTTTCAGTGAGCACTAATTACGAAATTTATTTTCATTAAAAACCATATTGATTTCTTTGGAGTTATAAAAGAACAGTTTCTGGAGAAGATGAAAATAATTGTTTTTATCTATTTTTGAGTTCTGAGCAAGTGAAAAAAGAGTAGTTGTTGGTTCGATTTCTCATAGTGCAGAGAAATCGAACAAGAGAGTATCAGCTGTTTTATCCCATAGGGTTTTCGACAAAGAATTGACTGCTAGCACAATCAAGAGGCAGAGTCGCGAAACACCTTAAAGATAGCGACCTAGTCCGCGACTCAGCTGTTTGAGATTCATTATTCTGTAATCTGTCCTTGTGCTTTGTTTCCAACAATTTTAAGGTGGTTGATTTTGCTATGGAGGTTGAAAAGAAGCGCGTTGATGATACCAACAAGCCTTTCAAATTTGAAGGGCTGCATTTCAGAAGATGGAAACTGAAGATGTTCTTTGTTATACCTATGGTAAACCAAACCACATGGCTAGGAATTGCAGGTTTAACAAGGAAAAGAATAACGCACAAGCTAATGCTGTGGGTGACGTTATAATTGCCATGGTTTCTGATCCAGAGTTCTACATGGTTGATGGATCCGATGGGTGGTGGATAAACAGTGGTGCTTCGCGTCATTGTTGTTTTGATAGGTCCATGTTTAAGACTTATGCTGAAACCAAGGATAAGAAAGTGTTGTTGGGAGACTCTCACAACACTATGGTGAAAGGTTCCTTGCACGGTAGAGTTGAAGTTTACTCGGGAAGACACTCATCCGAAAGATGTCCTTCACACTCCGTGAATGAGAAAGAACCTTGTTTAGGCTATCTTCTCAACAAGGTGGGTTGTATCAAACTATTGGGTCCGATATTTACACCATAACTAAGAATAAGAATTTTGTAGGAAAGGGTTATGCTACCGATGGAATGTTTAAGCTTAATGTTGATGCTATGAATAAAATTGATTCTTCGCTTATATGGTTTGCAATTTTAATGTTTGGCATGGTAGGCTTTGTCATGTGGGTAAAAAGTTAGTAAATAACATGAGCAAGTTAGGTGTCCTCCTGAATTTTCGAAAATGAATTTGAAAAATGTGAATATTGTAGTCAAGCAAAAATAACCAAGACCTCACATAAATCGTCAGTAAGAGAATCCAAACCTCTAGATTTAATACATTCGATTTGTGTGAATATGAAGGTATCCTAACTAGAAATGGCAAGAGATATATTATGACATTCATTGATGATTGTTCTAATTATACGTATGTTTATTTGTTGAGCCATAAGAATGAAGCTATTGAAAAGTTTAAAATCTTTATTCTTGAAATTGAAAATCAATTTGGTAGAAAAATTAAGAGGTTTCGTAGTGATAGAGGCAATCGAATATGATTCTGCTCCTTTTCTTGAAATTTACCAAACTAATGGCATTATACATGAAAAAACTGCTCCATATAATCCTCAAATGAACGGTAAAGCCGAAAGAAAAGAACCGTACTCGACCGAATTGACTGTTGCTTGTTTGCTTAGTTCGTGCTTGCTTCTCATTGGTGGGGTGAATGTTTGTTGTTGTTTGCCATGTTTTGAACCGCATTCCCAATAATAAAACCATGATATCTCCTTATGAACTTTGGAGAAATAGAAAACCTAATGTCTCTTATTTTAGAGTTTGGGGTTGTTTAGCTTTTGTTAGGAAACCTGATCCTAAAAGACATAAGTTGGAAAGTAGAGCTTATGAATGTGTTTTTATTGGTTATGCTCAAAACAGTAAAGCTTATAGGTTCTTTGATATTAATAATAAGGTTATTATTGAATCTATTGATGTTGATTTCTTTGAAGAGAGATTTCCTTTTAAATCTAGAAATAGTGGGGGTAATAGTGGGGGTTCAATACCTAGTACTTTACCTAGTGTTGATTCTGAACCTAGATTAGAAGAACCTAGAAGTAAAGAAACTAGGATCACTGAATTTGAACCTAGATGCAGTAAAAGAGCTAGGACTGAGACAAAAGATAAAAATCCCGATTTTGAATTTTACGCTATAGAGGAAGAACCTTCTAATTTACAAGAGGCGTTTAGTTCTGTAGAGTCTAGTTTCTGGCAAGAAGCTGTAGATAATGAATGGGATTCTCATATGTCTAATGGAACTTGGAGAATGGTAGATTTACCACCTGGTAGTAAGCCTATAGGTTGTAAATGGGTTTTGAAAAGGAAACTCAAACCTGATGGAACAATAGATAAGTACAAGGCTAGGATCAAGTTGTTAAAGGATTTAGGCAACGAGAGAACGTAGACTTTTTTGATACTTATTCTCGTTACTAGATTAACTTCTATACGTGTTTTGATTGTTGTTGCTGCTGCTCATAATCTTGTTATTCACCAAATGGATGTTAAAACTGCCTTTTTGAATGGTGAACTAGAAGAGGAAATTTACATGGAACAACCTGAAGGTTTTGTAATTCCTGGACAAGAAAAGAAAGTATGTAAGCTAGAAAAATCTCTTTATGGTTTGAAACAAGATCCTAAAAAATGGCATGAGAAATTTGATAATTTAATGATTTCAAATAACCCGAGAATAAATGAGGGTGACAAATGCATCTACTATAAATATGAGAATGATGTGTGTGTGATTGTTTGCTTGTATGTAGATGATTTGTTGATATTTGGTTCCAATTTATCTGTTGTCAATGAAACTAAAAGCATGCTTAGTTCGAATTTTGACATGAAAGATTTGGGTGAAGCTAGTGTAATCTTGGGAATCAAAATAACTAGAACTAATAGTGGTATTTGTTTGGATCAATCTCACTACATTGAATTTTTTTTGAAGAAGTATGAATATTTTGATTATACACCTATTTGTACTCCTTTTGATCCTAGTGTGAAATTGTTTAAGAACACTGGAGAAAGTGTTAGACAATCGGAATATGCTAGTATAATAGGCAGTCTGCGTTATGCAACTGATTGTACTAGACCAGACATTGCATATATATGCGGTGGGAGTTAATGCGGGTTTACCAAAGAATCCTAGTTTGGAACACTGGGATGCGATTGAGAGGGTTATGCGGTATCTGAAAAGAACCACAAACCTAGGATTACACTATCAGAGGTATCCCGCAGTCCTTGAAGGATTTAGCGATGCTAATTGGAACACTCTTTCAGATGATTCCAAGGCCACCAGTGGATATATTTTTACTATTCTTTGGGGTGTTGTATCTTGGAGATCAAAGAAACAGACAATTATAGCCCAATCTACGATGGAGGCTGAATTGATGGCACTAGCAGCAGCTAGTGAAGAGGAAGGATGGCTGAAGAGTCTGTTGTCAGACATTCCAGTATGGGAAAACCGATACCAGCCACTTTGATCCACTGCGATAGTACCGCGGCTATCGGAGTAGTAGAGAATTGTTATAATAACAATAAGAATCGACAGATACGTCGAAAGCACGACACAGTTAGAGAATTTCTCACAACTGGTGTTGTCAGAGTAGATCATGTAAGGTCTGAAGGAAATATAGCTGATACTTTGACGAAAGGATTAGCAAGAGAAAAGGTATGGAATATCTCTAAAAGTATGGGACTTTTGCCCGTGAGAAGTTGAGTCATTTGTAATGGATACCCAACCTAGAAATAGGTTCAAAGGGACTAGACAAAGTTACAAATGATATGATAGAGTCATGCATTCCCATAGCATGATATCCTGAAGTGGGAAACAGGTTGAGTGTTTAAACTCTTAATGATGTCTATAGCTCTTAAGTTAGAGTGGGATACACATGAGTATTCTTGATAGACTCACCTATACGGATGTGAATGTGTGGCCGCCTTGTATGAGAACTTGGGCACTTCTCTAAACCGTTCGTTAAAAAAGGGATAAACACATGGCCTTAATGTGCGAACTTAAGGACTTTACTCTAGATATAGTTGGGTGTGTTAAATAATCTAATATTAGTTAGAGTTCAAGACGCAAGTCACTCTAGTCACCTGGTACTTAGAAAATTTAACACTATGCATAGGTTCAAGTCGAAAGGCACCTTTGCAGATGCACAACTATACAACACTTGCTCAATGTTTTTAAAATATAAGTGGGGGATTGTTGGGAGATATATATTTAAAAACATAGTTTTGTAATATTATATCAACTTAGAGAAATAGTGTGGTGGTATTATTTTGGGCTCCCACACTATAGAATTGGGTTCAAGTCTCACCCCATACATTTGTGTAGGTATAATATATATATCTATATTATTTATCAAAATCCGGGAGAGCGGGGCCTTGGGGCCTTGGGAGGTCTGGTGATTCAGAAACTGATTTTTTTCAGGTTTTAACTCTTGATTTCCAAAACCGTTTTTCTACTTAATATTCTCTAATTAACTCTATTAATTTTTGGTAATTATATTGTTACCGTTTATGACTTGTTATGGAGGATTTTCGTTGAGCACTAATTACTGAAATTTATTTTCATTAAAAACCATATTGATTTCTTTGGAGTTATAAAGAGCAGTTTTGGAGAAGATGAAAATAATTGTTTTTATCTATTTTTGAGTTCGAGCAAGTGAAAAAGAGTAGTTGTTGGTTCGATTTCTCATAGTGCGAGAAATCGAACAAGAGAGTATCATTTGTTTTTATCCCATAGGGTTTCGACAAAGAATTGATTGCTAGCACAATCAAGAGGTTAGATGCGAAACACCTTAAAGATAGCGACCTAGTCCGCGACTCAGCTGTTTGAGATTCATTATTCTGTAATCTGTCCTTGTGCTTTGTTTCCAACATTTACCATTTCCGCGTGAATGTGAAAGTATTGAGAGAGTTTTTTTTATTATTTTTTTTTTCTGTAAATTTGTGCACCCCTCAAAAATCGGGATGGCCATTCCTCCTCTCCTGATGGAGGGGAGGAATGATGTATAAGGTATTCTAATAAATAATTTTAAGGGATTTTCTTATAAGAATTATTTGAGGCCCATCACTTGAGGACAAAAAAAGGTCATTAAGAAGTAATTCCAAAAACTCCTTAGCCAATTATTTACAAAATGGCTAGTTTATCCCTGACCAATTAGTGTTAAGTAATCGTTTAAGTGTTAATTAACCATGTTAGATGTGAAATCACCTAATGTTAATCGAACTTCAAAACGTCAAACAACGCGAAAAACCAACCCAAAATCGATGGATGTTCATGCACTCATGGACCGATTCTGGGTTGATTTTATTCATTTACGAGTTACATACATAATCGGTTGATGTATATAATATATAAAATCTGATTATAAAAATCGGTTTCTTATTAGTCACATAAATCGATTGATTCATTTTCATAAGAAAAAAAAAATCATTCACACTTTCAAATCAATCTAACCACTTTCGTGGGCATCACGGATATGCGATCCTAGCGGATGACTTTTAGTCTCGTGAAGGTTGACATGGAAATCTACCCACAAAATATACACAAAAACTCGTGCCTCAATCAATTCATAGACGATCCTAGTGGACGACTTATAGTCCGTGTGGGTTTACATAGAGATTTACCCACAAAATCTATACAAAAACATCCAAAACTCCCAGTCTTCATCGAAGGAGGAATCTCCGTTCGCCTTAACGAAACCCACCATAAATTATGGGCATACTCCGAAATTTTGGATACCATGAAATGATAGCTTTCAAGTAGTTCCTTTTCACGACTTCCTCCTACAAAAACACCACACAAACTTACTTTGTTAGTATTGTTTAATTAGAAGATTAAAAAACTTAGATTATGTAAAAAAAAAAAAAACAGTCTAAAAATAATTACAAATTGTTGCAACGTCAAGTTTAAATGGCTAGCATTGAAGATCCGTTATTGGATGACTATAAAAGAAAATATACTTATCATGAATTTGTTGAAGAGTTCTTCTCTTTGTATTCCAATAATATCGCACATATTTGATATATATCTTCGCCCAAAAGGTTTCGGAATCTATCCTAACGGGGGAGACGTCTATAACTTGACTTTCAGAGTACCATATTTTGATTATGGCCAAATCTTCGGTGGAGTCAAATGATGCCATTCTTGTATGTAGAGGTATGAAGTGAGATAAAAAGAGTATATCAAAGGAGGTGTGTATTAGGAGTGAATTCGATATGTAATTTTAATGAAAATTGGGTATGTGAATGAGGTCTCTTTATATAGAGAAAGACCCCACGACTAGTTTTTCGAAGAAAAAAAAATAAAATAATTGAGCATAATTGGCCCTCATGAATGCCCATAAAAACTGATTCTGGATTAAAGACAAAGAGAATCGGTCCTTATAGTTGTCAATATTCACCGATTATAGCTAGCTCTGAAAACCAACAAAAAAATTGCATTTCCACCTACCATAATAGGTTCATATTGTTGCACACGTAAACTGATTCTAACTAGAAAAGGATACAAAAAACTGATATTTTTTATGCTTGAAGAATCTGATTGCATGGGTACCTACATGAACAAATTTTACTTTGTATTCACAAAAAAAAAAAAAAATGTTGGATCATGCATAAACCAATTGTATCATAAAGCCATTGCGTACCATAACTATAATTAATTCCATAAGTTAACTGTATCATAACATCATTATTGTGCCATAATTAAAAACCATCACAGGTCGTACGATAATTACAAACCGTTAAAAGTTTTAATATCTTGAACTTAATTAGCTGGCATAATAAAGCAGAAATCATCAAGAAGCATTAGCATTTGGAGCAGCAACAATAACAACAACATCATAAATGCATTAGCAGAAAAAGATTGGCAACAACACCACTATAAAAGCAACGAGCTTATGCTAAGGCTTCATCACCAAGTTCAAATCGATCCTCAAGATCAAACCGATCTATAATTTATTGTCTCCTCCTTTCTGCAAAGCTGCCTTGTAGTTGCAGGAAATCCCACACTACACCCCTCACTATAATCCACTAACTAATCCATTGAAAGATGAACAACAAAATGTTTATTAATTATTTTCTTCAAGTTATTACACAGGAAAATGGAATTACACTTAAGAATTATAAACACTCTCCCAGTTTTCTCCTAATGACTTAATTTCCAAATCAAAAGAATTCCCATACAATGACCTTTCATCCATTTATATAGGGTAATACATGGTGAATGACAAGCTAGGGCTGCATCCTTTATTTTCTTGGAATGTCTCATAAGTGTCGCAAATGTACAAATATTCATACTCGCGACACTTCTTAACCGTCGCTTGAGACTTCACATCTTCCTGTCGTCATCCAATGCGTCATTCCTTTTGACTCCCTGCGAGTCCCTCGCAGCGCTGTCGTTTATTATCCTCGCGAGCCTTGTACGTCGCGATATAATGATCCTACATCTTGCCTCTTTTTCCTTGAATATTGCTTGAAGAGCGATTTTTAAGGAAAAATTTGTTGTTGTAGTGATCTTTGATCTTTGTTGATGAAGGAACGAGCGAAAGAATACTTTTCTTGAAAAGTACATACTTGCCTCTATTATTTATCTTCATATGAAAGATTTTGTTTAATTGTTATTGTAGAATGAAACCTCTGAAATTCATACTTATCATTTTGAAACTTATCATCGCTACGAGATCGCAAGATATCTTCGTAAACGAAATAATCCATTGATCTCGCCTTATCATATTTGGTGGTCTTTTAAGCGCGACCTTCCTAGTTAAAGGTCTTGCTCGCCACTTCCCTTTATGCGACAAGGTCGCAGGACGTTCTTACACTTGCATGTAAAAACCCATTGACCTTGTCTTATCATTTTTCAAGTATTTTTGCCTCTGCTGGGATATTTTGTTTGCAACAATATGACAGGCCTAAATTTTCTTACGAAAATAAAGCCCCATGACATTGTCGTCGTGCGACGAAATCGCAGACGTCTTTACACTTTCATGTAAGGACCCATTGATCTCGTCTTACCCTCGCGTTAGTATTATTGCCTCACAGGATCATTGCACAAATATGACAAGCCTAAGTTTCCTTGCGAAAACAGAGCCTCATGACATTTGCGTCTGTTTTGACTCTCCCTAATGGAGGGTGTCGCCCTTATCATCTCCCCGATTGCCCCTTCAAGGAGGCGTACATCGGCCATACAAGGCTAGCTCCTCCCATCCGGTCTTAACAACAACCGGTTTTTTTTCGTGACCTCTTATCCCTTATACCTATAGGGTTTATGGTTACAAGGCTGCACCCTAAGTGGAGTTTTCTTCAGCGAGGTGCAAAGATGCGCCAAGACTTGTCAAGAGTGGTAAGGAAGTTCCATGCTCCCCGCACTCTTGACTCAACCGTGTACCCTGGGCGCCTTGATCATACGCCGACTCCTTGGAAGAGACCCTCGGTCGCCCAACCAGGGTATAACCTACATATATAGTTGGGAATCCAAGGTATCTCTCCGGATAGGCTTTCATGGGCCCCAAATCTGCATGACTCGGGTTCCGGGGGTGGTGTAACCTTTTCCCGAGCCATGTTTAGAGATACCCCCTTATATGGCGCGTGACTTTAAGTCTTACATTTGCCTCTTACGAAATGTTATTCGCGAACTAGGGTGTACGCCATAAAGGTTCGTCCCATTCATTCACTTATTCAATCATTTGATTGCTTCAATCATTCAATCATTCATATTTAATTGCTTCTTGATATTCATCATTTAATTGTTTCAATCATTCAGTCATTCATATTTAATTGCTTTTTGACATTTGCGAAGTCCTCTTAAAAATTTTTCCTATGTTGCCTTTTGACATTTATTTTTAGATTCTCATGCACATTTCCTTTTGTTTACGAAACTCTCGCGAACCAATTCTTCTTTTCATTGCCTTTGATATAACTTTTGTTGATTATTTACTTCTTATGCCTTTTGTTCATTGCACTCCTTGTCTCTTCATTATCCCAATCCTTGAATGGCTTCTTCCCATCATAACATTCACCTACTTTCATGCATTCACTTGCATCATTTCGCGACGTTTCTTCATTTCTTATCTCTATAACATCCACCATCAACTTCTCTTTTCTCTGTTCATCTTTCACATTCGTTTCCAACCTTTTCTTTTAGCGTTTCTTTCTTACGACTTTCTACGTCAACCTCATAACATTTAAATCCTTCCTCCCAATCTCCTCTTATGATTCCAATACCATTAGGATGTGGGAATTTTATACATTGATGATATGTTGACGCTACTCCCAAGATTTCGTGCAGCCATGGCCGCCGATTAATGCATTATAGGGCGAGTCCACGTCAACCACACAAAATAGAATATTGGTGACAACCCTTGTAAAAGTATTCTCATGTGAACCTCTCCTTTTGGTTTGTTTCTTTGTGCCGTTAAAACCATATATTTTGTATGTTGAGGGGATCAAGTCTTCATCCTCTCCTCCCATAGTTTTATAAGTATGGTAAGAGGATATTCACCGAACTTAAAATTATCGATTAGGATTCTATTAATACGCCCAACAACTTTCCGCTTCATCATCTTCTCCATCATTTGGTTTTGGATTAAGATCCAGCTTTACCACCCGTGGACTGTCATGTACTTCTCTTCCTTTGGGTATTTCATCTCAGAAAAATAAATAACTTTGTAGCGCCATCCTTTGATTTACGACGTTCTGCCAAATTCATTACTTCTTTATCATTAGCATCCCTCGCGAAGACTCTACTGAGCACGTTGTCATGGAAATCTTCGATTGTACGATATGAATGAACGATAGAATTGCAAAATAGATTTTTTGCCTTTGTTCCCACTTCTATTACGAATGCCTCTTTTCCCTTTCTTGAAACTGTTCTTTGCATTTCTGATGGTGATACTGTTAGTACTTTCTTTCCTTTCTCTTCATCTTTTAGAAAATGATTCAACTTCCCCTGATCAATCATTCTGAGAATGATTCTCTTTATGTTTCTGCAATCATTCGTTAAATGCCCATGAAAGCGCGGTGGTAAGAACAATACTCATGGCTCCTGTCACTCGGTGGTGGTTCACTCCCTGCATTCCATGGTGCTGGTATTTCCTCCATTACAAGTATAGCTTCCCATATCTTCTCCACACTAGCATTCAATGGTGGCATTCTGATCTCTTCCCATACCACTCTGCGATTTCTTGGCCCTCCATGATTATTATGCCTTCGTCCTCCATAGGTTTCTTGCGTATGATCTAATCTCTGAATTTTATTATTGTTGCCACGATTGTAGTAGTTCCTTTCCCTCTCAAACTCCTCCTGATCTCGGCTTCCCATAGCCACTATTTTCTCGTCATCCATCTTCGACCCTCTTTTCCGGTTGCCCTTGCAAGTGCTCGCCACTGTGTTTAAGAATTTCGGTAACAAACTTGCATTCGCAGACATTTGAACTTGTATTCTTGTTTGGGTAAGATTCCATTTCATTTTGTCTTTCTTCTAAAGCGATATATTCTTCTTGGAGTTCTGATTCAGCCATCGTAATCGTATTTTTAATTCTAAAAATCTGAATGTATAGCAAACTTGTGTGAATAGAGCATTTACAAATGATAAAATGAGATATCTTTCTTCTACCCTTCTAGCCATTTCACTGCACATTGTCCTCCATCTCATTGTCAAATGTCTTAAACTCTCGCCAATTCTTTGTTTTAATCCGAATACATCCTCAATTCCTGGTCGCGAAGAATTGTTGCTTATATATGCTCCCAAGAAAGTAGCTTGTAAATGATTGAATGACGAGATTGTGTTTAGGTAATCCTTCAAACCATTTCAAATTGCTTCTCCCACTAAGCTTGATGCAAAATATTTGCACAATATGGCATCATGATTCTCCCATTGCAACATACATCTCATATAAGCTTTGATGTGTTGTATCGCATGTGTTGTCCCATCAAAAATGTTGGTTAATGAAGGCAAATTGCATTTAGGAGGTATTCCTCCCATTTGTACTTCTAGTGTGAAAGGATTCTTGCAGCCTTCCGCGATGGATTCATCTAATTGTCTTCTTCCTCCTTCCTTTCTATTATTCAACAATTCTCTCATTTCGCTAGTTCTTTCAAGATTTGTTCATTCGCCTCAGGATTTGATTCTGCTGGTCTTTTTAGCTCTGCTTCTCTCCTCCTACGCTCATGTCTGTTTTGACCTTCTTGTTCGTTATTTTCTCCTCTCCTTTCCCTGCGACTTTCTCCTTCGCTGCCTTCGTCAATTCGCACACCATTATATCTGTTGTTCTCTCTTCTGGGCTGCCTATCAGCTCTCTTCTGTACCCTTTCGTATTCTTCATTAATATTTCTATTGACACGATTTTGTTCTCGCC
Source organism: Papaver armeniacum (assembly GCA_023531295.1). NCBI lineage: Eukaryota > Viridiplantae > Streptophyta > Magnoliopsida > Ranunculales > Papaveraceae > Papaver > Papaver armeniacum. Next base: position 82,038 of record JAJJWW010008499.1, read on the forward strand.
TTCTTTCTCGGTTGTCGTGGTTATTCTGCCGGATTGCTTCTTCCATTTCTTGATTTTCCACTTCTGCTCTTACTCTCTCCCTCTCATGAGCTAAGCGTGCTTGCTCAACATAATGCCTCTCAATATCATCCTCAATCTCTTGTTGCCGTCTCTGATTGCTTCTCTTAGTGCAATATTACTCTTCCTTCAACCGGCTGGATCATTCGTCCCCGAATTGACTAGCCCCTTGATTTTCCTCGTTCTGCTCCTCTTGGAAATTCTCGGGATGTGGAATATAACGATCTTCTGTTTCCTCTCTTCTTTCGTGATGTTGGTTTTCTACCTCGGCATTTTCTGTTGGTAAGACTCTCCTTCTTTCTTCCCTAGTTGATCTTGAACTCGATCTCGCTGTGCTTATCGATCTTCTATTTTGCAATCTCATGTTTTCCATCATTAATTCATGATTCTGTCTTGTCAAATTTGCTCGCTCCTCTGCCTCTAGTCGCCTCTCTTCATGTATCGTTTGCCTTAGCGTTTCCAACGCTGTGACCCCTTCATTTCCTGGATTCATTTCTCCATTCATTTCTTGATCTCCTTTCTCCAGCAAGTCTTCCACTTCTTCTCACTGGTTGTTCAAGTACATTTCTTCTTCTAGCCATTTCTCTTTTGGTAAATTTTTTGAAGATTATCTCAAATTTCTTTCTTGCTGATTCAAATTCTTCCAATTCTCTATGCTTATCTTTTCTCACTCCCTGTTTCTAGCGCCAATATGTAGTTGCAGGAAATCCCACACTACACCCCTCACTATAATCCACTAACTAATCCATTGAAACATGAACAACAAAATGTGTATTAATTATTTTCTTCAAGTTATTACACAGGAAAATGGAATTACACTTAAGAATTATAAACACTCTCCCAGTTTCTCTCTCCTAATGACTTAATTTCCAAATCAAAAGAATCCCCCCTACAACAGACCTTTCATCCGTTTATATAGGGTAATACATGGTGAATGACAGCTAGGCTGTCCTTTATTTTCGGGAATGTCTCGCGAAGTGTCGCAAATGTACAAATATTCATACTCGCGACACTTCTTAACCGTCGCCAGACTTCACATCTTCCTGTCGTCATCCAATGCGTCATTCCTTTTGACTCCCTGCGGGTCCCTCGCAGCGCTGTCGTTTATTATCCCCGCGAGCCTTGTACGTCGCGATATAATGATCCTACATGCCTAGTACCCCAAGTTCCTCAAATGCAAGCTTATCTTCATTTTTCAAAGCATGCTCAAGTTTGGTTTCTCGATAAAATGCAACATCGTATTGGTTCACAAAGATTTTCTCTGACTTCTTCTTGACATTACTTACTTGGATTTCTCGGTTGTAAAACTTCAAATGGCTGAAATCCATATCTACGAAAAAAGTTCAATACAAAAAATATCTAGTTAGACAATTGCTGCACAAGACAATATATGTAATCCAATTTTGTCAAGAAAAATAGACGGAAGAATGAAACCCTAGGAATCTGTATATAAGACATATAAATTTATCCCGGTTCTGATATGGGAATCTCAAATGAGAGTCGCGTATATAAAAGCGATGGTAAGAGTAGAAAAAAAAAATTGTACCCAGAATCGGTTTATGTTCACGTACTTACAAACCGATTTCGGTTATGTATTTACGAATTCTGATTTCTGCCCAGAATCTGTGGATGCTAATCATCGTATATGTAAATCAATTCTGCTGCATGATCTTTATGGGACGAAGAACATAACCCAGAATCAGTAGATACCATGGACCTAAAGAAATCGATTCTAGGTAGAAATCAAAAATTTGAATTTCAGAAATTGGTTTTAAATGTGTAAATCAATGAATAAATTTTAATAATAAAGCAGGTTTAATAAGGATTTACCTTACCTTGGTTGGATCGGTGATAGTTGGACAAAATTATTTTTAAAAAAATGACCTGGGTTTATAGATTTGGTAAGATTAGAAGAATATGGAAAGTTTTTTTATTTGTGTTTTAAAAGTTTTGATTTTTGGTTTTTAGCTGAAAATAGTAATGATTTGTATTTATATGAATTAGAATTATGGTTAATTTGAGACTAAATTGGTATTTTTGCCCAATTTAGACGCCCCATAGCCATTTGCACAATTTGGGGAAGAAATTGACAGGTCTCAAATAATTCTTATATGCCCCAAACTATCCAAGCTTTTTCGAAATCACAAAAAATAGTCAATACCAGTTTATTTATATTAATTCCGGTGTTTCTTTTCTTTTCTTGAAAATATCAATTTCACATGATTTGCTACACTATTGATTATTATTTATTTGTTTTCTCTTTGAATTATGTTAACCATAACCAAAGTAATTGAATAAATGGGTCTGCTTTTATATCCTAGGTTGAATCTAGCGTATATTTACTATTCAAATCACATGAGAAATGAGTAAACCCTTGTTCTAATTGAGGATTCTGTTTGAGTAATCAATCGGATAGTGATTTGAATATTTTCTGAAAGGCGAAGAAATGAATCTCTTGATACGCTGAATTAGAATCTAAATTTATATTATTTCGGATAATAGCGAAAAGGAAGAAACTTAGTTTAGTGTCTATTAAAAAAAGCTATTGTTTTTACGGATAAATACTGATGTGTGATTGTATGGTTTTTATAGTTCGATTAATCTTACCTATTCTCTTGTAATTGATTATTAATTGTTAGTGTCAACCAAAGATAAAGTAAACCCAAGAATCAAATTAGCTAATGATTCACCATGATCCTCCATAAAAAAATACGAAGATGAGATTTTGGTTCTGGTGATGAGATTTTAACAGTAGCTTTTTTTTTCTGACCAAAGAAATATTGAGTTTCTTTAAAGATCTATTTTTTGTCTTTGATCGTGAAATAGAGGTTATATTGAAGAAATAAGAATTGCTTACAACAAGACTCAACAAAAAATTTCAAACACACAGATAAAACTTAAACTTTTAAATGAAAAGTAAGGATTAAGGAGATGACCCAAGAGGACCGCAATGCCCAATAGAAAAAACCTCATTGAATCCCAAGACCCATTACAAATAATCAGAGACTAGAGATATTGAATGGGATTTACAGTAGATAACAGATAACCCTAATCTAAACAACATCAATACCAAAAGCCACCGTTGCCACCATTTGCATTCCACCGCTGCATCAGGAACCTTAGCAAGAATCTCACTTGATTTTGAAGCCCTCAAATCTGTTGATCTGACTTGATTTTATTACCTTGAAATATGAAAATCAACAGAATCCAGCACCAAGAAGAAGTGCATATGTAAACATTTTAATCTTCGAAACCAACACGTTGGTTAAGAACTGAAAAGAAAATGAGAGATGGGTGAACGGGATGTTGAAATTTCAAAATCAACAGAAAATCGGCACCATGAATAACTGAAATTGGAAGCAATTTGTTCTTTAGAAATCAATACTTTTGTTGGTTTATAACTGAAAAGAAAATGAGAGATGGGTGAAATGGATGTATGACATGCGTGCTGGAGATGAAAGTGATGGGTGTGGAAAATGAATTATGTATGGGTGTAAAAGAAAGTTTTTAATAGAGATTTTATTAGGTCGAAATACGGGTGTTTTGCTGTTTGGTTTTGGTTGATGCAAGTTAAAATAAGACGTCAGTGATTATATAGATGATGCGGTAATGAGGTTATTGAGAGATTTGAAGAGAGAAATTGAAAAAGGGGATCATCTTCTTCAATCTAGAAAATTGTAGAGAGATCTGGGATCCATGGCTACCATCTAACCCTCTGCAAGATACTCAACAATCTAGTGCAAGTACCTGCTCAGATCCAGTCATGGGACCAAATCTGAGCAGTCAATGATAGTGGAATATGGAGACGCTAGGGTTTGATGGAGAATGAATGATGGGGTCGAGAAAGACGACAGAGAAAAGTTGTGACTTTTCTCAGAACATTGGAGGCACTTAAAAATCTAATATTTGCAGAGATGGGTTTTTGAAAGAGATATTATCAATGGAGATTTCACTTATTTAACGAAACAATGGAGATGTTATCAAAAGAGAAACAAAAATTACGAAAGAAATTTCAACTAGTGATAACGGCGGAATGTACACCCTAGTTTTTACGGGTACATAAATTTGAACTCTTCAATTGTTGTTTAGACTTTATATTATGCGCTCGAAAAGCTGATGTAATCAAGCAACGCCATCTGCATTTGCTGTCAAATGATATCAGTCTACACTACAAGAAAATCTACGAATTGCTACTCACTATATGTTGTCACATCTTCAATATATATGTTGCAAAAGAAAAAATATTAGTTGCAATAGTTCTTAAGTGCGGCTAAAAGCTATAATTTTCTTTGCTGCGAAATAAAAGCTTTGCCACAAAATGAAGCAACAATATAAAAAGTGTGGCAAAAAAAAAGTGTAATCTCTTGTTGCAGTAATAGAGAGTGGGTGTAGCAATAGACTTCTTACAACATATGTTATCGCAGCACAATAGGGGTTTATGCCATAACCATTAGGTGCTACAATGGGTTAAGTTTTATGTAGTGCTATTGCAACAAAAAATAAAATAAAAAATAGTTCTTTTGCTGCATGCGGTGATGCGGATACGACCTTGAACTTTTTGACTGTAATTTAAAACGAGAAAATCAAAAGCCTCACAACCTCTTTTAACTTTAGTCCCACTAGCCTTGTACCTGTACATGTACTCATTGTCTAATGTGAACTTTTGAATCTACAAAAAAGTGTAGTCATGTACTCATTATCTCATGTGATCAATTTTGAATCTACAAAAATGTGTATATAATCATATAAGAATGTCTTTTTAATAGAAAGTATTTTATGAACACTCAGCAGTACTCGTAATCACTGTGTTTATTTTCGATACCTTTTCCTAGCGAAATTACGCACCTAATTAATCTTTTTGTAGCATTGAAAATTAGATGTAAACAAAATGCGATTAAGTTGAAATAAAGTTGTTAGTTTCTAACTCATGTATGACTATTAGTTTGGTCATATAGATCATAATTGAGATTCATGCCTAAAATACCATGATTTATAAAGGGATACCACGATTAGCGGGGTGATACCAATTCAGTGATCCAACGGTCAGGATCTGTTAATAATTATTTGTCTTATATGGATTGGTATCAACCCCAAATAATACTGGTATCCCCTTTATAAATCGTGTAAAATACGAAAACAACTTTAGTATTGATGTTCATCTGATAGGCTGAGATGTTAACGGATAGCCTCATCACCATGAGTGCTTGAATATTGTCTTTATCACACAACTCCCAGTATTAAATTATTATGAGAAAATATATTTATATTTTATTATGTTTTTCATTTATGATGTATTTGAACTTGTTCGGTGCAATCCAATTGTATCAGGGAAATGCTTCAAACAAAAAAAAATAAAAAAAAAATCAAGGAAATCGAGAGGTTTTAAACTATTCTTTAAAAAAATCAAATAAAATAAAATAAATAGAAAAAACAGTTTGTAGTTGTTTTACATAATGCGTTTATCATTGGGAATGAGGGGTCACTGACTGCCGGACCCGACCACATAACCCCTTATTGGGAATGAGGTGTCATTGTTAGGATCTTCACGGATTGTCGAACCCTATTCCGAACCCGACCATATAGCACCGATATTGTCCCCAACTTGATCACCTGTTGCAGTAGGTGTGGGGTTTCAATCGAAAAGGCCTCGATGCTATGTAAAGAGGTGCCCAAGCTTATTAGGCACCACATGTACTCCTCTTTATTCTTTGTGGGACTATCCTAACTATACATATGTGGTTTATATCGCGCCACATACTCCAACGATCACACAGATTAATGGGGAGGTTAATGCCCAAAGTATGGAGAATGGACTCCATATTAATGTTCATCTAATTGGTTCATAATTTAACATATGGTTCTATTATCTTGCATGCTTAGAATCCCGTTCCTTGTTACACAACTCTCCAAACTAATTGCGCCCACTCACTAAAGACGTGCCCCAGATAGGACTCTCAAGGTTGACGAGAAGATCCTCAAAGAATTAGAGCTGCTACCGACTGTATTGCTATTTCGCTAACGATATCTTGTGACATATCCTGACAACGGGCATCATTATTCTGTTGTCAGTAGAAAACATACGAATGTGTTACAGCCGGGAATTGTATACCCTCTGTAACACCAAGTAATAAAACTGGTATCAATGGTTGTGGGGAATATCATCGGATGCTTATTATCTCCCGTTCAAGTCGAGAGTCGGATGGCAATTACCACTCATACGCGTACGTACTTCTTAGTTCTTACTAAGATCATCAAAGCTCATCCAACTTCTTTGTATGGTATTTCGAAGATAAGTAAATTTGGTTACTCGTGATTGAATAAAATTTGATGATAATATCGTTGTCCTTCCCCTTAATTTCACCACATTTTCTTTTTCAATATACTACGTGAATATGATAAAATAATAGGAGTTTGTACGAAAATTACCAAATCTCCCTTGTGCACAGCTGATGCTACATTACAGTCAGATTGTTGTTTATTCGAATAGTTAGGTTTTTTTTTTTTTTTTTTTTTTTTTTGATCACTCGAAGTCGAATGGTTAGGGTAATTCCTATGGTAATGGGAAAATGAAAATATTCACCTAGCAGAAGAAAGAAATAGAAGATAAAAATATAAGTAAAATAATCGGAGAAGTGAAAAATTATATCAACCAGCTCATATAAAGTGCTCCATCCGAAAAGAAAAAAAAAAGAAAAATCCAGAGCTTTCAAGTGATTCTTTATTGGGAAAATTGGAAATATGTCTCATTTTCACTAATTGAGTTGGGATCTATCCCCAAACGGAAAAAATTAAGGAATCTATCCCATCCATCCCAAAACTCAGTTAAGTAGTCAATATTTTATTTTGACTAGTCAAATTCTCCAACTATTTTACCCGTATATCCTCATCTGTTCCAAGTATTATCAGAAGATTAGAAGCTGATTACGAAAAAGAAAAAAACATGGAGAAATTCATGTAGTGAAGGTGTACAGAAACATAATCAGTTATCAGTGAAACTAGTTATCCATGGAACTCGATCGACTCACTAAGCTTGATCGTCATATGGATCAAATATCACTACGTAAAACAACACGGAACTTTCTACTACTCCTCTTTTCATCTTCAAATGGATCTTAACCTGCAAAATCGAGATCATGAATAGTGAATAGTCAAATCCCGGTTAGTACATAAATTCCACTTCCACGTTTCATTGTATTTCGTAGCTGTGTTGTTTCATTTCGTTTAATTGTAACAGGGAACTTAGGGCTTGTGTAAAATTGATACGAGATAGGGGATTTTATTAGAATTTAGGGATGCAGAAACACTTATTATAGTTTTTGAATGTTAACTTTTGTCTGATTGTTACAGGGGAATTGAGTTTTGGGTTTAAGGGGAAGGAGACTCAAATACCATATTCATATGGTCAAGTTCGTGGTGAAGTTTTAATAATCTTTCCAATTCTAAGTACTGAATTTATATATTGTTGTTTGAAGGTGAAATTGTAATGAAACATCAAGCAGTAGACCATCATATTATCATTCCTCCATTCGATTTTTTTCATTTTTGATAACTTGCACGTAACTGCATCCATTCACTTTTTCTTCTCCATATCTATATCACTTGAAGAACATATGTTATCGGGGAAGAAGACCAAGAAATCCCTTTACAAGCTAAGGACATAAGGGTCACTTATTTGCACATGTGTTATCACATGTGTTCGGAATTGACTACTTAACTGCAGTTTTAGACGGATGGGATAGATTCCTTAATTTTTTCCGTTTGAGGATAGATCTCCAACTCAATTAATGAAAATGGGACATATTTCCAATTTTCCCTTCTTTATTTTAGCTTCTTCTTACGCGGGCTAAGCACCATCCAACGATGGAGAAAGAGTATCTTTATCACCACGTTTTCCGAAATCGGCGATGATAAACAAGTTGGATAATCATCATTATCTTTTTTTTTTTTTTTGATCGGTCAAGAGGAGGATTCATTGAAAATAAGGTACTTAAGGGGTACCTTAACCCAAAAAATACAACCGAAACAAAAAACGGAAACTGACATGGGAGTCGATCATCAAAAAGAAAGAAAAAATTTACAAGAGCAAGAGTAGTCACATACTCTTGCTACTCCATGCCCTCTCAAATAGGACGATAGAAATTTGAATCCCATAAACAAACTACCATATTAGCCGTTAAACCTACCAACTTTGTGTTTGATTCGGCCCAAAGATAAGCTTGAATCTTGATATCTCTAATTATGCTTGCTAAATTTCTTTTTGCTGTTGAAAATCCTTGCATTCCGTTCCTTCCAAATGCACGACCATATCGGAACCGGAAGATTGTTCCAAATACGGTTAAGCCGCTCATCACCCCAATCATAACTCCAAGTTTGAATAGTTGTGGCAATGCAAGTATTGTAGTTCCAATGGAAACTACATCCTTCAAGAAAGTAATTCCAAATTCTTTTAATTCTCCAACAATCATAAAACAAATGATCCAACGCATTATCATTATCATGTATAGCTAGGATATTAAATCTACAATTAATATCAGCGATTCAGCATTAGCAACCATGATAAACTTCTCAGAGGAGATCCAACGCATTATCACTTAAAAACATATTTGACAAGACCCGGAATATGAACATTCATGAAGTAATCCTCCCAGTTGATGCATTTGGGATCAAAGCATAACATATTTGCCTCTGCTTTATCCAATCTAACCTCCATTCTTAGCCTCTCCGTATTCGAGTCATCAAAGCTGAAACATACAACAACATTAATGAGTTAAATTTGTACCCCACGGGTGATGGCAATTTAAGATAAATGCAAAAATTGATTAGAGAGTTCGATTCTTCTGTATCGAGTTTTCACGTCCCGAGACAGACCAAGGCAAGTCCGACTCAACATAAGCAGCATCTTGTGATCATATCAAGAGGTGCAACATCTCAATAGATTAAAGAATGACAACGTATTAAGATGCATTTTACTTGCGGATGCACATATATTTACTTACATTCCTTTAAAGGAAGCGTATGGTTTATAAAGTTCAATCATCCGTAAAAGGAGTTTAATCTTCCGTTCGGCAATGCTGCATATATCATGGAAATAATCGCCAAATACTGTATTCAGCAGCAACATAACCTATAATAGAAAAGCAGTGATCATTTGGGATTAGATATACCGAGATTCATCATTGGGATATAATGAAATTGGTAATATAAGTTTTCGCCAACCTTGACAGGAAATACACAAGTAACATAGAAGAATATTAAGAAGCTCGCCACGGTAGGGAAAATTAAAGGGGAGGAGATCTTGATAGGTTTTCCAAAACTTTCCCCCTTTGACGGTGGTGATATCATTGGATTCTTAGAGAAATAATTGTAACCATAATTTATCAACTTGATGCCGTGCAATGGTGCTTTTGCAGACGAAGCCGAGTGGTATATGAACGGCCTATCATCACCATCTGATGGCTGGTGTGCATGACTAACCATTGCAACTATTGCCGCATTCACCACCAAGTCTGCTGGGATCTGCATGGTAAATCACGTTCAATTTAGTGAAAAAAGTTTTATAATAATTAAGTGAAAAAAGGTTTAGCTTTCATATGAATTCTTAATCAACTTGCCACATCTAAGATGGTCTGAGAATTCGCTGCAGTGCATCTACACTTCCCTTTACCAAAAGCAAGGAAGACACTGTCAATGGTCCTGTTGTTAATAAATGAAAAATCGCCCGTGAGAAAACATTCGTTCATTGACGAGATTCATGTTCGCTTTAGAAGAGAGACATTGAATAAGTATATGTAAAGGTTGATTTGAATCAGAACCTAACGCCTTCGATCCAACCAGGGAATGGTTCTTTGAGAGTACTAGTAACAATGGTGGGTCTTAATATAACAATTTTATGATCATGTCCTTTAGATTCACTAATTATCATCTCTCCCATTGCCTTTGTAAACACATAAGAATTTGGCCATCCAAATAATCTTGCCCTGTTTGCATGAAGATAGGAAAATAAAATTCACAATCGTATCGATAAAAATAACGGATACATATAAATATTAATTGGCACTACGTTTAAAATTGTCTAACCTTTCAAGGCCAAACTCCTTCATGGCAATCATTTCTTCTTTCTGTGAAGCTTGGTTAGCTTTGAGTTCATTCAGTCTTCCTGAAATAAGCGTCATCTCTACTTCAATGTCTAATAACTCAGGTGACTTAGTCCCGTTCAGCGGTTCGCCCATTCTTAGAGGATTCTCTAATATCAATCCCGACTTCTCACCACACACGTATGCTGATATGCATATATATATATATACATGTTTTTAATGGTATTATCAACATGTCCGTGCAGGCTTCAAATATATGTATTATTCGGTGGGAAAATGGTGAAAGAAAAAACTGACCTGTTGATATGTGAAGAAGCAATTTCAGCTTTTCACACTTCTTGGAGAATTCCAAAACATGCCTAGCTCCCATAGTATTAGTACGAATTACGACATCATATCTTCTCATCACATGCATAAAGGGAAACACATGACACAGTTCTCAAGTTAATCTAAGATAATTCAGTTTCACATTGCAGGTAGGTGAATTACCTTTCATCAAATTTTGTAACTGCGGCAAAATTAGCAACAACATCAACTTCTTTCCATATCTTATTAATCATATTCGAGTCGCTGATTCCCAAGTTTTCAAGAGAAATATCGCCCGCAATTGGTGTCACCTTCTCAGAAATGAAACTGTTGTATGTGACACCATGTTTTGTTCTCAAAACCCTGAACACCTCCCCGGACACCTTTATAGGTACAAGTGGACCATTAGTATTTGCATCGGCAAAGGAATTTAGATGGCATGGCCTGCAAGCGCGTTTACATACCTCGTTTTTTAGACGCTGAGCAGCAGCAGCTGAGTTGGGAGCTCTTATAAGAAGATAGAGTTGCTTCAGATTAGGCTGTATCCTGAGCAATTTCTCCACAAAAACTGCATAGAAGTAAATAAAAACTGTTGCACATTGGAAAGAAATTACTATGAATAACTGTGATCAATGAAGGTTCTTACGCTTAGCAAGAAAACCGGTTGCACCAGTAACTAGGATGGTTTGGTGCTCCAGGGATTCAACAACCGAAATCAACTCCATTATATGCCTAAATAAAAATTGGGAGAGCGACAGAGTCTAACAAAGTATGTCTTATCTCTTCAGGGAAACAAAAACGCCCGAATGTGATGATGATATATATGCTGGGCAGTAGTCATGCTAATTTATACAGCTAAGCTTAGTGATATGTATTGCATTCTTAACCTTGGGCATAACTACTAATTCTTAGTGAATGCTACTAATCAGTGACGCCACTGCACACTTTTATACGAAACAGCTTAGTGATATGTATTTGACTGTTCGGTAATCAGTGACACCACGAAACAGCATCATATTTTACTCTATATTCCGAGGAAGTGGATCTTTGGAGAGAGAATCTTTTGGACAGCATCATATTTTGTCCAATTTCGTTGACCAAGTAGAGAAGGATAAGGGAGTCCTAAGTGTATTTAAATACTAAATTACCCTTATTATATAAACTTAATAATTCTAACTGTCTAAAATAAATACTAAAACCTAAACCATTTCTATTAACAATCTTCAATCAAAAAACTAAAACTCAATCCATCAAAATAAAAAACTAAAACCTAATCACAAACAACAATTCAATTTTCAATTTTTTAGTTTTCAGACAATATTTCGGCGACAAACAAATTCGAGTAATTGTATTAAGTCTCTTTAATCTGTCCCTTTTAAGAGGGATTCATCAACGATTTAACTATGAATCTCTGAAATTTCTCATCAAGTTTTTCTGAAACCAAACCAGAATCGGTTGATATAAGCATTAACGTAAACCAATTGTTGTTGATGTTCCCCAGAATCGGTAGATATGGTACACCTACATAAACCGATTCTGGGTTGATTTGATGAACATCAACCACAATCGGTTTATGCTAATGAACAAGTAAACCGATTCTGGAACCATATTTGAGTTTGTACAGATATCAAGGATCGGCATATGTGTAATAGTCGAGAAAACCGAGTGTGAAACAATCGGATTTTATATATAAGTATATCAACCGATTAAGGATTTGATGATTTTAGAGAAAATATTCCAAAAACAATAATCGGTTCATGATTTATGTTCGCATTTTCTTGTACAATTTTTGTGTCCACAATCGGGTTGCATATATACGTACATAAACCAATTGTGTGGGGATGAACAACGACCGATTGTCGTTCCTAATTTGGAAATTTAACCCATAATCGGTTTATGCGGTGCTATCGAATAAACCGATTCTGGGTTAAAATTTTTAAAAAAAAAATCCATATATGGGTGATCATAAGATGAACCTACTTCTTCGTCACTATTAGTGTCTTCATCGTCGCTATAAAGTTTTATTTTCGCAATTACAAAATCACAAATCCTGGTTTTTCTTTTTTTCCTGTATTTCTTCTTCTTTTCCAAACCTTGAAAGAGGAAATAAATTTATCCTCTAATGAGTCTAATCCTAACACTATAAGCAAACTCAAACACTAATTAATTTAACTAATACTAACTTAATTATCGCTTCATATTGGTCGAAATAGGCCTTTTCTAGTGTAGAAGCTACAGTGAAGAAACCTGGCATAACTCTATTGGTCAGTATATTAAAAATAGGGTCACACTTTATTTACATCAAGTATTTAACCGTCCGTTGGTAACACCGTCAACGAAAAGGAAGGTGGACAACACTTATGTGAGAGTTTTAATCTAATTAATTTTCTTACGTCGTGTTTACACCAAATACTAATCTGTACGTTAGTAACACCGTCTAAGGTCAACAATACTTTTGTCATGGAAAAGGAAAACTTACCTTACCGTGTTTAGAATTTTTTGGTAGTCCAAACTCAATTTGGAAGTCGTACCTAATATATTAGGACTCTATTTTCCAAATTAATACATTAAGTGGGAAAAAAACACATACTTCACACATATTATCTACGAAAATAAAAGGAAGAAATAAATAAAAATTTTAGTTTTTCTCCACCTATTTAATATATTCACCCCGCACATACTAAATCAAAAAGAAAAAAAATTACACAGGCACCAATTTAGTTGAGGTATTTATTCTTAATTATTTTTTTCTTCTCATGAAACTATGGACCTACATCTTATTGTAGCATCGGGAATAAATAACGTGCGATAAAGTTGATTTGGCGCCACTTATAAAAGGGACACCAATATTAGCCGAGTGTACAGTTACATTTAGGATAGATCTTAATAGTCCTCCGATCGCTTAATTAGTATCACCCGATTCACCCCACAATAATAGTGTCGTATTCCCCTCTATAAATAATGTAATTTTTCAGCTAGCTTTCGTATACGACTATTAGTTTGGAGATCCTGGTGGTAGACTCATTGGTAATTAGTTGTACAATTAACTTTAATATAGTCTTTGAATAGTAAGTATTATTTTATTTTTTTTTTTGAAGCAAGTATTATTGTTCGCAGGACTGTAATCATTGCGTTTGTTCTTAATACTTTTTTCATAAAATTGGTCAAAAAGACCAAAATCAATAATTTTTGGGTGAAAAAGACACTTAGGTTTTGATCATCGTTTAAATAATTAAAAAAATTAAAAAGATCATGTTTAAATGGACAAAAATTTAAAAATAGGCGAGGATGTAACCAGAGTTTCATCCTGGGTCCATTTTCAAATATTTTTTTCTTATTTTTTTTTATTTTACGGGATGCATCCAGTTTCATCCTTGCTATTTTTTTTGGCTATTTTACCCGTACTTTTTTTTTTACTCGTCCATTTGAACCGTGTTTTAAATTTTTTTGGACAAATGACCCATTTTCTCTACTTATTTTCTAATGAAATGACGGATCTAATCTCTTTGTATTTTCGAAAAATGAGATACAAACTGTATCCGATCAAGTTGAAATTAAGATCTTCGCTGATAGGTGAAAGTTAGATGTTAGCTGATAGCTCGTATACGACCGCTAGGTATACCGGTAAAAGTTTCGCACTGTGGAAGAAAAGGTTTAGGAGCCTGTTCAATTTTGGTTATACAATCAAAAAGTTGATGCCAGGCCAAGGATGCAGGACCACTTGCACATGCTGTCAAATGATATCAGCCTACTGCAAATATTACCCCTTTTGACTCCAATTTAGAACGATGAAATCAAAAACTTTACATTTTTACAGCCACTTTAACTTTAGTCCCACTAGCTAGGTAGAGTGTACTTGTGTATGTACTCATTGTCTCGTGTGACTTTTGAATCAACAAAAATTGTAATCACAAGAAAGCATGCATCTTTTAGGGGGGCGACCTTAAAAGAATTATAAGCAAATTTTTATTTCCACCGAGCGAAGATGATTATGGGGTGTCTTAAAAATTAAAATTGTCTATATTGTCCTTCATCTTTATATTAAATCTAAACCTATATCATTTATATATATTTTCATAATCATAACATTCATTTTCTCCATCATTATCATACGGATCGGTAAAAAAAATCATGGTTTTAATTTTAATTGAAACCAAATATCTTCGGTCAAACAAATTTTAAAATTAACCTTAAAGTTGAAACTTAGAACATCCAAAAAAAAAAAATCGAGCTAAACAAATAAAACGGATAAATGATAGTTGTTGTGATATAAAATTAGGATTTGATTGCTTGAAATCAAAAAATTGATCGTTATTTTTTTTTACAGTTGCTGAAACATAATCGGTAGGAATAAAGTTGATTTTATCCACCGATTATTTTCATGTCAAAAAATTCAATTGTCTCTGACTAAAATTTAACCATAATCCTTAGATATCATCCACCTGAATCTACCGATTGTGAACATGTAGAAATTCGAAATTTTATTAGTTTTTGAAAAATCAGAATTTGAGGCTACTATCATAATCTGTAAATAATGAACATCACGAGCCTACCGATTGTGAAAGTAGAGAAATTCAAAATTTTATTAGTTTGTAAAAAATCAGAATTTACGGCTGCTATCACAATCGGTAGATAATGAACATCACGAGACTACCGATTGTGGAAATAGGAAACGTCAAAATTTTATTAGTTTTTGAAAAAATAGAATTTGGGGCGACTATCCAAACCAGTAGATAATTAACATCACTAGACTACCGATTGTGGAAATAGAGAAATTCAAAATTTTATTAGTCTTTGAAAAATCAAAATTTTGGGCTACTATCACAATCAGTAGATAATGAACATCACGAGACTACCGATTGTGAAAGTAAAGAAATTCAAAATTTTATTAGTCTTTGAAAAATTAGAGTTTGGGGAAAATGAACATCACGAAAAGATAGCTACAACTAGGTCTAAGTCATGCATTCGGAAGAACAAAAAAAAAAGGCGTATTAGTATTTGATTACATCGACAAACCTATAAAATATTTACTGCCCTTTTGCCTCAGACAAGATGGCAGTACTTCTTATCCTTCACAAAAAGAGATTGGGTTATGCCGAATTTTATAGACTTAATCATTAGAACTGGCATATGTTAAAATATGGAATTGTAGGAACGACATAATATTCAATGGAGGGAAGAACATTTTGAATACATAATTGAGCAAACTAAAACTCGGGTTTTCTTTTGAGGGAAGCACACCGATCCTTTCGAGGGGCTTCATTTAGATCATATTAAAGCCAACTGGGTTTGTTTTGGGAAAGTTTTCTGGCTCGGGGTTTGCTTGGTTTGTGCCACTGCCTGGGTTTTTTCCATTGTTTCTTTTGCTTAATTTTTATGTAATTCTTTTTGATGATAATTCTTACCTTTGCTAATTCATTATCATTACAGAAGACATAGCCAGCAAGGACATGAATGCCTCTTCGCCTAAGTAAGTCTCTAGTTGGCAGTTTACTATGCGTAATAATATACGGAAAAAAAACATACCTTGGGGGGGTCGTAGGCACAACAAATTAATGAATATATTTCCCACTGATTAACTAGTAATATAGCGGTAGTAAGACATCTTCCCACAGAGAGCTGTATAATTGATAGGTTATTTGATCAGCAAGATAAAGTAAATAACAAAAGGGAGTTTTGGTTTTAAAATAAATATAAAGACAATAAAGAAGAAAAGAGATGATCAAGGAATCCTTCGCCGTTACCAAGCGATAACTGGATTAGTATACTTATCTATCGTTCGTAAGAACCATTCATCACCAATCGTAGAATAACAAACTAGCTCGGTGCTATCCCGAAAACTCCTTGTACCACGGATACGGAAGCTCTCTAATATCAGATTCTAGTCAACGAACCACCAAGTAGTAGCTTACTCAAGGTGTAATCCAATCGGACGCTTAAAGCTTTGTGAATTAGGTTAATCCCAGTAGTTAAACTCTTAGCTCAAGGTTTATTTGCTGGTGTTGTTTTTTACACACGATTCCTCCACAGAATCCCTCTGTAAGGTCTCGTGATTTCTACTTGTGTAGAGAGTTATTCGATGATTACTTATCTCCTAACTTCCACTAGCAATAGAACAATCAATAGACTAATCTAGTATGCATCCCAAATCAATCTAAGAATCACTCATAAACCCTAGATATGGGAAAGACAAATAATGATGATAAAAACTCTCAATAGATTTGTATTATTAATAAAGCTTAAAGCTTAGAACATTGAATTCATCCTTAATCAACAGAGGATTTAGCTACTCATATTACAAAGAAGACAAATAATGGTGGTTTCCCCCTAAAGGGGTAAACCCTAGCTTATGATATAGAACTTGTGATATGACATTGATCGATCATATGTGAATAGCCTAATACCTATTTTTATAGGTTTACATTGCTTGGACATCAAGTATCTAGTTCGGTTCAAGAACCCGACCCCGAAAATACAACATAAACACCCCAAACGTGACCTTAGGCCTTCTATTACGGTACTGCAAGTGACGCACAATGATTACGCGTTACAGAGTTGCACGCCAAGTCAGAGTTCCGCCGTAATGGTGCAATGCGAAGCCATAATAGCGCAACGTAAGCTATAATAGTGCAACGCAAGCCATAATAGCGGTATGCTGTGGAGACTGTCAAGCACTAAGATAGTGGCACCCTGCAGGGCCAGTGAAGCGCAAAAGTGGCGCTACACTGTAAAACACATTGTCTAAGTAATGAAGCTTATTGGCCGACACAATAAGGCTTCATTGAAGGTTTGGCAAGACATGGCCAAAGTGACAGATGCAACATGCGATGTTGGCATCGATGCATATCCATGGAATTAAGTTTGCCCAAACTCAAGGATGATGCAAGAGTGAATAATAGGCCAGGAGTTGGTCTATGGCATTAGTTTAAGGCTGGCCAAAGCTTGAACAATGCAAACAAGCTAGTAATGCAAGAGTGACATTACTATTGTCAAAGCAAATTGGCTAAGTGAAGCAAGAATAATGTATATGAGCATATGGCACGTATTGGCATCAATTGTAAGTCATGTTGGCATGAATTTGGATTAACTAAGGCGTCTTAGCAAGTTCGAGATGCAGTGTTGCATAAAGTTGGTGTAAAAGTGACACATTATAGCTCAAGTGTTGATTATTGGCTTTGCGAGCATGCCAATGAAGTGAGACAAGGTGGAACGGTTATAAATTGAATTTATAACCATATTAGAGTGTCTAAAACCGTTGGGACAGGTGTGGCATGATTTGGCAGAAGATGGTAAAGGCTAGTCAGTTATGCACACTTTATGCGGTTATGGAAACTACCTGTGGACATGTGGCTGTCTGTAGGATGTGCAAGCGGTTGCACAGAAGTTTTGGCCTGATCCTAGCATGTATAAATAGCTTAGGAATCAATAATGTTAGTGTTGTTCGTTTTGAGAGAAGAACCACTAATGTAGAAAGAGTTTTAGGCATTCACCAAGAGGGTGAATGGCACCATTTGGTCCATGTGATGGACTGTTTTGTATAATCTTCCTTAATGCAATAAAATGGGTTTATTGTGTTAGTTTTTTGTGTTCATTATGTTTCTGATCTTGTGAAGTTGTCAATTGGTTTGATGCATGGCAGAACCTCTTATGCTTATGGGGGCATGAACAGTTAGAGAGAAAGAAGAAAAGACTTCCGTTGTGCAAAGCCTTATGAGTGAAGGCAGATGCGTACTTTGATGCAAGTATGCAAGGTGAATGATTTTGGGTGATGTTGAGTCACTGAACCACAATCATTGCCGGTCATGTCCCATGAAAATTTTAGGCGATTAAATGGGCGTGTGACAGCTGGTATCAGAGCTGTGTTAGGGGACACAGTTGCTGATTTTTCTCTCTTTTACTCAAGTTAATGTCATTTGTTTGTCAAATTCAGAAGTGAATTTTTTGGGTTTCACTAGTATGGAGACTAGAAGAAATTTATCTTGTGTGGATATATCAATTGGAATGAACTTGAAGCTTGAAGTAGCAGTAGGCCATGAAAGTTTATGAAAAAGGTGTCAAAATTCCATCCCAAAGTGTTAGACGAACGAGCAAGAATCATTGAAAACCGGGTTTTCAAGTGATGGCATGACAAAACTAAGGAGTATACTGACTTCTATGGTGCAATTCAGGTGTTTAAAGTCCATGTTTCTCACAAGTATGCGAAGATTATGCATTGGGAATGCATTCTTTTGTTGTGTTATCAGTAGCGAATACATTACAAGTTGTAATGGGAATTTTAGGGGAAACTCCTGAACTCAAAGAAGTTGATGGCCTTTGCAGTGGAAAAGTAGATGAAGAACATGTCTATGTGATAGATTGAAAGTGTTTTCATCATAGCCAGTTGATGGAAGATTATAGTTATCTCTCTTGAATGCATATACCTTGGTGGTAATGCAAAAGTATGGTTGTGAACCAGCATTTTTGTGGCAATGTGATGCCATAGAAGAATAATTGGATGGCCAATTCTTATCTAGCATAAAGATTATTAAAAGGCTGAAGAAATAAGCGCAAGTTAGGGGAAAACCAATACACCACGGTCTTGCGTTTGCAAAGAGTTCTTCGTTGATGCTAGATGCGCACAAGGAGTGTACTTGCACCTGGTTTATGAGTGGGATCAATATGCTTGGACAAGGGTGTCTAAAGACCTGCATTTGATCATAACCACAAGCGGATGTTCTTGTCAACTATAAATCAGTATTGCTACAAAGCTGGTTTTGGATAAAGGGAAAGACAAGAGTTGCCAGTTGTGCATGGGCAGTAAAATGAGTTCCAAGTTTGAAGAAGAATGCGCCATTCTTGCTTCATGGAACGTAGGCAGTGACGCCTCATTTGCAATGATTATGGCCTTGTTTACAACTGTCCAAAGTGTTTATCCGCGGAAGTCATTGAGTGATTTGACTTTGCTGAGCTCTATGGTGATGCTCAGAATCACCAAGTAAAGTCCGTTCCAGTTGTGCAAAGGTGAACAAGTTTGTGTCAAGATTTGGGTGCTAATTGGCATAGCATGCATGCAATGAAGAGCATGCGCCAAATGGGATTTGGGGCATGGCCAGAATGCATAATGCGTGAAGAAATGCAAGTTAGGCAAATTGTGGATGCAGGAAAGATAAGGACAAAGTAGTGGTGATGCATAAAGATGTCATATGGCCATTATTGAAGAAATCTTCATGAAAGCTAAAGCAAAATGATAACATCGCCTAAAAGGAGTATTCAACTAATTGTCAATTATAGTGTGCTTCGTTATGGGAGTGGCATACGAACGTTGATAGTTGGAAGAATGCATGTGGCAAAGTGAATTGCTACATTGGGGACAGTAGGTAATGTCTCGCTTCCTTTGTTGCTTAGAAGCGAAGTTGAAGTCAGTATTGCAAGGCTTGTTAGGTCTTACAAGTTGCAATCAGTTGGCGCGAGTATTTGCTCAAGTTTGAGTATACTTTCAGTTTGGGTCGATTGGACCTTGGTGTTGGAATGAAGTCTCTCTATGTAAGGTAGTAGTGAATGAGGGTATTTGAAGTGAAAGATCTTGCCTATTTCGTTCAAAGTAAAGCTAGTTCGCGTGGAAGATGCTACATAGCATATTACGCCAAAATATGCAATAGAAGACGTTGAAAGTGAAAGAAGAAAATAGAAGAGTTGGTGGCATAGTCGAGTTTGCTGTTGAGAGTTATGTGGAAGTGCAACGGCATATGGCAGCGATAGCATGGAGTAACGCAGCAAGAATGAAGATGTAAGTCCATCAAGTATATTAGTTAAGAGTAACTCATAATTAGGAAGAACATGATGTTGTTTTTGCGCTACATTAAAGCATAGCAGTTTGAAAAATCAAGTGATGCTTAAAGTGCTGGTTTCAAAGGCGCGTGAAGAGAATGCCTGGCCCAAAGAGGCGTTGTGATGTCACGGGTATCCTAAGTCATGACTATACTAGAGTCATGCATTTCAATCATGATGTTGCAACAATGCAAGCAAAGAACAACAAGGTGCGGGTTCTTCGGCATACAAATGATGTAAGTCCAAGAAGGTGAAGTTTGCAACATGATTTGGAGGCCAAATCTAATGAAAATCCTGAAGTTTGCAAAGTGCGGCAAAGGTTATAGATTTTGGCGCATACCAAGAGTGGTATGGAATCATACAGTGCATACCTTAAGGCATGGCATGATTTTGCGTAGGCGCATATGATTGAAGAATTGAAGTCAAGTCTTGTATAAGTCCTTTTATGTTGTGTGGTGTAACTAAAGTCGGAAAATAAAGGCATAAGACAATGGCAATGATCAGTGTGATCAGTTGGGAAGAATCATTACTTGTGTACACTTAGGCACAAATGATTCATGCGAAGTTCAAGCACAATTCAGAGAATTGACAAGAAGAATTTCCAAGTTGCATTTGGGTATTGATATGCGATTGTAGTTGAAGTTGGAGCATAGGCCAACGTGACAACAACAAGTGCAAGTCAAGAGGGATCAATGGCAAAGCAAGTAAGCTAAGTGATGGCATTTGGTACTAGGCATAAAAGTTTTGGCAAGAAAAGAAAAAGGCCAAGCAAGTTTGATGATTTCTGAGAAGGGCTCAGAAGCGTACAAGGCCAGAGAACATGTATATTGAGTATACTTGGTTGGGTTCAACGAGGACGTTGAACGGATTAGGTGGGGGAGGTCTATTACGGTACTACAAGTGACGCACAATGATTACGCGTTACAGAGTTGCAGGCCAAGTCAGAGTTCCGCCGTAATGGTGCAATGCGAAGCCATAATAGCGCAACGTAATCTATAATAGCGCAACGCAAGCCATAATAGCTGTATGATGTGGAGACCGTCAAGCACTAAGATAGTGGCACCCTGCAGGGCCAGTGAAGAGCAAGAGTGGCGCTACACTGTAAAAAACATTGGCTAAGTAATGAAGCTTATTGGCCGACACAATAAGGCTTCATTGAAGGTTTGACAAGATATGGCCAAAGTGACAGATGCAACATGCGATGTTGGCATCGATGCATATCCGTGGAATTGAGTTTGCCCAAACTCAAGGATGATGCAAGAGTGAAGAATAGGCCAGGAGTTGGTCTATGGCATTAGTTCAAGGCTGGCCAAAGCTTGAACAATTCAAACAAGCTAGTAATGCAAGAGTGGCATTACTATTGTCAATCAAATTGGCTAAGTGAAGCAAGAATAATGTATATGAGCATATGGCACGTATTGGCATCAATTGTAAGTCATGTTGGCATGAATTTGGATTAACTAAGGCGTCTTAGCAAGTTCAGATCAAGGCCATATGCAGTGGTGCATAAAGTTGGTGTAAAAGTGGCACATTATTGCTCAAGTGTTGGTTATTGGCTTTGCGAGCATGCCAATGAAGTGAGACAAGGTGGAACGGTTATAAATTGAATTTATAACCATATTAGAGTGTCTAAAACCGTTTGGGACAGGTGTGGCAGAAGATGGTAAAGGCTAGTCAGTTATGCACACTTTATGCGGTTATGGAAACTACCTGTGGACATGTGGCTGTCTGTAGGATGTGCAAGCGGTTGCACAGAAGTTTTGGCCTGATCCTAGCATGTATAAATAGCTTAGGAATCAATAATTTTAGTGTTGTTCGTTTTGAGAGAAGAAACACTAATGTAGAGAGAGTTTTAGGCATTCACCAAGAGGGTGAATGGCCTGTTTAGTCAATGTGATGGACTGTTTTGTATAATCTTCCTTAATGCAATAAAATGGGTTTATTGTGTTAGTTCTTTGTGTTCATTATGTTGCTAATCTTGTGAAGTTGTCAATTGGTTTGATGCATGGCAGAACCTCTTATGCTTATGGGGGCATGAAGAGTTAGAGAGAAAGAAGAAAAGACTTCCGTTGTGCAAAGCCTTATGAGTGAAGGCAGATGCGTACTTTGATGCAAGTATGCAAGGCTGAATGATTTTGGGTGATGTTGAGTCACTGAACCACAATCATTGCCGGTCATGTCCCATGAAAATTTTAGGCAATTAATTGGGCGTGTGACACCTTCCAAGGTATTTATACACGTTTTCCTACTAGTTAAGTATGCGTAATAGTATGCGTACTAGTATGCGAACTTCAAATTCCAGCAGAAACTTTCGGAATTAAAGTATGCGTACGCGTTTACATACTTTATTGTCTTCGGTATTCGATAAAAACTCGTTTTGGCCACAACTTCTTCATCCAAACTCGGAATGACCTCATTCTTTTTGCATTATTTTCCTCTTTCAATTCTATTCAAGATGATGATGAGAAATCCTTAATTGGAATGAGTTAAGATCGGTCTTTGGCCCTTCTTTTGATTTTGAGCGTTTTGCTCCTTTTCGTCGCTCTTCTTCTACTTCTCTTGGACTTGGGCACTTGGATACTTGGAATAATTCTCTCCTTAGATCTTTTTAGAACTTTGTAGCCCCTTTTTGGATGATTCACCTATTAGAGGAAAATAAGAGAAAACAAGTGTAATAATACGAATACATGCAAGAATAATAGATAAAACAAGTATGGAATGGACAATAAAATCATATGAATTATGCACTTATTAAGGGGGTACTTTTGCTTCTATATGTGAGAGAAAATCATCACTACAACATTCGGACCTTCGACTGTAGGGAGAGTATCATATAAAAATATGACAAAGTAACCATTATTACATTATTGGAGTTTGAAGACCATTGCAGTTCATCTTGCAGGTCAAGAGAAAAGGAAAAAGATGCTAGATCATAGTGAAGCATAAAAAGTTCATTAGCAGTTTCTTTCAATCTTTTGGGTGTTCTCAGATTCCAAATAATTTTGTCATCTTTAGTAACTCATAAATCACCCACCTTAATAATCGTTGACCATGCAATAGAAAACAATATTGGATAAAAAATACTTAATATGAGAAATATATAACCAATTATCCTCCCAGAATCTAGTCTTAACACATAATTCACTTTAAAATTCACATGTTTTAAGAAAATTAGTTGCAATTTATTATTGACCTCCATACTGATCTTGGCGTTTATTAGAAACTTTAGCCATCCAACTAGATACTTTTCAAAAAATCACCTTCCTCCATAAAACCTCATCTTCTACGACAAATCTCCAAAACCACTTGCAAAGAAGAGCTACGTTCATCATCTTTAAATTTTTAATGACTAAAGCCCTAAATCTTTCCGTATACAAAGAGAACTCCACTTGACAAGATGAAGCTTCTTTCTTCCCCCATTATAATCATGCCAAACGAAATTTCTCATGATTTTGTCTAGTGTTTTGCAAACTGAAACATGAAGACTTTCATTATATGAAGACTTTCATAAAGAAAATCCAAAATCACATGATCGAAAGCCTTCTATAAATCCACTTGAACTAATAACACCGGCTTGCCACTTCTAAATCTTGAGTCTGCGAGTTCATTAGCAATAAGAACGTCATCAAGGATTTGTATTTTTTTTTAATAAAAGCAGTTTGATGTTGAGAAATCACATAAAGAAGAGTAACCTTGAATTTTTTAGCCATCGTCCTAGAATATTTTTTATTATCCCCGTGGATCAAGATAATAGGTCTGAGGTCTTTTATTTCCTCAATAATATCTTTTTTCGGAATCAGAGTAACAAAAGTGTTCTTCATCCTCCAATCTGAAAAAAATTTATTTTGTAAATCCTTTACCACCTTTAGAAAGCAAATTTTAAGAACATCCCAGCATAAAAAATATTATCTATTAGGAAACTCGTATGGCCCTGGTGCCTTGTTTTGTCCCAACAATTTGATAGCACAAAACATGTTTTTCATTAAAATCTCTTTCTAACCCAGAATTAATATCAACAAAAATTGAATTAAAACTCATATGTTCCACAGAAACTGCTCTGTGATGATTAGAATGAAAAATGGTACGATAAAAAGACATTATTCCATATCTTATTTCCTCCACATCTTTAGTTAATAAACCTTGCACCTTGATGGAACCAATATAGCTTTGTCTGTTTTTATCATTTGCCAGCCTGTGAAAGTACTTGGTGTTGTTCTCATTTTTATTGATGTCATTAACCCTTGTTCTGGTTATCCACTTATTGTGTCTAACCATTGTTAACCCACAATACTCGTTCCTAGATGCAACCCTTCCAGTTTACTGATCATCGAATAACCGTTATTTCAATTTTTCATCCAAAATTAAGATAGGTGAAGATCTCCCCCAATTCCTCTAAATTTCTACCAAGTTCCCCGTACTCTTTTTTGCTTCACCCTTTCAATTTAAGCTTACCCTTTCAATTTAAGCTTAAGTAATTGAAGCTTCTTACATAAAAAAAAAAGTCAGCATTACTCATGCAGAAAAAAGACTCCCACTACTATTTTATTAGTGAAACAAAAACAGGATGAGAAAACCAAAAATACTCAAGGCGAAATGGAGATGTCCCACGCATTCCTTCACAAATCAGGGAAATTGGGATATGATCAGAAACAAGGCGTGAAAGGGCCTGCTGAACCATATTAAGAAATTCAACTTCCTAAGGAAAAAAAATCAGGAATCTGTCAACACAGGTTTTTATACTCTAAATATGGTTATTAGTTCATGTGTAAGTGGCAACAATAAAGGGAAGATCTGTTAGAGCACTGCTCGGTTAAACTCGCATGCGTTGCTATCTCAAGCATGTTTGTCAATGTTAGTGATCAAAACTATAAGTCTTGATTTCTAGCCTATTTATAGATGTCTCGGACTAGGACATATATTGTGTAGTTGAGCTTAGTTTTCACGGAGTTCATAATTTGAAGACGAAGAACTACTAAGGGGAGCTTGTGGAACTTCTTCGAAAAAAGGTATGTGGAGACTTGAACTCATCTATCACTTGGAAAGTCTATTTCTACTATATCCTATATTGAGACACAAGTCGTGGTACGATATAGTTTTCTCTATACACATTTGAGATTTCGAGCTGAGTATATCTCGCTTACATATTTCTTGAAATATGTGTTGGTAAGCTTTCGCTTCAACCAAGTTCATCTTATATCATTAGAAAATTTCCTAGTAACATATTACATGGTTGTGTGATACAATCATTTGATATAGGCTTGGAATGTTTCGATAATGATGATTTCAATATCTTGAAAATTGCTTTGATGCTAATAGTGTGTGAAAAACAACTATTATAATTATAGAAGAATGTTTCAACGATTGAAACAAAGAGTTTAGAATCTTGTAACCGTCTTTGGATATAAGCATAGTGTGTTCACACATTAGTGTATAAGTCCAAAACCCGGAACCTAAAGTATGCATACTTGTGCGTATACAAAAAGGTTGTAGGAGACTGGGTAAGTATGCGTACATGTACACATACTGGCGGAAGTTCACGTCCGTGAATTTCTGCTGAGTTTGAAATAAAAAAACAAACTCACTCGGTTACCTAAAGTACGCGTACCCGTACGCATACTGGCAGAAAGTTCACGTCCGTGAAAATCTGCTGAGTTTGAAAACTAAAAAAAAAAAAAACGGTTACTTAAGTATGCATACTCAAGTGTGTTACTTTCTAAAACCGGTTATACACGAACCTAAAAATTTATCAATAAGGAATGCAATCTTTGCAAACCGTGGCTATAATGTTCATGTATTGATTCAAGTGTATCAAACCGATTTTTCTTCTGTGACTACTAATTTTCCCATAGTCTACTAATGTATACAGCTCGGAGAATCAGATACTAAGTAGTATCGATGCCTCTGTTGAACTGATAATGCTAAGTAATAAAAGATACTCAAGATCACAATAATAACGAAGAACACAAATATAATGTAAAATCTACTAAGTTATCATGAGACACAAGAGATTACGTGGTTCGACTTTTTTCTACGTCCACGGGTTAATGAGTGATTGTTTTGTATTAAGTTATGGTGGTTACAAAGATCTTAAATGCTTCCCAAAGTAATAGAGAGAACTCAAGTTGAAGTAAATACTTAAGTTCTAAACATTAAAGAGGTATAAGCTTAATACTAGATCTTCTTTCCTAGATATTGAATGCCCTTTGTTTGTTGGTGAGGCTTGGTATTTATAGCCCCTTATGCTCCAGGTATATCTTTGTTGTCTTTGGATCCATCGTTTCCTGATATACCTTCCGTACAAATTGTACCTTCGTTCGCCGCGTGCTTTCTCTAGTCGAACTCTGCCATCTCAGATGACCTACGTTCCTTTAGGAACTTCCCTACCCCAGTACAGATTGTACCTTCGTTCACCGCCAGCCTATGCCAGTCAGGTTCCGCCGCATCATCTATCTCCACGTGCTTTAATTATGCGTGTAGATAATATATTTGTGCATTTAATGCTGATTAGATATGTCATCTACCTCTATCCCTTCGCCAGCTGATTTCCCCTAGACTAGGCTTTTACTTCTTTCATCTTGGCCGTCGAGGTATCCCTTTCTTGGGATGAGATAAAGTAGATCTACGAAGGTATCCTTTTCTACTTAGGTTTGCCTGTATAGCGAGGCCTACACAGTTATTCTGTACGTGACAACTAAGATCGTGACACGTGCTCTGCAGAATATTTGTATTCACAGATTCAATTGTGTTCTTGTATAATTATATGAGAATATAGCAATTGAACAACTCCTTAACTAGTTTAATTTGAGTCATTTGAACTAGTTATGGTTAAGATGAGTAAGGTTGATATGAGAGTAATCATATGGCTAACCTCGGTTAAATATTTGTGAACCAACATGGTGTACATGTTTGGGTACGGTTACATAAACCTAAATGAGGGTACATTTCATTTGTGTGTAACAAGCTAAGTTCGATCTAACAGTTGAAAGATATTAGCTTGGTTGAATCAGGTTTTTCATCTAACGGTGAATATTGAATACTTTGTTACCAAGGTAACTTGGATTGGAAACCCTGATTTGAAAACTATATAAAAGAGAACTCTAGCAACTGGGAAACCTAATCTCCACACCTCTTGTGTGTTACTAGTTGCATAACTAGAGTTGATTCTCCTTTAACCTTAAGTTTCTTCTCGAGACCTTGTAGGTTAACGACTTGAAGACTTCATTGGGATTGTGAAGCCAGACCCAACTATTATCTTTGCAGTTGCGTGGTCTGATCTTGCTGTTTCTATCGTGTTGAGTACAATTAATATAATTAACTCGAGATTTTATATCTCCGATAGGAAAGATAGAAAAGTAATCACAAACACCTTCGTCTCATCGTTTGTCATTCCACAATATCTTCTTTTGCTAGTCGATTAAGATTATTGTGAGGTGATTGATAATTTTAGGTTGTTCTTCGGGAATATAAGTCGGGTTATCGATTGGTTCTTGTTCACCTTGACTTATCAAAAGATGGAACAAAAACTCTTGGTTATTTCTGCGGGAGACAGATTTATTCAATCCTATAGACTTTTCTGTGTGAGACAGATTTGTCAATCAAGTCTTCGACTTTGGGTCATAGCAACTCTTGGTTGTGGGTGAGATCAACTAAGGGAATCAAGTGTGTAGTATCCTGTTGGGATCGAGAGACGAAGGAGCGCAACCGTACCTTGAATCGGTGTGAGATTGATTAGGGTTCAACTACATGTCCGATCCGAAATTAATTGGTAGTAGGCTAGAGTCTGTAGCGGCTTAATACAGTGTGGTGTTCAATATGGACTAGGTCCCAGGATTTTTCTACATTTGTGGTTTCCTCGTTAACAAAATTCTGGTGTCTGTGTTACTTCTTTTCCGCATTATATTTTTTTATATAATTGAAATATCACAGGTTGTGCGTTAAGATCAATCAATTAGAATTTCCAACCTTTGGTTGTTGATTTACATTGATTGACACTTGAACATTGGTTTTTGGTACCGTTCAAGTTGTTTCACATAATAACAGCCTCGCGGATTTCTATTTGTTTGATTTGCTGATTACATTGTGAAACAGAGATATTAAAACTCTTTGATATACTTTGCTCTAGATTGAGTCTGAATGTCTAGTTGATTCTCTAGAAAGTGTATTGGAGTAAGTCCTCTCAGATTTCCAAACGAATTGTTGGGTGTGGTTTTTAGACCCCTGCATTTTCAAGATCAATAAGTTGATTTCTTGAAATGAATTTATTAATTTTTCTCAAGCCAATTGTTGATCATTATTAGTATTACATTATTTATATTCCTTTTAAAGTAAAATGTAAAAGAAAAGATCAAAATACAGAGCTTTTGGTTGGCAGCCGAGCAACAAGCTGAGAACCAACCCCTTTCTGAATAACAACTCCCAGCCTATGAAAAATAAAACTACTTAAACCATACCAGCGTCATTGTTGACTAAACAATTCTTCATACGTTTGAAAAAACAAATAAAATCTTCACTAAGCTCCCCTAAAGTAGTAAATCTAAGACACCCAAACCATAACCATGAGAAACACATTCAGATAAATATTTAGTACGTTTGCGCGAAATTGCTCTCGAAATAGCATGGCCTGGAATGAAGGCACAAACTCCATCACTAGTAAAGGGTGACAAAACCAGTGACATCCATATACACATCTTGGACATTTTCCCAATTGAGTACAAGGATATCCACTGGACGTACATCCTTGTTGTCATCTGATAAAATACCCAGAGCCGCTTCGCGCAAGTACACCTGCTTTGTAACATATGTCAGTAGCTACATCACGAACTAAGTCATGACGAAACTTAATTCCAACATCCTTAGCACAATGAAGCGCATGATCACCGAAAATTTCCATAGGTTTATTGCAACAAAAGCACGACCTACCTTCGACGAACAAAGGAATACCAAGACGATAGCAAACTACAACTCTGAACTGACGGGGACCAAGGCATTGATCTAGCCCACTAACAGGAACAACCAAAATATAATATTGAGCATGTTTGATCTGGTTGCATTGCCACGACATTGAATCTCTTGCAGATAATGTAAATTGGACAGGGATTCGCTTCTTGATCACGTCAAAATAAATGACTGCCAGGGAGTGCATAGAAGGGGGGCAGTGTCATCGACACAATAAGTAGAAGGCAAACCACATACCTGAATAAATTTCTGAAGAGCTAACTGGTAGGCAGCACCATTATCCGTATGGAGTAAACTGCCAAGTATCACCTTCCGCACCGAGGCGCCTCGACTCGAGAGGCAAGATAACAAAGAGGTGCGAGTTTCTGTCATAGTGTATATACCAAGGCCACCATCTTTGATAGGTAATGTAGCTAATATATTTTGCAAAGGACCAAAACCAGCTCCATCTCCCGTGATCAGAAGTCTTAAATACTTGAGTAAGTGATCGTCAAAGAGGTCGGTGGCTTGTTGTATAGCAGCAAGATTAGTGGTGCGCATAGCAAAATATAATTTAAAAACAGCGACACAGTTACGAAGCAGCAACATCTCACTCTGAGGGTCCCTGAGTTTTTTGATAGTCGACATTAGCTGAATAGTCTTGTTCACCCTACCCAAAACCATATCGGTCATGAAATTTATGTCCAAACTCACACCACCACCACCCCTCCCCCCCACCCACCCCCCCACCCACCCACCCCCCAAAAAAAAAAAAAAAAAAAAACTTAACACCTTCGCTAGGCCTCAAAATGTCTTTGGGGAAAACACCCTCCTCAAGGCTGCGTGGATCAAGAGTAGGCCAAAAGAACTCAGTTTTATTGAGTATACCCAATCTCATAAAGGCTTCGCCCATAAAGGCTTCTCATGATTATACCCAATATCATTCAAATCACCTCCAATCACCCAAGGGTACTACCAGAATCTCCTTAATTCTCCAATTTCCCTCTCAAAAAAATAATCTCATCATCAATTAGAAGCACAAGGTGCTTAAACACCTGTAAACATCCATACAAAAGA
Source organism: Papaver armeniacum (assembly GCA_023531295.1). Lineage (NCBI taxonomy): Eukaryota > Viridiplantae > Streptophyta > Magnoliopsida > Ranunculales > Papaveraceae > Papaver > Papaver armeniacum. The sequence goes on from JAJJWW010008499.1 coordinate 112,313, forward strand.
ACTTCAAATATTTTTATGTAAAATAGTGATAGAACATGGACCGATTAAATAATCTTTCACTTCAACTTTTGAAGAATCCAAAAGTCTCAAAATGCCACCATAGCACACTTGTGAAAGAGAGTCACTCCACTTAACATTCTTACTACCCAAGCCAAGCAATAAGATCTCGAACGTTGTTGGATTTTAGTTTCCCGGAGAAGTAAAATCGTAAGTCTCCAATCAAACATGTAATATACCGATTCGACATGTAGGGTAGGCCAGAGGAAATATTGGTAATGGTTTGTCCTTTATTAACACTAAGGACTTTTCAGCACAGTTAGCTCCAAAGTCGGCAAAAAGCTCTGCAGCTAAGTGTTCTCGGGCGACAATAATCCAGGGATGGGTGATGAACTCCCGTGAATATTTTGCAGGATGACCAGAACGATACCCATAGAAAACCACACACTTCCGGATAACTACAGTGGCTAAGTGGGGATAGCTTTGGGTCATTACAAATGCTATCGAAGCCAATGATGCGTAAACCTGTAAAAGGTGAAGGAATACGTTGGACGAGTTGGGTTAGGTACTGGTCTCACGAGTGGCAGGTAACGACAGAGATCTAAGATTGTACATATGTTCCGGAGCAAAGGACGGCTCCAATTTTGAGGTGATGGTATTGTAATACCCCTATTTGGAAGGTAAGATTCGCCAATTGGAATATAGGTAATGGTTTGTCCTTTCCTAACACCGAGTCTTTTTAGCACAATTAGCTCAAGAGTTGGAAGAAAGCTCTGCAGTTAAGCGTGCTCGAGCAGGAGTAATCAAGGGATGAGTGACCTTCTAGGAAGCTGTTGTTGGATAACCGCAGTTGTGCCCGTTAAAAATGCCATACTGTCGGATGACCTCAATGGCTCAGTGGAGAAACTATCTATAGAGGGTCGGTTAATTACATATGGTATCAGAGCCGATGATGGGTCACCTGAGGGTCAGAAAGTACACTCGATGGGTTTATTCAGGGACTAGTCTCATGAGTGGAAGGAAACATCGGGGAACTGGGCTTGTGTATATATACTGGAGTCGAGTATGGGTCTAATTCAAGGTGGTGGTATTGTAATACCCTGATTTGGCAAATAATTTTTGCCGAATATAAAATAGGTAATGGTTTGTCCCTTCCTAACGCCGGGATTTTTCAGCACAATTGGCTCTAGAGTTGGAAAAAACTTTGTAGTTAAGCTTGCTCGGGAAGGAGTAATCCATGGATGGGTGACCTCCTAGGAAACTACTTCCGGATGAGCGCAACGGTAACCGTTGAAAACCCTACACTCCCGGATGACGGAATTAGGAAAGTCGGACAATATCGGTGAAGGGTCAAGTAATTAAAATTGAAAAATATACTTATATTTGCTGCGGATTGATCCAACACCCTTCGCTCGATCTGTGATTGGAAATCCACTACACTCGAGGAGTTGGTTAACCCCTTCTCTTCATGTCGAAAAACGAACCCACCCCGCTGTTGCCAAATGAACTCACATTTGTAGGAGTCTGTATGTAGTATTATACTACCTATAGAAAAATTAAAAACAAATGATAATGGTGTAGAGGAAGCGTGGGGTCCCATAACCAACAGGTCCCAGGATTGAAACCTGGCTCTGAAACCATTTGTAATTACCCGATCCTCCACTGATATTGTTTCTACTTAGTCACTGCGGTCAGCCAGAAATGTGAGATATTCAACGCGTACCAATGCATCATCCAGCAGCAGCTTTCCAAGAGGTCAGTCATCCTCAGATTAGTCCCACCTGAACATACTTCACTGCGTAGTTTTCGACCAACTCTGGCGTCAATTGTGCTGAAAAGTTCCCGATGTTAGTAAAGGAAAAACCATTACCTATATTCTATTCGATGAACCCTACATGCCTAATCAAGTATTATTATAATATCACAACCTTATATTGAAGTCGTCCACAACGCCAGAGTAAATATAAATGCCTCGATCTCTGATGTTTCCTGCCACTCATGAGACCAGTACCTAAACCAACCCGTCAAGCAAAATCTATCATCCTCGAACGATGACTTTTCGTACTCTCGGGTACCATATATAATGACCTGACCATCCACCGATAGTGTTCCCACTTACACACTACGGTCATCCGACAGTGTGGGGTTTTCAACGGGTACCACTACTATCATCAAGTAGCAGTTTCCCAGGAGGTCACCCATCTCAAGATTACTTCGGCCCGATTATGCTTAATTGCGGAGTTTTTGTGCCAACTATGGAGACAATTATGTTAAAAATTCCTTGGTGTTAGGAAATGACAAACCATTACCTATATTCCATCAGGCGAACCCTACCCGCCTAATCCGGGTACTATGATTAAATCAGAGGGATAGTTTTCAAGGGAGAACCCGACCATTTGATGGTATACGTTGGAATTAGATCTTATTTTAAAACCAGTTTGAATCCCTGGTTGTTTCATTTGTGCCTCTTCAGTTTCACTCTACTGTATCTTGCGATGAACCAAAGAAAAACGAAAATCGATCTTATTTCTCTTTCGAGAAAAGATCCTAGATAAATTAATGGTAGTGAAAGGTAAATAATATTTTTATCAGCAACATCAACACTGCCACAAGGTTTTAGATTTCATCCGACTGATGAAGAAATCGCTAGTTCGTTGTATTTCAAATGAGAGATTCTTGGAAAAACCTTTATTTACTCCATTTCTGAAAGTAATATCCAAGATTCGAACCATGGAATATTCCAGGTGGGTTAATCTTTTCAAAAGTGCATTGATCCTTCATCTCCTAGTGGCGGATTCAGTCGTCTCTTTATTTCCACATTCTGCAGCTGAAATTGGAAGTTGATGTCGGTAATTATAGAGAGAAATTGAATAGTTAAAGACAGTTGTTGAGGGGTGAATTCGTGTTTAGGTCGTCCTAGCCACACAAATGACCTCACAATACCAAGAATAGTAAGAGAGAGAGTTTCCTTTCCATTGTACCTTGTCCTTCCTTATATAGACTTTCCCAAAAGCCCTTCTTTTTATTACATCATGACACATGTCCTAACCTCTCTTAATTACTTCTAATGCCATTCCTTAATATAACCTCCTTCTTCTTAATTAATTCCTTCCTTGCCCTTCTTTCCTCATGAGTATTTTCCCATTTGGGCTTGGGTTTAGCCCCCAAGTTCCCATACCTTCCACTAAGCTCATTTCTATTCTTAGGGGCACCCCAGGCCCGTTAAGGAGTATTTTTTCATGTATCAACATTAGTCCCCTGGGGTCAATTATCAGATGACCCAATAGTCAAATCCTTTCACATCTTTATGCGCCACGTGTCGCTGGGAACGGGGCGGATGCCGCATCATTTATGGTTCTTCTTCCCTTATATAGTAACGTCGAGTTCCCAATCCGAACGTTAGTCTCAAGTCTTCATTTTCATTTCCTCTCTTCTTTGTCGGATACTTTGCTCAGATGGCTCACTCCTTTCATGGATAAGTATTGACTCTAGCGCCAGTTTCTGCGTTAGTCTCAATGTTCAAAGAGTTGGAATTGGCGCGCTTGTTACTGGTAGAAGCCGAGATTTAGGCGCTTTGCGAACATAGGTTGGCCAACAGAGACTCTATGTGCGCTCAGTTTTCAGAGCGTTACGAAGCGCGCCAAGCCGCCGAGGAGGCCGGACGATTAACATCTGCAATCTAGCATGCTTTGGATGATGTTGTTACAGCTCGACATGCTGCTATTTCATTACTCACCGAGTCCTCAACGATGAAGGCAACCATTGAATACGCCATTACCGATTATCACTCGCATATCTCCGGTCATGCGGCTCCACGCCTTCTCGAGCACACTCTATCTTTTTCGTTTGCTTTCGCTTGTAAACCCGTCTTACCCTAAAGACGAACTTGCGTGTTTATTGGTGTTGAGGGAGGAGATAGATGTATTATGGAATCTCAGGCAAGTCCGACGGGATAAGGAACGTGAAGATCGCGATGAACACGAGGGCACTCTTGCACTCGCTCAGGGAGCGAAGGCTAAGGGGAAGATCATTCGAGACATCCACAAGTTAATAAGTGACGCCAATTGGGGGCTGTCCCAAGCCAACATTCAGTGTGATGAGAGTCGGCTCATGGATATAGACATTACCCGTTGTCGCGTGCTGTTGTCTGGCTAGGTCAAGTACGATTTCGAGGACGTCTTTCTTTTCTTGCCCCCCTAACAAAGAAAAACGTCTCTCCCTGTTAGGTTTATGTAACTATTTTCTTTATGTGATGCTTTTTTTTTTTGGGGTTGTATATTTACTTCCTTCGTTGCTTATCATTATACTTTTCTTCTCGATTAATTCTTTTCTTAACTTTTGTCTTACGGATGTTGCCATGCTGGCCTTGGTTCTTAGTCTCCAAGTCCCCAGTGTTTATATCAGAGGCCTTCCTCTTAGGGGTATCCTAAACCTGTTTGGGAATCATTGCTTCCTGCGTTTATATAGGTTGCCACGTATCATAGCATGAACAAAGAAACGTAGGATGGCATTACATTGTAAACCACGTCATTCCCCCTTTATATATGGTTCTCATTTCTTAATCTTTGTCACTATTTTCTTTTCAACTTCACCATCTTTTTTTTACCAATAAATCGTAAACATGTCTGGTTCTGTTTCACGGGTATGTGTTTTCCCTGGCGCCTGTTCCTATGTTAGCATCGGCGATGTTTAAACATGATGAAATAAAGCGGTTGTTGCTCGTGAAGGTTGAAATTGAGGTGCTTCAAGAGCAGAGAGTGGCGAACAGGAATGTTATGCTTGCTAAATTTAGGGAGCGAGATGAGGCGTATCAGGCAGCTCAGAGATCTGACTTATCGGGACGCGTGTCGTTGTAGGTCCAACGCGCGTTGGATGAGGCCGTCACTGCACGTGACGCGGCTGAGCGTTTATTCGCGGATTCTTTGATAATTATGGCTATTATTGATCGCGTCATTTCTGACTGTCGTTTATGGATTTCCGTCCAGGCAGTCCCACCACTCCTTGGGCATATTTTGACCTTGTCTGTCGCGTCTTTGCTTATGCCTCATCCCTACCTTGAGGATGAGTTTGCGCGTCTATTGGTCTTGAGAGAAGAAGTGGGCCTGTTATGGATGCCCAGGTTGATCCATCAGGACAAGGCGCGTAAGGAATACGATGAGCATGAGGACACTCTTTCGTTTGCTCATGGAGCCGAAGCTAAGGGTAAAATTATTTGGGATATTCACAAGTTACTATATACATGAGTTCTATCAGGATATTCGTTTAGCCACCGCGCAGTGTGATGACGAGCGTTTGATGGTGAATGCCTTGGATGCAGATATTGCTCGTTGTTGGGCATTAATGGCTGACTAGGATTTGTGTCTTCTTAGAAGGGGTTCTGATTGTTATTTTTCGTTTGTTTTTCTTATCTATTACTTTTCATTTGTTTTTCTTATCTGTTTGGGACATGATATGAATCAGATCTTATTTGAATTGGGATATTTTCTTATATTTATTTGAGTAATTAGCTATGGTACGCCTACCTTTCTTCCCTTCCCCCCTCTCTTTTTTTTTCGAGGGGAGTTAGGTGAACTAGGTGTCGGTAGAGCGTGTTTACTCTCCTCTCTTTTTTTTCGACAATATTAGGCAGAGTGGGTGTTAGTAACGCGCCTACTCCCCCTCTCTTTTTTTTTCTCGAAAGGGTGTTGGGTGGAGTGGGCATTAATAGAACGTGCCTATTCCCCTCTTTTTTTTTTTAATTTCGGAAGGGTGTTGGGTGGAGTGGGCATTAATAAAACGCGCTTACTCCCCCTCTTTTTTATTTAGGAAGGATGTTGGGTGGAGTAGGCATTGGTAAAACGCGCCTACTCCCCCTCATTTTTTTTTTTATTTCGAAAGGGTGTTTGGTGGAGTGGGAATTGGTAAAACGCGCCTACCTTGCAGGCGCCTTTGGCTTTCCTGGGTCCTTCTCCGGGTTTGTCAGTCGATCGGGCGCCTTTGGCTTTCATGAGACCTTTAGTAGATTTGTCAGTCAATCAGGCGTCTTTGGATTTCCTGGGATCTTTTGTAGATTTTTCAGTCAATCAGGCGCCTTTGGCTTTCCTGAGACCTTTTGTGAATTTGTCAGTCAATCAGGCGTCTTTGGCTTTCCTGAGACCTTTTATGAATTTGTCAGTCAATCAGGCGCCTTTGGATTTCCTGAGACCTTTTGTGAATTTGTCAGTCAATCAGGCGCCTTTGGATTTCCCGAGACCTTTTGTGAATTTGTCAGTCAATCAGGCGCTTTTGGCTTTCCTGAGACCTTTTGTAGATTTGTCAGTCGATCAGGCACCTTTGGCTTTCCAGAGACCTTTTGTGAATTTGTCTGTCAATCAAGCGCCTTTGGCTTTCCTGAGACTTTTTGTGAATTTGTCAGTCAATCAGGCGCCTTTGGCTTTCCTGAACCTTTTGTAGGTACTTCATTTTTGATAACTTACTTTTATTGCTCAGGGCGGATGTTTACATGGAGCGACTTATGCATAAATTTTTTTCAACCACTTGTCGTTAATAGGCGTTTTGACTTTGGTTCCGTTCATACGCCTAAGCTTATAGTATCCGCTTTCAGCCACTTTTCTTATCATGAACGGGCCTTCCCAATTCGCGGCAAACTTTCCAGCGCTGGCGTTTCTTTGTACGTGTGGGGTAATTTTTAAGACCAACTCATCCACCTTAAATGTTCTTTCCTTCACGCTATGGTTATAGTAATTAGCCTTGCGCTTCCTGTAGGCTTCCGCGAATCTTTCCGCTCGTGCTCTCCTTTTCTCTATTGTGTCTAAGTGGGCGACGCGGCTTATTTCATCAGGTGTGGTATGGCTAGCCATTGCCACTCTTGTAGATGAGATCGTTATCTCTGTAGGCAGTATCGCGTCTTCTCCGTAGACTAGCGAATAAGGTGATGCTCCCGTGGAACATCGCTTAGAAATCTTGTATGACTAGAGTGCCAGTGGCAACTATTCGTGCCATTCTCTATGATGATCGTGCACCATTCTACTAGGGATTCGGATGAGAATTTTATTCGTTGCTTCCGCTTGCCCATTCCCTTTGGGGTAGTAGGGAGTTGACGTGTGGAGCCTTGTGTTAAATTGGCGGAGCAAGTCGATCACATCCTTATTCACAAACGATTTTGTGTTGTCTACTCTGATTATCATAGGCGCGCCGAACCTATAAATGATGTGTTCTTTGATGAACGCGGCTACTATATATCCGGCGTAATATTTAAGGGGTATTGCTCTAACCCACTTGGACGCGTATTCCGTGGCTGTTATTATGTATTTATGGCATTTCGTAGACATCGGGTTGATCGGTCCTATGATATCGAGTCCCCAGCTATGAAACGACAATGGCGTCACTATGCTGTTTAGTAGAGTTAACGCGCTTGGATCAGATTCTCGTGTGTCTGGCAGTTTAAGCATTTTCGGACATGTTCCGCCGTCTCACTTTCCATGGCTGGCAAGTAGAACCCTCCTTCATAAAGTTGCAGGAATAGCTTCCGCATCTCCTGATATTCAGCGTCGTGGGACCGGGTCATTACCTCTACTGCCTCATGATATGACAAACATCGCAACGCGGCGTTACCATAGCTTCTGTGATAAAGGACGCCCTTATGTATGAAGAAACGCGTTGACTTCTTTTGTATTTTTAGGGCCGCTTTCCTGTCACTAGGATATATCCTGTGTTGGATGAAATCAATGTAGGGTTGTCTCCAGTCTGCTTTCTCAATAGTGCAGACTTCCGCAGGTTGCGGTGGAGCTTGACAATCAGCGTAGCTATCTTGGATTTTTGCTGCTTAAGCTGACGTGCTCGGCCAATATACACCCAACCTTTGAAGTTTCCTATAGAGGTGAACATCGCCAGTTTGCCCACATATTTCCGCGTGCGGCTCTTGGAGCAACTTCTCGGCCTTCTCTTTTATTCACACACCTCGCAAAGGATCCTCTCGGCTGCCCTATAGTACAAGGCTCCTTGGATCATTACGAATTTCTTCAAGGCTTGGGTGGGGATCACTCGCCCTACATCCATCCAGGTCAGGTCTTCAATATATACCCGCCTCCAGTCATCAACTTCCTTTAAAGACAGATCTTATTTCCAAGTGCTGGGTAACTCTTTTCTTCGTATCGTGATCGTGCCTCTTCTTCGCCATTCAATTGTACTTTGCTCGCCCGTGGTTTCCAGGAATCCATCGCTATTTCCACCCCGCCGGGGGTATGGTCCGCAGTCGACCCGTTTGGTTCATCAATCTTTGGGCCTCCGCCCGATAAGGAGCTAGGTGCGGTTCTTTGACGTGAAAGTCACCATTTACTTGGTTCGTCACGAGCCTCGAATCGCCCTTGACTTCTACGCTCCCCAAATTGAGTTCATTTGCCATTCGAAGTCCCAAAATCAATGCTTCATATTCCGCGACGTTGTTACTACATGGGAAGTCCAGTTTAAATGAGTACGAGAGCAGCTCTCCTCGTGGTGCTTCGAATAGTACTCCGGCTCCTCCAACAGTACCATATGATGGCCCATCAAAGAAAAAGGTCCAGGACTTGTCGATGTCTGCATCTGATACGTCTCCGGGTATATATTCATGTGCCTCATCATTTCCTTCTCCTGGAAATATAACTATGAGATCGGCTATTGCTTGTCTTCTTACCGCATTTTGGCATTGATATTTGAGCTCGAACTCCAACAGCTGTAGCAACCACCGGCAGTTCTCCTGTTAGGACAGGCTTCGAGGCTAAGTAGGCTATGGGGTTTGTCGCTGCCACTACAATGGTTTCGTGTGTCAAAAGGTAAGGATGTAACTTCGTGGTCGCGTATATGAAAGCTAGACACGCTGTTTCGCACACGGATATCTCAATTCCGCATCTCGCGAACCCGACTAACATAATAGATAGGTGACAGCTCTTTTCCTCCCATGTCTTGTGCGAGGAATGCGCCTATCGCCGAACTGGTAAATGATGTGTAGAGGTAGATGAGGACTCCTCGTATCGGGGTCCCGAGGATTCTGTGGATGACAAGGCATTGTTTTAGTTTCTTGAACGCAACGCAATGAATTCCCCCCACACAAAGGGTATGTCTTTCTTTAGTAGGGTAAGGAATACAGTCATTAGCTACGCCAAACCGGGCACGAAGCGTCGTATGTACGATATCTGTCCTATGAAAGATTGCAGCTCTTTTGTGCTTGATGGTGGCGCCATCGTTGTGATCGCCTCAACTTTTCTCGGATCTACTCGGATTCCCTCATTGGTTATTACGAAGCCTAGGAATTTTCCTGATGTTATCCCAAAGGCGCACTTAAGGGGGTTCATTTTGAGTTTGAACTCCGCATCTCTCAAAAGATGTCTTTAGGTGAGAGGTATGATCCTTGGCCTCTTGTGTTTTAACCACGATGTCATCGACATACACTTCTACCGTTTGATGTAGCAAGTCGTGGAATATGGACGTCATGGCGCGTTGATATGTGGCACCAACATTCTTTAGGCCAAACGACATCACCACATAGTAGAAGTTGCCGTATGGAGTTTGGAAGGCGGTCTTTTTTTGCGTCCGAGGGGTCCATCTTTATTTGGTTGTATCCACCTGAAGCCATCCATGAAGGAATAACTCCCTTTCCCTCCTGTCGTGTCTAGCGTCATATCAATGTTTGGTAGCCGGAAGTCGTCCTTTGGGCATGCTCGGTTCAGGTCTCTGTAATCTACACAACATCCGACTTTACCATTCTTCTTCGTTACGGGTACAATGTTAGCTAGCCAAGTAAGGTGCTGGATAGGCTTGACGAATTTAGCCTTCAAGCAGATGCGTTCCACTTCTTCCTTTATTACGAGAGCGGTGGCCCTAGGGAACTCCGTGCTTCTCTGTTTCACGGGTTTGAATTCGGGCGATACCCCAAGATTGTGTACCACAAGATCGTTTTCTAGACCCGGTATCTCGTTGTAATCGTAGGCAAAGACATCCTTGTAATCTTTAAGTAGCGCAATCAATGCTTCCATTTCCTCTTTATCTAAACTCTTGCTTATCATGATAAGGCGCTTGTCTTCTTGCGTCCCTATATTGACTTCTTCCATCCCGTCCATAGTGAGATCTCCAGGTGTTCGTTCTTCGGCGACCTTGGCGGCGATGTCTCATCAACTGGTTTCGTAACTCCTCGTTATCAATTGTGCTTTAAGGAAGTTTGGACAAACTTTGTTATGCGCTCTCATCAGGAGCCTCTGCTTCGCTCATTGATACATCGGCGTAATCTTGCACATTCGAGGATGCTCCCTCGGTTAATTGCTACAAGCGGTACACGTGTCCTCCATCTGGCTTGGAGAAGCGTTGAAAACTGGGTTGCTCCTCTTGCTTTATTTTCCTTTCTGTCGGAAATACCATCCTAGATGGAATAAACACAGAGACTTGACCGGCTCCCTCTCCCCATTTTGGTAACGGGATGAGTTGCACCTCAGGCACTTCGTCTTCTTCTTTTGGCTCATCATAGAAAATTGCGTCCGCCATGTACGCTTCCTCTGGGTCGAAGGGGTTGCTTGTGGCAGGGATTCGGTACTGCTTGCATTCTATGTTAGTCTTCACGCATTGGTGGTATGTTGACGTGACCACCTTGTGATTAAGCAACCAGCCTCGCCCCTAGTAATACATGGAATGTAGTATCGTCCTCTAGTACATAAATGACGTAGGCCCTCGGATGGGACCAACTTTCATGACCAGGTTGAAGATTCCAATGGATGTCTGAGTGTGGCCTCCAAACCCTTTTACCGTTGTAACTCGCATTCTGATCGCAGACCGTTGCACGCCCAGAACGTCTAGCGTGTGCATTGAGATTAAGTTCAGGGACGCGCCCCCGTCGATGAAAGTTATCTTTAGCGGTTGCATGTTGATGTATGCCATGAGGTATAAAGGTCTAAGGTGTTCCCCCGGGTAGCAGATATCTTCATTGGTGAATACGATCGCCTCCCTAGGGAGGATACCACAGGGCCTTCCCGCTGCTATAGCCGCTATATCCTTGGACGCTTCTTTGATTTGATCTTTACTGAAGCCAAGCGAGTCGAAGAAATGTTGAGCCACTACCGTTTTAGCAAACTGGCTAGCCACGCCATATGTGTTTGAAAATGCTGGGTTCTCCATCCCGACTTCGCACACTTCTTCCTCATCGTCATCCCACGGCTTCCAGACATCTCCGCTTGGATCATGGGAGAGTATCATGACTTGGTGTTGGATCGTTTAGCCGCCTTTTGTATAGTTTATCTCAATATCGCCCTATTTCCAATTTTTTCTGAAACATCCTTCGAAGGTTGAAGCAGTCGATCGTAGGGTGCTGTATCCTTCGGTGGAAATGGCAATACCTGGCATCATTTTTTTCGATGGCGCTGGGGGTCCGTCTTTGTTGGGGGAAGTTGAGTTTCCTTGTTCGCTTTCCATTGTTCCAATAATCCCACGATCTGTTATTTGCTGCAAGGCAAGGGTGGTGGAAGCGCCTGCGTACCCCAACCCTCTCCACCATTATTTGCACGAGTATTTCTAGGCACGGTTGATACGGTGTTAAATGAGTTTCGCCAGATGTAATCTAAATTTGGTTCCTCGATGCAGTCAGCGATTCTTGCGGCTGCTTCTTCTAGCTCTACAAACGTGGGGAAGCGGAAGTTAACCAAGCTTTTCTTAAAGGATGGAGTCATTCCCCGCACGCAAATTTCCACTAGCGCTTCCTCCTTGACATCTTCGTGGCAATCCAGGGTGAGAAGACGAAACCTGGTAATGTACTTTCATATCTCCTCTCATGGGCGCTGATTACACTTGCTCAAGTCTATAGTTGTGACTTTCCTTTTTGTTGAATAGAATTTTCTGAGGAAGAGCGTGGACATGATCTACCACAAGCTGATGCTTCCCTATTTTAGGTTATCGTACCAAGTGAATATTGTATCAGTTAGCGACTTTGGGAACTCTCTCAGACATAGTTTCCCGTCAGTTGCACGATCATTCATAGTGGACAGGAATCAAGTGAGGTGTTTCCTTCCATTGCCTTGGCATTGTAGACCTTAAATTTTGGTGAGGTGTAATCCTCCGGGTACTGATATTCTGTGATTTCGGAGGAGTAAGACTCCCCATGAAGTTGTAGTTGTATTGCTTTATGACCCTATAGTTCATCTCTAAGTATCTTTCAATCGCCTCCTGCGTCATAGTTATAGGTTCTTCTTCCTTTTCCTCTGCGTTCTCCGTTGTTTCTTTGGTACTCTTCTCAGTGTTGGCTACCTTCATGAGCTTTCTCAACTCTTGATCCCTGCGTATGTGGTCTTCTAACTCTTTCTGTATCTCATTGAGGGAAGGCTAGATGAGTGACGCTTCTTCAGTTTCCTGATGTTTGTCTTCTTCGCGCGTGGTACCTAGTTTTCTTACTTGTGTGATTGGATCTGACACTATCCCTACTCTCTCTCCTTCTGGGTTGAGTGGGGGATGTTTGGACTCTCTGTCGCACCTGAGCTGGCGCCTTCTGGGTGTGTCATGGTGAGCTAGGCACGAGCCTCCGGTTGTGGTCGCCAATTGTTGAGGGGTGAATTCGTGTTTAGGTCATACCCGTCCTAGCCACACCAAATGACCTCACAATACCAAGAATAGTAAGAGAGAGAGAGAGAGAGTTGCCTTTCCATTGTACCTTGTTCTTACTTATATAGACTTTCCCAAAAGTCATTCTTCTTATTATATCATGACACATGTCCTAACCTCTCTTAATTATTTCTAATGCCATTCCTTAATTTAACCTCCTTTTTCTTCATTAATTCCTTCCTTGCCCTTCTTTCCTCATGAGTATTTTCCCATTTGGGCTTGGGTTTAGCCCCCAAGTTACCATACCTTACACTAAGCTCATTTCTATTCTTAGGGGCACCCCAGGCCCGTTAAGAAGTATTTTTTTCATGTATCAATAACAGTCGATAAGTTTTACGTTGGACCAAATACCAATATTCTTATTCAGATTATAATTAAAAGAATTTAAACTAAAAGCTTTTTTTTTTTTTTTTAATCTCTCTGGATCCGCAAATCATAGTCGCTTGCCTTTTTATAATTTCATTTTTTAAATTTTGTTCGGGAAATTTTTTGTCCTGGATGATTTTATATGGAACCTCTTAGTTTTTCTAGGCATTTTATCAGATATATAGTTCATATGGCAAAAAGAAAAATTCACTATATGAAGGAAAAATACTACTCCCTCCGTTCCATTTTACTTGATGTTGTAGAGTTTTTCATGCAGATTAAGAAATAACATATAGATTAAATTTGTTCCAAATCTACCCATATTAATAGCTTTCTAAAAATTTAAAGCACCTAGTTTTAGTTTTTATATTTAGTGTAAATTACGAATCCCGTTGTAATTTACTTGGGATAGAGTATTTATACTCCATGGAGTGGATTTAAAAATTAGATTAATTATACATTCACTAATTGAAATGAAAATTAATGGTATGGTATGAATCCAAAGCAAGGGAAAATTAATGAGAATTTGGGAAAAATATCTAAACACTCATTTATTTGGGAACATAAAAAAAACCCTAAAACATCAAGTAAAATGAAACGGAGGGAGTAATAAAGAACAAATCTAGCTTAGTATTTTTCCTTCATAAACTAATAAAGAACAAATATAACTATATATTGATCACCAACTTCTCTTCTCAGTATTTTTCTTCCCTTTCAAAAAAAAAAAAGGAGTCCTCTTGCTCAAATTTGGTCCTTCGTACCATATATGAGCAAGGATTTTGTTCCTTTTAAAATTTTTGGTAGTAGATAATTGAATAAGATGTTTTTACAACGTTTTTGGTGTCTATTGACATAATTCTTCGCCATTTTGGGGCGATTTTTCTTCGTCGTTGTGGGCCGAGTGCTTCAAATTTTAATGGTTACTGGCTTGCTACTCTCGATTCAAAAACATCAACAATTCATCACGACATTGCTTTGAATCAGCATCGGAGTTCGTGTGGATCGACAAGTTTATGGTCAAAGTACTCCTTTGTTTTAGGAGCATTTCTTATCGAAGAAGCATACAATCAGATTAAATGGTCGGAATTTATTTCCGGATATACCATCATCTCTCCCTTATACATATTTTTTTTTTTTGATATCTTTGCGGTTTATTGCTCTTTCTATTCGGGATCTATTTGTAATAGTATTAGGGTTTTGATTATCTTGTATTTTGATTTTTTTTGTTATTCTTGCGTAATCACTATCTTGATTTGAATGAATTGAAATATGTCGATTGTCAAAAAAAAAGAAAAAAAAATATTGCTAGGAAAGTTTGTGTGATAAATGCATAAATGCTTTTTAGCAGCTGATTAGGCCTATTCCTCTGCACATGCCAAAACATGATATTTGGCATATATGCACCCACTATAGGTATGCCAAACTGCCAAACTGCCAAACTCATATGCCAATATGTTTTTCCTGGCATATAGGCATACACGACAGAGTTTACAGCGAGCGATAGAGTCTCGGTTGCTCGATGGTCTTGAAATCGCTCGTTTGTCTTGAAATCGCCAGCGTTAGTCAAGATGTCGCTCGATACAATGATTATCGCTCATCAGGTCTTCATCTAACGGCTACCATTTCCCCCTCTATAAATACATAATTTCAAACTCATATCAACTCACACCAGAAATTCTAAAATTCTCTAGAATTTCTTAATCTCTCAGTATTTTTCAAATCTAAAACTATCACACCTCCTCTACTATTATATATTTTCTTGTAAAATGGATTCACAAGCAGAAACTCAAGGAAAAGGTAAGAAGAACCGAGTCCGTAGTGCAAAATACAGCATGATAGAAGATGAATGTATTTGTCGTAATTATGTTTTTTTACCCAAGATCGTATCGGTGGTGCACAACAACATGGTAACACCATGTGGGATAATATATTTCAAAAATATGAAGAACAAACCATGAACATCAATAGTCGTGATCAAGGTAGTTAATATCGTGTATCGGTATCGTATCGGTCAGGTACTATACACCTATACAAATGATAATATCTGTTTTTATAGGCGATATACATCATTAGGATTTTTTTTAATATTTAATATTTATCAAACAAAAATAAATATTGATATAACCATAATAAAAAATAATAATTGTAGTAAACATACTTCAACCTTACAAAATAAGAGCTGGTTGATTAGAGCCTTATACTATCAACAACGAAACCAAACATTGAATGTATGTTAGCCCATCAACATCACATTTATAGTAATTACATCCACCATAATCATATATGAAGTTACCAAAATTAGTGGAGTTACTTTCTTGAACTAAAAGTTCAAGAAATCATAATCAAAAGACAAATTACATTATTGATATATCAGTGTACAAGTGAAACCTATATTATCAGTGTACAAGTGAAACCGATATATCGGTCTGTACAGGACGATACACGCGTTTTTATCGTTTATCCTTCGTATCGCCGATATTTTCAATATCGTACAGATTTTTTCCGATATCCTATAAAAACCTTTAATATCGGCCTGTACAACCGATATTGACTACCTTGGTCGTGATGCAAAAAGGATTGTCGTAACACTTCATTGTAATCAACCGGGAAGTAGCCGCTTATGTTGCATTGATAATCCAAGCCAAGAGAAAAGGCAAGGATAGTGGTCAGAGTGATGTTGATTTTGAAAGAGAGGTTCGTACAGATTGGCAACGAAAACATGGTAAACAGTTCTTTGAAAGTTGTTATCATATTTTGAAGGGTTTGAACAAATATAATCCAGTTACTTAGCAAATAATCAAATAGTACCTTAAAAGTCACCATATAATTCTTTTCCTCAACACCAAATTCTTCACCATTTTCACAAGGTCCATCAAATTCTTCACCAAATACCCCTATAATCTCAAATTCCAACGTAGTTTTCAATAATTATGTTGATGGTAATAATAAGGGAAAACTTCCAGGGAGGAATCGAGCAAAACTGGCTAGAAAATTAGCTCAAGAAGGAGGGAGTTCTGGAGGATTTAACATGGAGGAGTTTATGGAACATCAAAAGGCCGTCGAGAAGCAAAGATCCATTGAAAGGAAATTTCAAAACCGGGAGAGTAAGAAAAGTCGTCTTTCTCAAGAAAAATTTGGGTTTGACTATGACAAGCATAACATTCTTCAAGCTAACACCTCAATTATGAACGCCTAACAAAAACATGTATGGCAAATCGAATTTGACAGGATTCAAGCACAGATTGAAAAGCAAGCTGGATTTACTAACAACCGTGATGAAGATGATCATGATGGAACTGATGATGAGTTTGATGAAATAATTCCTCTAAATGATTAATGTACTAGCTAGTTTAGTACTATTTTAATGTAGCAGTTTAAGTTTTAATGTTTTAAATTAAGTTTTAATTTGATATGTTGTTATGCATTCCAATTAATATTAGTTTGAAATGAAATGTTGAAGTTTATTAATTAGAAAAATAACAGTACATAACATAACTTAAACTGAAGCTAAAACATTAAGAAAAATACATAAAATCATCTTCTATGCTCGCCCAAAGATTCAATCTCGGATCATCTCTTAACTGGTCATACAAATTACGGTTCTGAATGTAGTTAGTCGTTTGAGCATAATTCTTTGCAGGGAGGCCTCTTTCAGGTTGAATCTCCGGCCTCAAATCTTTAACATCATAGTTAATCCAATCCGAATCACGCCTGGTTTCCTGAATTACCATGTTATGAAGAATTATGCAAGTGAGCATAGTCTTGTGAATTTCACGAGGACTCAACCCACGATATGGGGCCACAAATGATAGCGAACTTCCTCTTCAAAATTCCAAAAGAGCGTTCCACATCCTTCCTCAGTGCCATTTGGGCATCGTTAAAATATTGGTATGAAAGGCCCAATGCACCAGCAGGAGGCTGGCGGTAGCATTGAACCAAGGTGGACCATTTTGGGTAGATACCATCCGCAAGATAATAGCCATGAATGTACTGATGGCCGTTGATCATGAAACAAACAGATGGAGAAATTCCATACTTCAAATCTTCAAACAGAGGCGACTTGTGCAGAACATTAATATCATTTTGTGAACCCGGAAGACCAAAAAAAGCGTGCCATATCCAACAATCATAAGAAGCAGCAGCTTCAAGGATAACTGTTGGCTTTGGATAATGACCTTTATATTGACCAGCCCAATAAACAGGGCATCCATGCCATACCCAATGCATACAATCGAGACTACCTAGCATTCCTGGGAATCCCCTTTCCTCATTCTCCCTTAATATTTGTCTAACATCTTCGTTGGTTGGTTTTCGTAAATATGTTGGACCAAAATGATTAATCATTACTTCACAGAACAATGAAAGGTAAGTGTAAGAAGTTGTTTACCCATATGAAGGTACTCATCATTCGCATCCGCTGGAGTGCCATAACCTAGAATCCTTAAAGCCGAAGTAACTTTTTTTTTCAGGACTATGACCTCTAATATTCAGTGCATCAAACTGATAATTGAATTGAGCTTCCGCTCGACAAAGCTCTTCAGTAATCTTTTTCACCAGATGACGAGGCATGCGGAATCGACCTTGGAAATCTCGATCGGAGTACACACAATTGGGAAGAAAATAATCGTGCATGAGCTTCTGATGGTAAAATTCCCTCCCTAGATACGTATATCTTCTTGATAATACTTCTTTGGGCTCTGGAACTCTTGGTATTTGACCCGTGTTAGATTTCTGATGTTCTTGAACTCGTGCATGAACTCTATCCCCATATCTTTTTCTCTTCCGCATGGAATCCCTCTCTAGATATCTGACACATGCTGAGTCCCAACAACAACTCAATGGAGTCAAAATATGTAAGGATTCTCCAGCTATTAATCATCTCCTCTTTGCGGATGACTGCATGATATTCTGCAAAGCTAATATACAGGAATGCAACAATCTCGTACATATATTCAAAGAGTTTGGAAAATCTTCAGGCCAACTAATAAACTTCTTAAAATCTGGAATTTTCTTCAGCAAAAACACCGCTCCGGATATTGCCGACAATATAAGTATCTTTGTGAAGGTTCAAAGGATTAACACATCCGATAGATACCTTGGATCTCTCTCTTCACCACTGTGAGTAAGATTCAAGCTTTCAAACCATGTGTTGACAAACTTAAATTCAGATCGGCTGGATGGAAAACAAATCTCTCAACCTTTGGGAAAATGACAATGATACAACAAGAACCTCCACAACTAGCATATATCGATGAACTGCTTCAAAATCCCAAAGGCTACTTGCAAGGAGATCAATGCAATTCAAAGAGACTTCTTCTGGAATAAAGAACAGGACAATCAAAAGGAGTATATTATTTTGCTTGGGATGTTGTTAACAAACCCAAAGAGCTGGGAGGTTTGGGCTTCAAGAATATGGAAATTTTCAACATGGCTATGCTTACAAAGATTGCTTGGAGACTAATCTCTGAACCAGATTTTCTATGGAGCAGCACCATGAAGGCTTCCCATTACCCCAACACTGAAGTCATAAGATTAGAAACCAAACCAAAAAGCACTGACTATTGGATCTGGAAAGGAATACTAGAAGGAATAGCACTGCTCAAACAGTACTACATTTGGAAGGTGGGGCAATGGCTTGAAAATACACATTTGGAATGACAGATGGATTAACAATTATTCGGAAGACTCATTCAACCTACCCTTTGCCCAAACAACCTCAACACTGTTAACCAACTTTTCAACACCTATGGGGATTGGGACACCACCATTCTAAACCAATGGTTCACACCTGAAACTCAAGCCCCCATCCTTCAAATACCTCATTACCATACTGAGCAGGATCAAGTTGAATGGCCCCTCACCACCAACAAAATTTTTTTCTGTCAAATACTTATATGATAAGCAGATACAAGAGAAATATGCTATGGATATTCAAATAGCTCCCTGGAGTAAAATCTGGGGTCTTGATACCAACCCAGCAATCCATTTATTCATTTGGAAATGTGCTCACAGTATTCTCCCCACCAATGCCAAGACAGTTAGCATCCTGAATAACATTAATCCAATATGCTCTCATTGCAAGAATGGAGTAGAAGATATAACACATGTTCTAATATCATGCCCTGCTGCCTCTGAAGTTTGGAAAAGGCTGTTTGGAGAACACCATAACCTCTTCAACAACTTCCATTCTTTCCATGATTGGCTAAACACTTGGTTCTGCACGGACAACGAGAAGGCTAGCTGAACGAAACCTATGCCACCATATCTTTGGTTCATATGGAAAGCAAGATGTGATTGGGTCTTCAGAAAGATTACCCCAACAGACAATGCCACTACTCAAGATATTACACAACACTTATGCAATCATTCCAGGATTCACCTCAAACCAGAGCATATCATGAATAATCTTTGTTACCAGTCCAACAATACCAACTATTCTCAAGGGAACCATAGTCAACAAAGACATATATCTGATAAATTTGGAATCACTATTAGCATGCATATTGATCCAGCTGATCTCTACTAGGCTACTAGTGATACACAATCTTTTACTAACTACTCTCTTGTTGCTATGTCCTATTCAGGTCAATGTATGAGAACCAGAAACTACAAGGACTTTACAACTGGAATCAAAGCAGAGCAGTAACGGTCAAGCGCAGGAGCTCAATTAGCACTCACATGGGGGAAAAACAATGCAGCAAGCTAACATCACCTTTTCGAGAGTTTGAAGACACTCTACAAATCATAAAAGCTCAATACCAATGGGAAGTTCAACAAAGATTCACAGGTCAAACTACTCATCAACCAGGCAGCAACACCAAAAGCCAACCAATTGCTTTTGTTCTAGGGAAGCTCTCTAGAGTAACTACTCAACAAAACTATGCAGCAATTAACTTAGCTAGACTGGCCAGACAGTCGTCTTTCTTCACTGACTCTACATGGAGAGGAACGAATTTATCTACTATCATGCATACTTTACAAATTCCTCAAAATCATTTTGATGTGAATTTCTGTAAAAACACTACTTATATTTTGAGAACCGATCTGTTGCAAGTGTTAGCACAGGCATCAAAACAGATGTAACCGGGGGTAGGCATTCCTTCTAGGTGCTGCTGCTCTCTTTTTCGTATAAAAAAAAAAAGAGAATAGCAAGAAAGGAATTTCTTTCTTTTTTATAATTGAAAGAGAAATTTTCAATGTTGGTTTTACACGACAAAAGCAACAATAATAGTATGCTTTTACAATTTTACCAGAACAAAAGTGATCCATACACATAATTTCAAAATAGTGGCAGCAATATCCCACTACAGATTTACTGATACGGTACACGATAAATATTACAATCACTAAATACTTTGATGCTAATATGGCAAATATAGATAAATATGCATCTCGATCAATTAAACAGGGGCAATAGAAGGACGGAATCCATGTCGCAAACTTGCAACCCATACTTTCTCAACGTCCTCCGGTGTTAATAACGAGTCACTATCACATTCATGCGAGTCCCAGTTTTCCAATGCGTGAATTATTCCACATATTCGTGATGCACTCATAACTCTTCTTGGCAACCAGTCCTGTTACATATAATTCCCATGCTATCAGTATTAAGTCGCTGATATCAAAATTACGCAGTTGAATACAAGTTTCAGTACCTCGCAAGAATGAATGTTTTCGATTGTGGGTGGAACTGTCATCGCCGGCGTGTTGAAGTAGACACAATCTTTACGCACATCTTTTAAGTTCCCAATCCATGGAGGAATTTGCGAAAATGGGATAAAGAACGATCCTGCTGGTGCATTCATCTGATCCTCGTCGCTAAATCCATCACCCACTAACCACACCTGCTGAAAACGTATTTGGTTATTGATCGATAATACTTGGTTTAGGATAGACCAAATTAACCAATACATTTTTCTTACCTGATTACGAGCATGAACCGAAGTTGTTGAGAAGATTAAATTACTACTAATGTCCAAAGTTAATGACGTTTTTTCCATCATGGTCTTCAACTTCAATTTGAGCTTTTCAAATTCATCAATATTTTTGACAACTACTTGAGAACCTCTTTGGCATAAAATCAACGCAATTGTGTATGCCACTTTTGTGAATTCTCCTCTCATTATTATTTGGTTGGTGCCGTGAGGAATGATCTGGATGATGTGGTAAACCAGTAGAGCAACACTTAAACTACTCCCGTCCACAATCCTAATCTTCAAATTTGGATGTTTTTCTGAATATACCTTCCCATTCTTGTTCAGTTCTTCATCCTGAATGCAGCATTAACAAACAGCATTAACTATAGGCGCCATGCCATACTAATAAATAAAATTGTAGAGAGCGGTAACTTGCCTGATTCAAGAGTCCTAAGCTGATGACTTTAACACCAGCCTTTTCAGCTTCTAGTATAGCTTTCTCAATCAAGACGTTGATCTTCTTTCTTTGCGAGATTAACTTGTACTGCAACAATAATCACCAAATGATTCTATAATTGATGCTTCATCCCAGTTTACCATAATCAAATTCAGATTTCGTTACTTACTTGGTAAGCATATTTTGGTACAACCCAAGTCTGGAGGTTTACGCTTTCTTTGAAACAGTTCCTTTCAACAACAAAAGTACTTGTGTAACCACACAAGAATGTCCACATAATGGTAAATGGCCATGCCAACATTAAATTCCATTTGGTAGTAGTACTAGGATTGTAGGGCCTTGATGCTAAGGAGGCCAATCCTAGTCTAAAGTGGTAGACTGAATCGAGTGTTGTTGGATGTGCAAGATGAACAACTTCTGGTTGTTCATCTCCCCTTCTCAGTGAGGTTTCATACAATTCATCGCTAGACGTATCCATGGTTCCGTATATGAGATCATAGATGGGCATGAATAATGAGTAATTTGTGCGGAACTGAGTGTGATGGAGAGAATGAAACCTGCATGTTGAGCAAACAATGAGAAAATATCCTTCATCCTAAAAAAATCAGTCCCAGATTAATGACCATCAAAAGAACACTTACGATGGCGTGTAGAAGAGGTACTTGAGGAAGGGAAAGATATTGAAGACATATGATATTGTGACCAATTCGAAGTTGCAGTGACCCAAGTAGTTCATGAAATCAATATAAGTGATGTAACCGCCAACAGCTATTATCGATGCGGTCCCGGTGAAAGTCACTATTAAAATCGGTATCGCAAAGAGTAGGAAATAAATGACATGCTCCCCAAACGGATGTATAACAGCTGCATCACATATTAAAATCAGCACAAACTTCACTCGCAATCATCAATAAAAAAACAAACTGCATAATAACATCGTCAAATGGAAGGGCTCCCCATAGAGAAGGGCTACTGGTAGAGGGATTAATGAACATACATGTGACTGGCTCAGTGACAATGGAAGAGTGATGGTGAGAATGGTAGCGAGAGTAAAGAAAATGATGATGTAAAGCTCTGTGAAACCAATAGTAGAGAAATTCAACTGGACCCATGTGAAGTAGAATTGTCATAACGACACCATCTGTTCTCCAAAATGGAATTGGTGAATTCACCTTAGCTGCAGTTAGTACCCATTTATAAGTCGAGTAGAATATAACTCCCATGAATATGATATTGTCATCCCAATTACTTTCTCTGTCAACTTGTTCAAATTCAATGGGCTTGTCAATTATTCTGTTCTTGGCTTTGGCAGTTCTGAAACGAGAATAGCTTGTCCAAATCTGAGCATGTATTATCCTAGACAATAGAAATGGGAGGATGATCAAGTACATCCTCGTGTTATCGTCTCTGCTGTTGTTCCTGCTGCCGCTTTCTCCCTCCTCCTTTCTCAATGTTGATCGGATCATCATTTTCAAAGCAGTATACATGCTATGCACCACCCATGGTGCCAAAACTATGTACTTTCATCATCATCAAACAAACAAAATATTTAGGAACAAATAAATTTCATTTCATGATGGTTGTGCGGTGATAGACAATTAAGCTAGCTAATAGAGAGGCATGGATGTTAAGTACCTTAAACCTACTTCCAAGATGTTTCCATGGCCAGTCAGTGACGATGCCAGGTTTACTAGCCATCTGCCGCCGCTAGCGTACTGCAACCTGATTTCTTATGTCCAATCTAAGTGTCTTTGGCGTGATCCCCTCTTTGAAGTCTCCGAGAGAAACTCAAAGTATGCACGTTGAAATTGAGACGTTGGATCTCTGATTCTTATGTGAAGAGAACAAGTAATGTGTACTGCGTTGCATGTCAGACAATGGTTTTTTTTCCCAACTTATTTTCCAAACAGATTATAGGTGCATTGGATGTGTTGTACTTTTTATCCGAAACAAAAACAATTATATAATTATGAACCTGAAATTCAAAAGAATTTAAACACCTTCAAAGAAACATAAAAACATAGGATCTTTCATTTCTCTCAAAATATGCTTAATTTCTGGAGAATAAAATTCACAAAAATCCGATATATAGTTTGAAGGTGATGTTTTTAGATTTTTATTTTCAATTTTATAAAAATGGTATTTTTTATAGTATAAAAGATAAAAGATTTCTAAGTTATTTTTTTTCCAAGAAGAAGACTTCCTCGTGCAATATATTGATAATTATAATTCCTAGTTAATTGAGAATCATTTACAGTTATAAAATTGATACAGTTTTCAATATAAAGGTTGTGCAATATAGCTGATAAACCTTCATTTGTCCGGTTGTTTTGAATAGTATTACGATTACAAAAACTTGTTATTTTTGCATCTTTAGTTACGCTGAATCTTGAAATAAAATAAAAGCAGTAGCCTTGAAATTGATACAAGTGTTTATCCTAGTTTCAAAGTCTTCATTAATACTTCACGATGTTCTCTTGCCTTTGCATATCTTCCCATCAGAAGCTCTTCAGTAGGTTTAGAGTCACTTTCAAAGGTAATGTTGTAGCCACTCCATTCAGTTTATCATCAAAAGGTAGCTTCAGCTTCTTCTAGTTGTTCCCTAGTTGTGCAGTTTGTATAGGATCTTTTTGCCTCAATCGCTTTCGTTACAAAATCCATTAAAGTTGAGTCGATTCCGGAGGTACTTATGGGCATATGCATAGACGTAGCAATTGTACTTATGGGCATATGCATAGACGTAGCAATTGACGTTCTCAGACTTAGACATGTTATCCTTTTTTTTCAGGTTCTCTTTCCAGAATTTTCAATGCTACATCTTGCATAGGATCATAGTGTAAAGTTTTCATAATGCTATAGTCAGGGTTGTTTGCATTCATATAGTTATTGGTAAATTGTATTATCATTTTTGTTGTGTATAAATATTTTTTTTTAAATGTAATGTAATGCCGCATCTTACTTTTCAAATATGTTTTATACTATAAAATTGTGGTCGTTTTATCATGCATTCTTTTTTATGTTCTTATTGGAACAAATCATTTAGCCAATTATGAAAATTGTTTCTCCGTACTTGAATTGCAAAATTGTACTTAGGTTCATCCATACTTGAATTGCACAATTGTATTTATGAAATAGGTGAATTAAAGATTCATCATCTTCATTGCATGAATTACATTTTGTATGAATGTCCGGAAGAATCACAACTAGTTTCATAATATCCTCCAGATCATTTTTAGGAATTGGGATTTCTTGTATTTTATTGACGGCTTTCATCAAACTAAGTTTAAGTTTTTTTAATAGACGACATACATTTTCCATATTTTAAGTACATGTGCTTGGTTTTGGTAGTGGAGCAATGTTACGTGGTATATTGATCTTCCCACATGTCAATTAGATTCCCATTTCCTACTTCCTAACTATAACTTTTCTTTATTTGTTCAACTCCACTACGTCTTCCTTTCCATACTCAATTGTCCCCCTCATTTGGTTTAGGTTTAATATATCATATGTCCTACTTCAAATAGTATTTTTCTTTTGATATTTCCACTGCAAGAAACTTAATATATTGCACCACTGAATGGTTACGGCATAAATACCTATTAGTGTAGCGATAACCTATGTAACAAGAAATCTATTATTGCCCCAATCTTAATTGTTGCAGCAAGAAATTATACTTTTTTGCCACACTCTTTTCATATTGTTAATACAGTGATGTGACAAAAGTTTCATTTTGTCTCAAATTGGGAATTTATAAATTAGTTTTTTTGGTTTTTTTTGTTTGACTCTTTTCCTACCTGTCCATTTTTATAATAAAATCTTCCTAATTTCTACTTTGGTATGTCCATTTTTATATTGTTAATCAAGTGATGTCAAAAGTTTATAGACATACTTTTCCCTTAAACTATCAAATATATCCTTTCTTTTTTATAATTATAAAATCATTTTTAATATAAACTTAATTCAAAATCATAAATATCATCACCATATATAAGGAAAAAATCCATTCAATATTTTTTTTATTAATTGTCATTCCTTTTTTAAATAAAAACATTTATGGGTAGTACTTCTATTTATTCTTACATGGCAAAGAATCAAAAAAATTTATGACAAAATCTCAAATTCATGGTAAAGTATATCTAAAGAGGAAATAATCTACAATTTCAATTTGTTTTCCCTCTCAAATAAAAATTCCAAAGGCTCCAAAGTTTTAGTGCGGGAAACCAAAATCAAATGGAGGAAATAAAAAATTCTTAAATTTTGGAGTATAAGTTTGTTTTTGTTTCTTTACAATATTTCCTAAAACAATAATACTATCCAAATTAGAATTTTTAAAACTAATAATTTTAATTTTGGTAATAGCGTAATATTAAATAGGCTAGTCAAGGGATAGTCATGACATTTTATAGGATTTCCTTAATATCTTGACAAAGTCAAAGCGGACTCTTAAAAGTGGATGGAGGGAGTAGCTTTTAGCTACAGCTGAAAAGTACTGTGACTAAATAGTATGGTGTAGCAATAGCTAGATTTTCTTGTAGTGTTCTAAGCTGCCTCCATCATTTCTAGAGTGTTTTTACTTTAAGTCGCTATAACTAAATAACACTTATTAGTTTGTCATATATTATTGATTTCTTCTTCAACATTACAAATATCTAATTTAACGGCCCTGTTTTAGGGAATACATCAAAATTTAGTATTCCTTCCATCCTAGTTTAGTTGTTGTATTAGGGCTTTCCTTTTGTCTTAATTTAGTTGTTATAGTTGATATTGTCCCCCTTTTTTTTCCTAATCTATCCTTAACGTGGAATCAGTCCGTAATTAGAAAATTGAGTAAACTCAGTATTCTATATATTGATTAAAGTTTTTACATTTGAGTAATTTCATGTAAGGATGTAAAAACTAGGACTTTTCAAAATTAGGAACATGTATACTAGTCCGGTGTATTTGAGGGGAAAAAAATATTATCTGTGTACTTTCTTCATATTTGTGCAAATCCCTAGTATAACAACTAAACTAAGACGGAGGGAGTACTAGTTAATTTCATTTTCCCGCCGTGATTTTAAGAAATTAATCCGACATCCCTCATTGATCTAATGGCTTTTCTTCTTCTTTGACATTACAAATGTGTAATCCAATGTCCGATTGCAATATGCATACACCAAAATTTATTAGCCCACTCGATTTTTCCTTGATGACTTTTAACAGGGGAAGATAGATAAACCATTATATCATTAAGGATACCGAAATAATACCTATTGTTTATAGGAAGTTGAATATAAACATTTTAGAAATCAATTTTTGTTTTATTTATGAAATTACTGTTTTTCTAAAGTTTAAGTCAATTTTTCAAAAACATTATATCTTAAGCTACGCATCTGATTTTTGTAAATTTTAAAATATACATTGGATAAT
The DNA here is from genome assembly GCA_023531295.1 of Papaver armeniacum. NCBI lineage: Eukaryota > Viridiplantae > Streptophyta > Magnoliopsida > Ranunculales > Papaveraceae > Papaver > Papaver armeniacum. The sequence goes on from JAJJWW010008499.1 coordinate 139,052, forward strand.
TGTGAAATCATACAAATGCTATATGTGTAAGTTCATCGAATTAATATCGACATAGGTTATATCAGATGAGAAATAATAACAAATGAGATGGATGAAACTAGTATTTCCAATGAGCAGTGCACCTGCACACTACCTGTGTATGCAAGGGATTGGGTCTTCTGCAAAAATAAAATACGAAGAAAAAAAAAAAATGTTGTTAAGCTTTTTCTTCAAATGAAGTTACACATGCATAATTAAGCTTTCCAAGATGAGATCACATGCGTTATGATGCGGCCGCGGCGCTCTTGGGAAATTTGCTATTAGTGTATTTCTTCAAATGAAGTTACACTATCATGCATAATTAAGCTTTCCAAGATGAGATCACATGCATAAATACCGAAATATTGTTGTCATTAAAGAGGGAGGAGATGTAACATGGGAATTAGATGTATACCACGTCCCATGTATAGTTGAAATGAAGATGTTAGCTGATAGTCGTATACGACTATTAGCTATGCCAGTAAAGTTTAGCTCAGTAGACAAAAAGGTATAAGTTATCTCTTCAATTTAGGTTCTACGCTCCAAAAGTTGATGCAAGGCCACCTTCATTGCATATGCTGTCAAATGAGTCTACTGCAAAAAAAAAAAATTACTGATTTCGGTGCATGCGGATATGACTTTTAACTGTTTGACTGCAATTCGAAACAACGAAATCATAAATTTTACAACCTCTTTAACTTTAGTCCCACTAGCTCCTGTACCGAGTCTACCGACTATTCGTTACACCAGTAAAGTCTGTTTGCTAAACAATTTTCTAATAGCTCGTGCTCGTATGTGGCTATCTGTTTAAACAAGAGGGTTACTTTGCATCAGATTCTGCCATTAGTCGCTTTGTAGACAAAAAGGTGCAGGTACCTCTTCAATTTCAATTTAGCATACACTCCATAAGTTGATGGCCAAGGGTGCAGGGCCACTTGCATTTGCCATCAAATGATATCAATCTACTGTAAAATTGCCCCTTTTGATGCAGATACATACTTTAACTCTTTGACTGCAATTACATCGTAGAAATCAAAAGCCTTAGAGCATCCACAGTCATCGACCAAAACTAAAAATTTGGTCGAAAACACAGACGCAGCGGAGAGGACTATCGATCAAATATCGGACTATAACCAAAAACCAGACCATATTTGGTCTTTGGTTTAGTTTTGGTCGGGCGTAGATTAAAGTTGTTACTTTGATGGGCGTAACTCAAAGTTACGTACCCGAACTTAAAAAAAAAAAAAAATGGGACGCATTTGTTTGGTTGCTTTGATTGGGCGTAACTTCAACAATAAAAAAAAAAAAAAAAAAAAAAAAAAAAAAAAGGGACGCATTTTGGAGTTGCGCCTGACCAAATTTTAGTCTCCCTCCACTGCGTTACAACACGGACTAAACCCAAAATTTGATTTTTTTTTGCTCTTTGCTCTTTGGTTTATGATCGTACCACTGCCGTTGCTCTTACAGACTATATAATATTAGTCCCACTAGCTATGTACTTGTGTATGCATTTGGGGTCCCATTGGCATGCTAGTACTAGCAATGCAAGGCCATGTCAATTAAATGTAGCTACAATGTCATGCACAAACTACATATAGTTCAATAGTTTAGTGTTCTCAATGAAATTAAATGGATGTAATATAAGATGGAGGAATTTTAATTTTAAAATCTAATTACAAGAAAACCAAACCTTATAAATTAAAATAAGACAGTACATATAAAAGAAATGTTTAAAAGAATAAATAAGAAAAAGAGGATTTTCGAAAAATACTAAAAATTATTATAAAACACAAAAATAGAAACAAAAAATTAAACATTAAAATAGTAATAATTAATGTCGTTGGAGCTCATCTTGTGGCTGTCCCCAACAGCCTTTTTTAAACTCTAATCTTCTTTCTATATTAATATAATTAATACTCCCTCCGTTTCTGGAAAAATGATACTTTTACTTTTTTAATTTGGCCTATTTTTAGTCTAAAATGAAAGGAGTATAATTTTATAATTAAAAGAATACAAAAAATAAAAGAAAATTAATTAAAGAATAATTTTAAAATCAAAAATAAAATAAAATAGATAGTTAGTTCAGCAGGTCATCCAGTTCCACAAAGTTTTGATACTTTCTAGGAGGTTCCAGGTTCGAGTTCACGACGCTACAATATTGTAGAATTAGCTTGCCCCCTTGCGACATAATCAAGCCCCATATTCGCTTCGGCTCTCTTGGATGGTTCCTCATGAACCTCGCTGGTAGGCTAGCACGACAACCTAATCAACTAACAAAGTATTATGCTATTGACGCTTAGCTTGTTAGGCTTCCAATTAATTTCTTGTAATAATATTCTTTATCCAATTACAAAAATAAGATAAGACAAATATAAGAAAACAAGTTATAACCAAACATTTAATGGTAAAAGAATGACATTTACAAAGAATAAAAACTAAAAAAATATATTTAATTATTTAATAATAAAAACTAAAGAACTAAAATTACGTAGGATAGCATAAATAATGTATTAAAAAAACGGATAGCTAGCTCAGCTAGTCATCTCCGCTCCTTAAAAGTTTCATGAGCTCCGGGAGGTCGCAGGCTTGAGTCTCCGATGGCGCAATATTGCAGAATTTTACATTGAAGGTCAAGTTAGTGATGATTATTTTCAATGATGTTGTAATAAAAAGGTTTGTCGTTCACTCGGACTTGATGAAATTGAATTTTAGATTTAAATTATAAAACTAGCAAATATATACAAAATTTAACAATGTTTCGAGAGGTACTAGGACTAGGATGCCACCAAATATTCAAATTCATGTAATTCACTTATTTATTCTAAACCATTATAGCTCATTCAATAAGAATTTTGACTATATTTCTTTGCCTAAGGTAGATTTTTTAAAATATTAATTGTAAATCTTAAGCATGGCATATCAAAAGAATTAATCCTAAGCATAAAGCATCAAACGAAATGACAATTAATTAAGAAAAATCTTTTTCTAATTTTAATTTAATGCAACATATAAATAATTAAATGAATTTACCACATGACTAATTTTGATTTCCTCCGTCGTCCCAAAGAAAGGTTTAGCTCCACATAGTGAAAAACACGCTCAAAATATATTTTTATAGCTCAAATTGTGTTTACAAAGAAGAAAATGGAGGAAAATAATATAAACCAGAAGTTTTCAACGCTTAATGGTCGTTACAACTTACTGTTACAACTATTGTGAAGAACTACTGTTATATGGTGTCGCAGAAGAGCTGTCGTTGATGGGATGAATATGTGACGGTCAAGAACGAAAGTTCTTAGTGGTTTATTGTTCTTCAGCTTCTCCTTATCTGCAGCAGCAGAGAAACCTGCTCTGTAGCTTCTTATTCTTATCTGTAGCCTCTCCCAACTCTCCCTTTCCCTTTTATACTCCTCAACACTCTATTTATACTCAACAGGTCTAGGAAATCCTTGTAATAACTCCATGTATTCTCTAATTATTTCGCTGCATGTCACGAAGATTTAATTTCCATTATTTGTTATTTCTTTTCTTCTCACACGTCTCTGCATCTGTAGAATCTTCAAACTATAGAGTATAACTTAAAGATAAAAGATATCCTCCCTGTTTTATCCGTGTAGTCTTCCAAAATCAACGGAAAAAAATCCCAAAATTTTTTCTTCTCTGTTTCACGCTTCCACGTATCTCTGAGTTGGCAAATTTATTTCTCAATAAATAGAATATAATCCATACAATCATATCTTCTGTCATGCAAATGTATCTTCCAAAATAAATAAAAGAAAACCCGAAATCTTCCATTGCCTTGTTCGACGAGATAAAGAAGGAATTATTGAATATGAATGGATTATAAGACCCTGTTTGGATGAAACAGGCCTTAACCAATATTCTCCCGTATAAAACACTGATTAAATCCCTCTCCAATACTTCTCTGAAATCTTCGCGGGAGGAGAAAATCTTTTCCCGCCAAAACTGCATCAAGCCGGTGAAGAAGAAGGTTCCCCTTAACCAGATTCGTGGGGTGACTTAAAAAATACCTACAAACGCATAAAACACCATAATAAATACAAAATTGAGTACCAACAATGCAGCAAATGGAGGACAATTAAGACAAAAAAATGTGTCAATCAAATACCCACAAACTTATTATTTGCTAGTCCTCGAGCAAATCTAATATAGAAAATAAAAAGACTACACTTAGCACGTACAAGAGTAGTTAAACCGCTAGGTGGCCTAGCGGCGGAGTGTTGTCTCCGGAGGGTTTACCAGAGGTGTACCCACAAAACCTTTACTCCAGACCCTAGCTATCTACGCAAAACCTTGGAAAGCACTAAAGAATCTCCTTGGTTTGCATACTTATTTACTATAGGAGGAAGTACCCTGATCCGAAATTCCAATTGTTGTACACGAGTTTGCAATCAAGCATACTAAAATTCATATAAAGTGACAGAGCTCTACTCAGATAGTTTCTGGACATCATAAACCGGAGTCAACCAATCACATGGAAAGATTCATAAGATGGATGTAGAGAAAAACATAGATGTTGACTAAGGTGAACTTATCCTAATGGACTGAGATACCGGTATGATTAATATCAACACAACTGGCATATACAAGGGAACCAGTGGTCGCTAATCCTAACTCTAGGTCAACCGATTGGCATATACAAGGGTACCAGTGGTCGACTTTATTGAATTTATTCCGGTTGTTCTAATGGTTTGGTCTTATTTTTTTTTTTTTTTTTTTTTTTTTTTTTTTTTTTTGTATCTCAATCTCTCTATTTCACCCTAGCAATGGTAAAAAGAAGAAAAGAAGTGATCTGGATTCTTTCGATGTTTCCATCAGGAGATATGGCGAAACTACCATGTTTTTTTGTTTTTTTCTAACACCTAAGCTCTGTGCTTTTATGAATAGACTCTTCTAGATGTTTCCATCTAATCAGATTGGTTCCTCAACTCCTACAACCAAGATGCTTCCATCCACTTAGATTGGTTAGTTCCATCCTTAATAAGCATAAATTTCTAGGCTCTGGAGTTTATTTATTGCAACTAAAAAGTTTCTCCCATACCCCCAAACTTAAATCTCAATGTTTTAAATATGAAATTAAAAACATGAACAAGGAGAAACTGTTACCATTTGAAGCAAAAGAGATAAGGAAAGATATTACCGTGTCGCATGAATATTGGGTTACCTCCCAAGAAGTGCTAAGTTTAAAGTCTTGACCAGACAATGGAAAGGATTAGTCACCTCGAAGAATCATATAGCAGTCGGAATAAGCTGGGTCATCCGGATCAAAAGTGCTAACCACAAGAAGAGGAAGCTACTTGCAGACTGGGAAGATATCCAACACACCCTTATCTATTTTTTTGTTTAAGACAACTATATCTAGTTGTGGTTCGGGTTCAAGCTCTATTAAAGGGTCTAAATAAAAAGTTTTCATGGACTGGACTTCCTCAAAAGAAGGATTCTTAAGATCAGGTTGTAGAGTCTGGAAATACTCAAGTAGGAACTTAGAAGCACATAACAATAACCTGAATTGTAATACCCTGTATTTTTATTTACCGTTTCGGGTCGGGTTATACCCGCCTTAGTTTGTTATTTAGGTTGGTTCCTTTGCCTTAGTCTAGCTGGGTTGTTTGGACTAGAAAAGCTACAAAATAGGGTGGAAATAGAGTCACCAAATTTATTTTAATAAGTAAATAAAATGAATAGGAAATGAAAAGATAATTAAAAGAAATATAAATATTAGTATTATTAAGGTTTTTATAACAAAATGTTTAGAAAATGAATTATACAAGTTAGAGAACAAAACGCTAAGGGGAAGAAGGAGATAAAGATAGGGTTTATTTTAGAGAGGGAGACCATGGAAATTCATTGGAGAATCAATGGAATTGAGGTAGAATGTTTAATCCCTATTCTCTTTGTGTTTCTTTGTTATACTTTGTTTTCCATTTTGTTTATTTTTATATCATTAGGGTTCTGAAATTTGTCTATTTAATTTTATGCATATTATTGATTATAAGACTTCTATTATTGATACATAACATGATTGGGTATCTCTAGTTAAAATTTGAGAGTATTCCACCATAAATTCACCGTTGAAACTTTGTTTGAAATTGGGTGATAGTTTCTGAAATTCTGGACAGTTCTGCTTTGATGTGTTTTTGATGTTCTTAGGAAGTCTTAATGGTATTAAAAGGATTTGAGGTCTTAATAAAAGTTGTAGATAAACATCTTATCTTTCAGTGTGCTTTGGATTGGGTCAATTTCAGATTGTGATGAATTTATCATGAATTGTTTGGTAACAACATGTAATCTGCCCAGTTTTTATGTTGTCATTATAAATTCAACATCTTTTGTTTGAACCGTTGGTTTGGTGTGAATTTTGGATATGTTGTATAATAATTTGTTAAGAATGTTCCTGTAAAATTTGAGGATGATCAGATAAAGTTATCACCATGAAACATATAATGTAATGTGGTTGCAGTTAGTGTGTTTGATTAAATGCTTGAATGAGATTCATGTTGTTAAGCCATGGTTGCTTGTGTTGTTTGTGAAAATGATTTATAAAAAGGAAATGAGTTCATGTTTTACCATTATATGAAACATGTTTCATGTTAATGGCGGGTAATGATCCCCGAGAGTTAAATGGGTAATGATCCCCATGGGAACTTGTGTTTGCCGATCATCGATGGCTTTGTCCGTCTTGTAAACGATAGGTGGTGTACGAACCAAGGTTTTGGTACTGTTAATGAAACGGGTAATGATCTTCAAGAGCAGATGGGTATGATACCCATAGGAACTTTTGTTCCTGGCCATCAATGGAGGCTGTCCGTGCCGATAAACGATAGGTGGGTGTACGAACCAAGGACATTCGTACCATGAACTCAATTGTTAAAACCTAAATTGTTAGATTTGTCGAAAGTATTGTTGATATTAATATGACCTCATGGTTACTTGTTGTGATGATAATATTAATTTTTGAATCGTGTGTTGAAATCTCTATTGGAAACCTTAGTGGGTTTATGAACTCAAGTATCGAAATACGAATTGAAGTATTTGTAGGGAACATGAATAATGTCGTGAACTTATATTTTCTCCGTGATCATATTAATACGCGAATAGATGTTTTGAATCATTGATGAATGACTTGTTGACAATTATTTTGGTATTGTAAACTGATGGCTTGCCGTGACAATATTAATATGTGAATGGCGTGTGGAAACTTAAATGGATGAGTTGTTGAAAACAATATTGTTGATGTTAATTGTTGATTTGATTCTAAATGGATGATTTGTTGATAATAACATTAATGTTGTGAACCCATAGACTGAATTTTAGATTGGATAAGTTATCGAAAATATTGAGGTACTGTGATTCTTGAATATATCATGGATTCGTTGAAGTTGTACCATGTTCTTGTCATATGTTTTTCCTTGATAAAAATGATTATGTTTGCGCATCTTTGGAGAATTGGGAATGCATTCTATTGAGCTGTCATCTCACCCCAATTGACATCCTTACAGATTTATCAGAATGGCGCAGCGAAAGTTATGAATGATTAGCTTAGTGATCGAATTATTTTTATTGTATTGCTTGAAATGTAATTTTAAATAATATGTATGTTGAAAATTGTTGTTAATGATGATTAGCAAATTCATATGTTTAAATTCATATTAGAAAGGCTAAATTATATTTGTTGTAATAAAAAAAAAATTAACTAAAGAGAAATATATATGCATGTCTTTTTCCGACCCGTAACGCTTCGAGTTCGGATCTCCATATGGTTTTGACCCTGGTCCGGAACTCGGGGTGTTACATGAATAATTGGGGATCCTCTAATTCAATTAGATTTGACTCACACAGCTGACCACAAAGAGAGTGGTGGTCTTCCTTAAACAAATGTGTCGACCCTAATTTCCTAAAGTAATTAGGTTTAGTCTTAAAACTTAATATTTGACAAATTTTAATTTTCATAAGTTCCCACAATTGGAAGGAAGGTTTTTGATGGGAAAACAATGTCAATCGTGTTATCGTAGCCTAGGTTAACCACATCAACCAGAGGATGGGTTTCTAACAACTGAACTTCTTTATGGACAAAACTAGGTTCAAGAAAAAGTGTATGAAGATAATCTTGTAAAATGGTGGAGGCACATATATCAATTCCTAAGTGAGGGATCTCTGTAAGAGCTAAAGGTAAGGCACAAGGAGAATGATAGTCACCCCCAAACTTAGAGTTTTGGGTGTCTCTAGATAGACTAGCTATAATTTCCCTAATTTCTAGATCATCAGAATCCTGAAAATAGTGAATTGCTTCTTCTAGGTTGTACTCAGGTGATACATCCTCACTCAAATTTAAAAGCTCTACAAGTTCATCTTCTTTGTCTAAGACTAATGTTTCTAAATTGTTAGACACTAAAACAATATTCTCAGAATAAACTCGTTCCTCAAAAGTATCATCAGCTTCGTAAAAAGGAAATTCTACATCGTCTAAAACAGTATTTCTAGTCAAATCCTCGTCCTTTTGAATAGGTGAATAATTATTAAAATTATTTGGATTTGAACTAGAAATAATGTTATCATTATAAAGCTCAATAGGAGTAACAAATTCCTGATTACTATGCCTACATATTTCAGATTCTTCATTAACACTATCCTCATAATTATAATAATATGAAAATGGTTGAACCTCATCTAAAATAATGTCTCCAATTCTATCCTCGTCATCGTGATTAGGTGAATAGTAAGTATCCTAATTTTCAAGGGTTAAACTGGGAACACTATGTTGGAAATTCAGATTATTTCGAGCAATTCTTTCGTTCGTCTTAGCTATCCGCTTGAGGGTATCTTCTAAACAAGGTTCATTCATTATTGTAGTTCTTTCGTCCATAATTATACCATCTCAGCTAACTTACGTGTTGACTCAGCTAACTTCCTGAGGGACTCTTCTAATAGAGGAATAGGAACAAAGGGATCATAAAAAGGACTACTTTTCAATAATTTGATTCTATCCTCTAGAGACGAAGAACTAGTACTATAATCTTCTTGCTCGAATGACCGATGCTCATGTGGATAGTAATTTGGCTCACCATGGTATGACCCATAACGTTCAAAAGATTGGCGTTCCCAACCACTATTCACATTATGATCATAAAAAGAGTAATGTCCATATTGTTCAGTTGGATAATCATTGTATTGGCTGTTATAATACCAGTTTGACATCCTAACTGCAAGGGAATTCTACACAAACACAAACAAGGATGACTCGACCACAACAAACCTACTGATTTCTAGCAAACAAAAAGCATGATGGCTCCACTTAGATTGTTTCTAGACCAGCTTCTAATCCTTCGAAAGGGAATTCGTTACAATTTAAGCAGACCCCTATGGAATCAATCTGAGTTAAAGTAAGCTAAATAGAGACGAGGAAGCTCGATGGAGCTTTGATACCCAAGGCCTCACCGCATTACAAGGGGGCGCAGTCACGCATTCAACTCACAAAAAACCGTCATGAACTTCGAAGTATGCTTAAAATAGTAACCAATATTTCTCGAATGACTTTCCTATTAAGCTCGTTACCCTATCGGTCTCGTTCTATTCCAAATTTTAAAGCTTAGGTTCGCGTTAAGTATCGTTTTCCTAAGGCGTGCAAGAAGAGAACAGTGATGAAATCCGAACCCTTATCTTGTATGGCCAGGCCTTGCCCTTTACTAGGAAATTAAAGCAGCCGTATTCAATTCCTCGACATATATGCAAACGAAGGAATACAGTAACTTCTTGTGAGGGGATTCGCGAGTGTTTCGACAAACTTACCTCCCGTACTAGACGGGGGATGAACCGTTATAGTCGACTCGGGCCACGACTCCTATGTCATGTACGAACCCGAGAGGCCGAGGCGATATCGTAATCGTCGTCCTTCTCTGCAAACAGTTTATATTTAAACTACCCTTCCGTAGGGTTTCAAAATAATGTCCCAAAGTTTAAAGTCCAAAGTCCAAAAATAAAGTGCAAAAGAAAAGGAAAGTCTAAAAAAATAATATCTAAAAAAAAAAAAAGTCTCTTTTTTTTTTTCTCTCCTTTTTTTTATAAAAAAAATCTTCTTCTTTCGCTCCTTTCGCTTTGCCTTTTACTCCAAAGTCTTTAAGTATTCACCAAAAGCTTTGGCAAAATTTTCTTTCGCTCCAAATTCCAAAATCTAAAAACTTTAGCCTAAAGACAAGTCCGCGTCGGCGGCGCCAAAAATTGATGATTATTTTCAATGATGTTGTAGTAAAAAGGTTTGTCGTTCACTCGGACTTGATGAAATTGAATTTTAGATTTAAATTATAAAGCTAGCAAATATATACAAAATAATAACAATGTTTCGAGAGGTAGTAGGACTAGGATTCCACCAAATATTCAAATTCATGTAATTCACTTATTTATTCTAAACCATTATAGCTCATTCAATAAGAATTTTGACTCTATTTCTTTGCCTAAGGTAGATTCTTAAAATATTAATTGTAAATCTTAAGCATGGCATATCAAAAGAATTAATCCTAAGCATAAACCATCAAACGAAATGACAATTAATTAAGAAAAATCTTTTTTTAATTTTAATTTAATGCAAATAGTCATATAAATAATTAAATGAATTTACCACATGACGAATTTTGGTTTCCTCCGTCGTTCCAGAGAAAGGTTTAGCTCCACATAGTGAAAAACACGCTCAAAATATATTTTTATAGATCAAATTGTGTTTACAAAGAAGAAAAGGGAGGAAAATAATATAGACCTGAAGTTTGCAACGCTTAATGGTCGTTAAAACTTACTGTTACAACTGTTGTGAAGAACTATTGTTATATGATGTCGCAGAAGAGCTGTCGTTGATGGGATGAATATGTGACGGTCAAGAACGAAAGTTCTTAGTGGTTTATTGTTCTTCAGCTTCTCCTTCTCTGCAGCAGTAGAGAAACCTGCTTTGAAGCTTCTTATTCTTCTCTGTAGCCTCTCCAAACTCTCCCTTTCCCTTTTATACTCCTCAACACTCTATTTATACTCAACAGGTCTAGGAAATCCTTGCAATAACTCCATGTATTCTCTAATTATTTCGCTGCATGTCACGAAGATTTAATTTCCATTATTTGTTATTTCTTTTCTTCTCACACGTCTCTGCATCTGTAGAATCTTCAATATATGGAGTATAACTTAAAGATAAAAGATATCCTCCCTGTTTTATCCGTGTAGTCTTCCAAAATCAACGGAAAAAAATCCCAAAATATTTTCTTCTCTGTTTCACGCTTCCACGTATTTCTGAGTTGGCAAAATTATTTCTCAATCAATAGAATATAATCCATACAATCATATCTTCTGCCATGCAAACGTATCTTTCAAAATAAATGAAAGTAAACCCGAAATCTTCCATTGCCTTGTTCGATGAGATAAAGAAGGAATTATTGAATATGAATGGATTATAAGACCTGTTTGGATGAAACAGGCCTTAACCAATATTCTCGTGTAAAACACTTGATTAAATCCCTCTCCAATACTTCTCAAAACTTCGCAGTGGAGAAAATCTTTTCCCTCCAAAACTGCATCAAGTCGGTGAAGAAGAAGGTTCCCCTTAACCAGATTCGTGGGGTGCCAATAACCGAGGTTACCCCTTATCAAATGAGGAGTCCGAATAACATGTGTTCTCCGGGTGCCAAAATCAACTTTTCGAGCCGAATTTTCCAACAAAGTTTATTTCTCAAAAAATACCTACAAATGCATAAAACACCATAATAAATACAAAATTGAGTACCAACAATGCAACAAATGGAGGACAATTAAGACACAAAAATGTGTCAATCAGTTAGCTTACCCCCTTACGACATTATAAGCTCCCATATCCGCTTCTGCTGCGTTGGATGGTTCCTCATAAGGCTCACTGGTAAGCTAGCACGACAACCAATTCAACTAATGTAGTAGTATGTTGTTGGAGCTTAGCTTGTTAGGCTTCCAACATAGTTTGTTGTAATAATATTCTTTATTCAATAATATAATAATAAATTCAAAAATATTTAGGCCGATTAACCGGAGAGCTCGAAAGGAGGGAGTCCCTTTTATAGCCATTTTTTTTTTTAAATGAAGCCTCACACAAATGTGCAATTTGATATAAAAGATTTCAACTACGGCACAGAAAATGTCGAAAATGCCCCTCTATTATAGTTCAATTACTATGTTATGATATTTTTTCAAGGGTATAATTGGAAAGTAAACTAGAGTATAATATATCTAAAAATCTATGCTTTGAATTTTACAAATTTTATCTCGCTGGAAAGATTTTAAAGAGATCTACAGAATGAGTACAAACAACTATATCAAATTTAGAGTTTTTACGTAAAATTCGGAGGTGTTTATCCTTTAAGGCACAATTTTCGAAACTTGAATGCATAGTCATTACACAAACCACCAAAAAAGATGCATAACATATTATGCGGCCATATTTTGGTTTATGCATCAACTAATTTTTCGTTACAACTAATAAAACGATGTTCTCCCTCTGTTTCAGGAAAAGTGATACTTTCACTTTAGACACAATCGTCGAAAATTGAATGCATAGTCATCATGCAAACCACCACAAAGGATGCATAACTAATTCTCTGTCTCATAAAAAGTGATGCTTTCACTCCTTTTCAGGAAAAGTGATACTTTCACTCCTTTTCAGGAAAAGTGATACTTTCACTTTTATAATTTGCCTTATTTTTAGGCAAAAATAAAACTGTTAAAGTAACTGAAAATGCGGGGGTCTAACAACCACACCTAAGACAATCTGAGAGCACTTACTCCAGTATACTTTCTAGAGAATCAACTAGACAGTCAGACTCAATCTAGAGAAAAGTATAACAAAGAGTTTAATACCTCTAACTCTTAATTCAATCTGCAATCAGCAAATTGAAATCTGCGAGCCTGATTGAATATAAGAGGAGTAACTTGAAAGGTACCAAAGACCAATTTTCAAGTGTCAATCAATTTAAATCAATAACCAAAGGTTGGATATTCTAATCGATTGATCTTAACGCACAACCTGTGATATTTCAATTATATAACAAAATATAATGCGAAAAAGAAATAACACAGACACCATAATTTTTTTAACGAGGAAAACCGCAAATGCATAAAAAACCCGGGACCTAGTCCAGTTTGAACAACACATTGTATTAAGCCGCTACAGACTCTAGCATACTACCTATTAACTTCGGACTGAATTGTAGTTAAACCCTAATCAATCTCACACTGATTCAAGGTACAGTTGCGTTCCTTACATCTCTGATCCCAGCAGGATACTACACACTTGATTCCCTTAGTTGATCTCACCCACAACCAAGAGTTGCTACGACCCAAAGTCGAAGACTTCACAAACAAATCTGTCTCACACAGAAAAGTCTATATATTGAATAAATCTGTCTCCCACAGAAATACCAAAGAGTTTTTGTTCTGTCTTTTGATAAATCAAGGTGAACAGGAACCAATTGATAACCCGGACTTATATTACCGAAGAACATCCTAGTATTATCAATCACCTCACAATAATCTAAATCGTATGATGGCGAAACTAGATATTGTGGAATCACAAACGATCAGAAGAAGGTGTAATTGTGGTTAATTATTTATCTTGCTTATCGGAGATAATAAATCTCGAGCAAATCTTAGAGAAGATAGTACCCAAATGATAGAATCGGGAAAGATCATAATACGCAACTACAAATAAAATAGTTGGGCCTGGCTTCACAATCCCAATGAAGTCTTTGAATTCGTTAACCTACAAGGTCTCAAAGAAACCTAAGGTTAAAGGAGAATTGACTCTAGTTTATGCAACTAGTAACGCACATGAGGTGTGGGGATTAGGTTTCCCAGTTGCTAGAGTTCTCCTTATATAGTTTTCAAATCAGGATTTGCAATCCAAGTTACCTTGGTAACAAAGCATTCAATATTCACCGTTAGATGAAAAACCTGATTCAACCAAGCTAATATCTTTCAACCGTTAGATCGAACTTAGCTTGTTACACACAAATTAAATGTACCCTCATTTAAGTTTATGTAACCGCACCCAAACGTGTACACCATGTTGGCTCACAAATAGTTAACCGTAGTTAGCCATATGATTACTCACATATCAACCTTATTCATCTTAAACATAACTAGTTCAAATGACTCAAATGAAACTAGTTAAAGAGCCGTTCAATTGATATATTCTCATAGAAGTATATAAGAACACAATTGAAGCAAAATCGGTTTGATTCTCTCGAATCAATTCATGAACATTATAGCCACGGTTTGCAAAGATTGGATTCCTTAATTTATAAATGTTTAAGTTCATGTACATAACCGATTTTAGAAAGTAACCAACTCAAGTATGCAAACGTGTACGCATACTTAAGTAGCCGGATCGAGTTTGGTTACGCCAGTATGCGTACGGGTGCACATACAAATTTACATTCCAAACTCCAGCAGAAATTCTCGGACGTGAGACTTCCGCCAGTATGCGTACATGTCCGCATACTTGCCCAGACTTCCAACAACCGCCAGTACGTGTACGGGTACACATACTTCAGGTTCCCGGTTTTGGACTTATACCAAATGTTATAACACACTATGTTTATATCCAAACATGGTTACGTGATTCTAAACTCTTTATTTCAATCATTGAAACTTTCTTAGAGGATGACAATAGCCGTTTTCACACACTATTAGCATCAAAGCAATTTTCAAGATATTGAAATAATAATTACGAAACATTCCAAGATTACACCAAATGATTGTATTACACAAACCATGTAAGATGTTACTCGGAAATTTTCACATGATTTAAGATGAACTTGGTCGAAGCGAAAGCTTGCCAACACATATTTCGAGAAATATGTAAGCGAGATAAACTCAGCTCGAAATCTCAGATGTGTACATATAGTAAACTATAACATAATACGACTTATGTCTCAATATAGGAGATAGAGTAGAAATAAACTTTCCAAGTGATATATGAGTTTCAATCTCCACATACGTTTTGTCGATGAAGCTCCACAAGATCCCCTTAGTAGTTCTTCATCTTCAAATGATGAACGCCGTGAAGTCTAAGCTCAACTACACAATCTATGTCCTAGTCCGAGACATCTATAAATAGTCTTGAAATCAAGACTTATAGTTTTGATCACTAACATTAACAAACATGCTTGAGATAGCAACGCATGCGAGTTCGACCGAGCAGTTCTCTAACAATCTCCCATTTGTCAATTTTAGTGACAAAACTATCAATACATATGGATTACAAAATAAATGAAACTTTGTATCATCTCATCCAAATGCTTGATCTCCTTGGCATCTTCAACACGACTCGAAATCTTCGTCACTTCCAAGTACTCCATGATTCTAAACGTGTTCAACTCAGCATCATAGTTGTTGAAGATCCGTAGCGATAACAATGAGAAAACAAATGCTCTCGATCATTGTTATACAGTGTCATAGTATTATTACACAGCATCAAAGTTCAATTGTATCACAACTTTGACAACAATACTATGGTGATATGTATCACTCCTCCTAGTCAATACTTCATATCGGCATGAAAACCACTCCCCCTTACATAATGATCCGTAAACCATATGTATTTGTAGTATGAAACTAAACATTAATTCTCCCCCTTTTTGTCAATATAAATTGGCAAAGGTACGAAAACTAGTGGGATTCTCATGAAGTTTTCATAGAGATACTTCATGACCAAAAGAGAATAACATACCAACTTATTTAGATGCAATCATAAAGCCGAAGCTAAATACATTCATCAAGGAGTTTATAAAGATACAAGATAATATTCCACAGCCGCACTCCCCACAAAGATTTGGCAATAAAGCATAGGTTCAAAAAGAACTCTCCCCCATAAAATATCATTCCCGGAAGAACAACAAAGGAGACCTTGCTTTTACAAGAAAAAAAAAGGATTTCTTTGGACATAACCAAATCACATGAAAGCATGGATTTGAATCCGAAAATCTCAATTGAATCAACCACAAAAATGATCAATTCAATTGGTCATGCTCGACATAAGAGAACTTACGGAGCAACACAGTATATGCACAAAAAAGTGGATCGGATATCGACCAATACTGCGGAATACACAAGGATTCATTCTATTTTTCATCACTATTTGCACCATGACATATAATAGACTCAATCCTTGTAAACAAAAGTGCATCCTTTATTCCATCAAAATTTGCATAATGCCATAAAAGGATTTAACTTTTGTTTTTCAAAAGTTCATTCTATCTTTTATCAATACATTCATATCGACATAATAGAGATAACTTTTGAACAAGTATGGGACAGTCACAGGTTCACAGACGTAAACAACATATCCCATAACAATTTGCAATATATAAAATCATAAAGATTAAAATTGTAAAAATCATCTTCCAAATAACTTACAATTTAAATAAATAAATCTAAAAACATTGGACATAGCTATGTGTACTCACAATAATGGCTATTCCAAACCCTGGTAATCCTTCTAAAACACAAGAAATAAATTCTCATAAGATTTCCTAAACAAAATAAATCAAAAACAACTCAGACAAGATCAGTAACCATGGAACGAACAAGGGCGAGTTCATTAGTTGCTTTCTTTAGCCCCTCCTTCAAAAACACTAGATTCTTTATGTACTTGCTCAATCAAACCCAGGAGAGCTATTGTCGTTACCGTACCAGTATATATCAAAAAAAAAAAAAAAAACTTCACATATATTTAAAGGATTTTCACAAGAGAGACCTAGGGTTTCTTGCAGGCGTTTTGGTAACGGACCAGGTGCACACATTAATGGTTGTGACCCAAATAGAAAGGCTAGTGAACGAATGGAGCAACCAATGACAAGAATCTTTGACACAAAGTGACTCAACTGTCATTCTTGGAAGAACAAACTAGGGTTTTTAAGAGGGCATTAGGTAAACAATTTACAACAAAACTTTTTGGAGCAGAGAATAAGAAAAGGAGATCAATGTCATCACAAACATACAACTCAGACCATTTATCAAGAAGAAGGTATCTTCTCGAGAGTTATGTGTATATTCTCATTGGTCCATAGAGAGGATACACATAAGAAAAATAGTCAAGTTGTATGTTGATGAACATGAAGTTCATCAGAGATATTGAAATACTCCTTTTTACTCCCTTGACCTATAAATGAATTCCTATGCACATTTTCAAAAGAATTATCAGGAGAAAGACATGAGTTACATGAATCAACTACTTTTCTTGCCTTCTTGATCTTCCGCTTGAGACCATTGATACTAGTCTTGAGTTCCGAAACACGATTATTGATGTGAATATAGTCAGGAACATCCTTTTTAGAAGCAAGATCATAATCGAGAGAAGAAAAGAGTTTTGAAGAATTTTTCTTTCTTCGAGGTCTTTTTCTCCTTACAGGTCTTTCAAAGTTATCAGTCATCCATATAACATTGTTCTTTTTGTCAATGTAAGTAGAAGGAATGTTATGTTCATAACCAGGAAATAGCCCACTGGAAGATTTTTCTTGATTGTGGAATGAATTTCTAACTGAACTCTGAGGGACAGGTTTAATTACTTCTTTAAACATCCAAATAAGAATGTTGTGAAGCTTTTTATTCCGTAGACGAAGACGACAACTTATTTTAATGTGACATTTCTTTACGCAATAAAAACAGTTGACAGGAAAGTTTTTAACCATTCTCAACTAAGTCGTCTTTGTAGGCTGACCTACTTTATTTATATATACATCTGCAGTTGTAGACTGAAGAAGGTCTCTTGCTTTAATAACTTCATCTTACCAGTACTTGGAGCCTCTATACCTTTATAGCCAAGACCACGTGTATCACGGTGTTCTTTACATGTTCTAAGCATAGAAGATAGTTTTGTAGAGCTAGAATTGAATTTTTTAAAATTCTCTTCTAAAGTTTTGACCTTTTCAAGAGCACCACTAAGATCAGCCACCAATTGTTTTTCTCGGGGTGGGAAAAGCCTTTTCTCTTTCATTAAAACATTCTTGTTGAGAGACATATCTTGCTTCGGTTTCTGCAAGTCTTTCTTTCAACATAAGGATATTTCGACGAAGATCATCACATTAAGAATTCTTTGAACATATATATTCGTTATGATCTTTAAGAGTAGCTTTTAATAAGCTATACCCAGAATCATACCCCTTAAATAGTTTTATCAATTTTCTGTTTTCAATGCAGAGAGGAGTCAAAAATTCAGCCAAGCAAGATATTGACTTATTTTTATTTAGAAGATGATCAAAGATGATGATGTATTGTGAGACTTCTTCTTCGACATTTTGTCCTTCTTCTGAATCACTTTCATTAGAAAGTTCATCTAATTGTTCATTGAGACGAGCTTCCCAATTAAGTGTACATTTAGAAGAAGACATCGAAGAAGAAATTTCAGCAGAATCAAGACACTTGACTGAGTTAGGATGTTCGTAAGCTGGTGGTGCGTGATCAGAGATGTTCTTGTCCATATTAGATCGCTACAAAAACATACTTATGAGGTCCTTAATGTGTTTGCCTGCTCTGATACCAATTGAAAATGCGGGGGTCTAAAAACCACACCCAACAATTCGTTTGGCAATCTGAGAGGACTTACTCCAATATACTTTCTAGATAATCAACTAGACAGTCAGACTCAATCTAGAGAAAAGTATATCAAAGATTTTAATATTTTAACTCTTAATTCAATCTGCAATCAGCAAATAGAAATCTGCAGGCCTGATTGAACATAAGAGGAGTAACTTGAACGGTACCTTATGGTATTTTCAATTATTTTGTTGTAATAGGTTCGTTGATACTTGTGAAAGCAGAATTTTTAGACTTAATTTTAAAGCAAAAATGTAACAAATTCAAAATATAAAGTGTTGTGAAAATTATGAAGAGACTGGGGCTAGCATTCCACCAATTTATGAACTCATATGGTTCAGATATCAATTTTAAACAATAAAAGCTCAAATGATAAAGTTTTATTGACTCTAATTCATTTCCTAAGGTAGATTTCGAAAGTAATAGATGTAAAACTAAAGCATGAGACATCAAAACATCTAAGCTAAGCATGACCCATCAATTCTAATCACAACCATTCAATGAAACTCATAAATCAATTGAATAACAGTGCAGATAGTCATAAAAAAAATTAATAGAACTCCCACATTTGTGAAACTTAGTTTCCTCTATCTCCCTAGAGGATGGATTTAGCTTCTCATCATGGAAACATGCTCAAAATTTGATTTCATTGCTCAAAGTGTTTACAAATGATGAAAAGGAGAGAAACATGGTGAAAATCAGAAATTGCAACGCTTGGGAATCGTTGCAAATACATTCTGAGACATACAGTAAACGATAAATGAAAAGTGTTGTTGTTATTCTTTGTTTGATCGTCGCTGCAAAGATGTTGCAAAACCAAGAATAAACCATGGTTTATAACGACAGTCTTTGGCAGCGTTTGTTCTTCGTGTTCTTCAGTTATACACCAGCAAAAAATATCATGTAACTTGATGATTCTTCACTCTGCTCTCTTCCCAAACTCTCAGTCCATTTCTATTACTCCTCAACAATTTATATTGCCTCGCAGCACTGAAATATCCCTTCATAACTCCATATAATTCTCCATTTACTCGGTAGTAAAGAATATCTCCTTGGGAATATTTTCTTCCCACTTTTTTAACTCCTCACGCAGCTGAATTGTGTTTACACACTCCAAACACGCTGAAATACGTCTAAGAAGAAGTCACGAACGCTAAGAATACACGCAAACCTTCCCAATATAACTCTACAAATCCTGTGATATCTCAAGCCTCTGTTTTGCAATAATTCCACGTAACTTCTTTTCTTTTCTCGAATTTGAAAGACTCACCATCCATGTCTCAGTGTAACAGGCTGGAATGAACTGATTTGAACAATAAAATCTCCCCAAATCCTCTCAAGTTTAATGGAGAAAATCCTCCGTACACGTAATCCTCTGTTTCCTTCTCTCCGACGATATAGCCCAAGTGAATCGATTTTAATGAACTTATCATCCCTGTTAAGACTATAGGAACAAGCCCAATCAAATTAAGCGATTGAGTCTCGTTAAATCCAATCCAAACAGTGAACCCTAATCATGTCAGTCGCTTCAGATTTGAAAAGAAGAAGAAGGTAGCCCCTTATCTAGAGATGGGTGCGATTAGCAGTTGGCGCCTTTGGTGCAAATAATAATGAAGGAGCCCTTAGTAATTGAGAACCCTTATACAAAACGAGCTCCATTTAGCAGCTTCCCTCCGGGGTGCCCTGAGTAATTTTTCGAACCGAATTTTCCAAAAATGTTTGTTTCTCAAAAATACCTACAAGCACATTAAACGCTATAATAAGTACAAAATCGAGTACCAACAATATATAAAATTGAGGACAACTTAGACACAAAAATGTGTCTATCGAATACCCCCAAACTTATTACTTGCTAGTCCTCGAGCAAATCTAATCTAAAAAATAAAAATCCTTTGAACCCCTAGGGCCCTAGTGCTCGAGTTTTGTCTCGGGAGGGTTTACAAGAGGTGTACCCACAAAACCTTGACTTATAATTGGTCACAAGTATCCAAAGACCTTTGAGGACATACATATTCTCAACCTATCGCCAAGTAACTAGAACAAGAGAAATAAAAGGTATCTGCTCTACAGCTGAATAAAAAAAATGGGAGACTCCGCTTTGCAGCTGGATAAAGAGATATCCGATATACAGCTAGATAAACATCGTGAGATGTATCCGCTTTTCAACTGGATAAGATTAGGAGAGAGATAAAGATGAGAGGGACATCTGCTAAACAGCTGGATAAATTACGTGCGATGAGTTGAACCATTGCTAAAAATATCTTGTGCCAGACGGAAAGCGGACTAACAAAGCAACCAATATACTTCTCTTTTAGACTCTCTCATAGTGCTCAGTAGAAACAACGTCTTCTTCGGCTTCAACTATTGATGATAAACTCTCGAACCTCGTAGAACCTTGACAATTAACTCTTCTCCTCAATTTCTTGCTTGAAACTTCCTTATAGATATCTACTTCCCCATGGCCTTATTGAAAAAACAGCGAACTACAAAATTCAATTATATATATATATATTTTCTTTATAATTATTATAATTATTATTTATTTTTTTGAAACAAAGTAATAACAAAACTAGTATTTACACGGTCATGAAAGAATGACTTCACTTGGATCTTCGCAACTTGTAATGTCTTGGTATCATGAACTTCAATAACTTACATCGTTTGATTTTCTTTGCTCTTATAACTTCTTGTAACTAAGTCTTAAACTTTGATTTTGAATTCTGCTTGTTATTATTGCTTATAAACCTTTAAAGTCTTCAACTTTCTTCATAGATTTTGATGTCGCTCCGCTTGTTGATGATGATAAGTTTCTACTGAAAGAGAGTCGTAATCCAGTAACTAAGACTACATTGTGAGGTTGCTTTGTCGATCTGGCATTTCCTTCTGACCAAATTGTCTTTCCATCATGGATGGTTAGGTCCATCATGATTACCCTCTAAAAGGTAAGTTCTCTCTCTTGAGTGTCAATGATTTCTCAATAATGTTTTTTTTCTCTACTGTCTCACTAGAATGTTATCCTTAGCTATTATAATCTCCATCTTTTCGGTGAGAAATAATATGTAAACTTAGCTAACCGGATACTATGTGACACTAGAAGTTTATCCCTTACCCCCAAACTTAAATCTAAAATTATCCTCAATGTTCTAAAGATAAAATTAAAAGCATGAACAAGGAGAAACTGTTACCACTTGAGGGAAAAGAAATAAAGAAGGATATTACCGTATCGCATGAGCGCGGGTGCTTCCCAGTAAATGCTAAATTTAAAGTCTTTAGCTAGACATCAAATACCACAATCATATTTCAAAATCGTATACCAATAGTCGAAACAATTGTGGGTCCATAAGACCAAATACAACTAACACAAATATGAGACAACTGCACTGGTTCAGAAAAATGAAAAGAAAGAGCACGTCCTCATCTAAGGTTTCTGTCAAGACACTTGGGTTTATCTGGGGTGCATAATTGAGCTTCATATGTGTGTCTCGATTAATAGATTCATCCGAAAAATGAGTCTCTAATACCTGGGTTACCTCCTGGAAAGTATCAGGAGGATCGGGTTGCGGAGTCTGAATAGACTCCAGTAATATCTCAGACGCACAAGGCTCGAGTCCCAAGTTAAGGACTCTAATTAGGGATACGTGACAATCACAAGAATCATCACTACCCCCAAACTTAGGGTTTTCACTACTCGCATACAAACTCTAACTATCACTTGAATTTCCGGATCTTCAGAGTCCTTCAAATACTCAAGAGATTCTTCTAGTTCTCTACCCCCAAACTTAGGGTCATCATTACTCTCAGAAAGACCTAAAACTATTGCCTGAATTTCCGGGTACATAGAATCTTTAAAGTACTAAAGATATTCTTCTAAATATTGATCACACATCTGATCTAAGAGAATGGTTTCCTCAAAATCATCTAGAGAATCTACCAATAAAGTCTCAAGCCAATTATCCTGAACTAAAGTGCTAATCATATGCACTTCTTCTAAATTATCATTCTTAGAAGGTTGTCTAGTAACATTGAAGACATTTAGTTCAGTGGTCATATTACTAAAGGATATGTTCATAAGCCCAGTCCTACAGTTGATGACAGCGTTAGGTGTGGCTTAAATGGGAGACCTAATATCACTAGAATTTGAGCGCTTGGGTCCTGAACAGGATGGGTGTCTAGAACAACGAAATCCACTGGATAAATAAACTTATCAGCCTGAATCAGAACATCCTCTATGACACCACGAGGGACTTTGACAGACCTATCAGCTAATTGTAGTGTCATTTTAGTCGGTTTCAACTTACCAAGACCAAGCTGGGTGTATAAATGATACGGGAGTAAGTTAATACTAGCTCCTAAGTCAAGTAAAGCTTTGTCGACCATGTGATTACCATTCGCATAAGATATGGTAGGGCATCCAGGGTCCTTATACTTAGGTGGTGTTTGGTTCAGAAGAATTGAACTTACTTGACCAGCTAAAAAGGCTTTCTTATGAACATTAAGCTTACGCTTTCGTGTACAAAGATCTTTAAGGAACTTGGCATAAGCAGGCATTTGCCTAATTGCTTCTAATAACGGAATGTTGATGTTCACCTGCTTAAATATTTCCATTATCTCGTTGAAAGTTGACTCCTTCTTTGTTGGGGCTAGCAACTGAGGATATGGGGCTCTAGGTACAAAGGTATTCATATCAGGAATTTCTTGGGAATCCTTTGAGACTGTTTCAATTTCCTTAGCTATGGGCTCCTCTTGGGAACTAGAGGGTGGATCTACAGTATGTCCACTATTAGGCATGGCTACCTTATTCTCTACCGTTTTACCGCTCCTAAGGGTCGTTATCGAATTGGTTTGATGATTTCTCACCATCTAAAATATTTCATGAACTCTCCTAGTATTGGGTTGTGGTTGACTAGGGAACTTTCCCTTTTCTCTCAAAGACTAATCAATTAGACCAAACTGGTTTTTTAACTCGGAAATAGCATGAGAGTTAGCCTGGACCATATTTTTATTATCATCTAAACCTTGTGCAATCGATTGCTGAAATTCTATAGTGTTCCTTAGACCAAGAAAGGCAAGAGACTCTTCTAAACTCATGATTTTCTTATCTGAAAGGCTCTGAAACTGTATTGGACCTGAAGGATTTTTAGTATATCCAAAACCTGGGGGAATAACCTGAGAGTTACTAGACTGACCTTGACTTTGTCCCTTAGACCAAGAAAGGTTTGGATGGTTTCTCCAGCCAGGGTTATAAGTTTCTGAATATGGGTCAAACTTCTGATGGTTCTCAAATCTAGCGTTATTATAAAGAGCATGGGCTTGCTCTTCAGTATTATGTCATTCCCAAAAAGACTCTACTCTACCACTAGAGTGACTCAATTCTAAAACTTCTAAATTTTTTGCTATAACTGCAATTTTGGCATCTGACTCATAATATCCTTCTACCATATTAACAGTTCCTCTACCTAGAAGAATGGTTTTCTTGGGTTCCCTACTATTTTCTTATTGATAGGTCTTTTCGGTGATATCATTCAAAAATATCATCGCCTGATCAACATCTTTATTCTCAAACCCACCTGTTCATAAAGACTCAACCATGGTTGTTGTCGAATAATCTAAACCTTCATAAAGGATCTGAACTAGCCTAACCTTTTTTAAACCATGGTGAGGACATTGAGATAACAAGTCATTGAACCTTTCCAAATACCTATATAGAGATTCTCCCTCTTGTTGAGCAAAAGTACAGATCTACGTCCTAATAGACAATGTTATGTGCCTATGGAAAAACATTTGTAAAAAGGCAGATGTAAGTTGGTCATAGGTTTCAATTGACTCAGAAGGCAAACTATACAGCCAAGATTTGGCTTTATCTT
This sequence comes from Papaver armeniacum, assembly GCA_023531295.1. Classification (NCBI taxonomy): domain Eukaryota; kingdom Viridiplantae; phylum Streptophyta; class Magnoliopsida; order Ranunculales; family Papaveraceae; genus Papaver; species Papaver armeniacum. The sequence goes on from JAJJWW010008499.1 coordinate 163,546, forward strand.
TCAGGGAAAAGAGGAATAACCTAATTTTCAAAGCATCATCATCTAGGTTTTTAATTTTCAGAGTACTACAAACTTCCTCGAATTCCCTAACATGAAACTAGGGGTTTTCATTTTTTTTCCCTAAAAGGATTGGGAGCATCTGTAAGGTCCCACGTTTTAGTTCATAATTTGCCCCAGTTTCAGCTAACTTGATACATGACGGACGGGAGGTCCTAGTTGGGTTCAACAAACCTTTTAGAAATTCCATTATATAAAAAAATATAATGGAAATTACGATATTTCAATCCATTATTTTAGTTGGATTGATCTTAACGCACAACCTGTGATATTTCAATTATATAAAAAAATATAATGTGGAAAAGAAATAACACAGACACCAGAATTTTGTTAACGAGGAAAACCGCAAATGCAGAAAAACTCCGGGACCTAGTCCAATTTGAACACCACACTGTATTAAGCCGCTACAGACTCTAGCCTACAAACAATTAACTTCAGATTGGACTGTAGTTGAACCCTAATCAATATCACCCTGATCCAAGGTACACTTGCGTTCCTAACATCTCTGATCCCAACGAATACTACGCACTTGATTCCCTTAGATGATCTCACCCACAACCAAGAGTTGCTACGACCCAAAGTCGAACACTTGATAAACAAATATGTCTCACACAGGAAATTCTATAGATTGAATACATCTGTCTCCCACAGAAATACCCAATAGTTTTTCTTCCGTCTTTTGCTAAATCAAGGTGAACAGGAACCAATTGATAACCTGGACTTATATTCCCGAAGAACATCCTAGTATTAAATTACCTCACAATAATCTAAATCGTATGATGGCGAAACTAGATATTGTGGAATCACAAACGATGAGACGAAGGTGTTTGTGATTACTTTTTATCTTGCCTATCTGAGATAATAAATCTCGACCAAATCTTAAAGAAGATAGTACTCAAACGATAGAATCGGTTAAGATCGAACACGCAATTACAAAGAAAATAGTTGGGTCTGGCTTCACAATCCCAATGAACTCTTTGAAGTCATTAACCTACATGGTCTCAAAGAAACCTAAGGTTAAAGGAGAATCGACTTTAGTTTATGCAACTAGTAACACACAGGAGGTGTGGGGATTAGGTTTACCAGTTGCTAGAGTTCTCCTTTATATAGATTTCAAATCAGGGTTTGCAATCCAAGTTACCTTGGTAACAAAGCATTCAATATTCACCATTAGATGAAAAACCTAATTCAACCAAGCTAATATGTTTCAACCGTTAGATCAAACTTAGCTTGTTACACGCAAATGAAATGTACCCTCATTTAGGTTTATGTAACCGTACCCAAATGTGTACACAATGTTGGCTCACATATAGTTAACAGAAGTTAGCCATATGATTACTCTCATATCAACCTTATTCATCTTAACCATAACTAGGTCAAATGATTCAAATGAAACTAGCTAAAGAGTCGTTCAATTCCTATATTCTCATAGAAGTATATAAGAACACAATTGAAGCAAAATCGGTTTGATTCACTCGAATCAATTCAAGAACATTATAGCCACGGTTTGCAATGATTGCATTCCTTAATTTAGAAATGTTTAAGTTCATGTACACAACCGATTTTAGAAAGTAACCAACTCAAGTATGCAAACACGTACGCATACTTAATTAGCCGGACCGAGTTTGGTTGCGCCAGTACGCGTATGGTGCGCATACCAATTTACATTCCAAACTCAAGAAGAAATTCTCGGACGTGAGACTTCTTCCAGTATACTTGTCCAGACATCCAACAACTGCCCGATGACGCGTACGAGCACGCATACTTGAGTCCCGGTTTTGGACTTATACACAAATGTGATAACACACTATGTTTATATCCACACATGGTTACATGATTCTAAACTCTTTATTTCAATCATTGAAACTTTCTTAGAAGATGACAATAGCCGTTTTTCACATACTACTAGCATCAAATTCAAGATATTGAAATAATTATTACGAAACATTCCAAGATTACACCAAATGATTGTATCACACAAACCATGTAAGATGTTACTGGGAAATTTTCACATGATATAAGATGAACTTGGTCAACGAGAAAGCTTGCCAATACATATTTCGATAAATATATGAGCGAGATAAACTCAGCTCGAAATCTCAAATGTGTATATAGAAAACTATATCGTAATACGACTTATGTATCAATATAAGAGATATAGTAGAATAGACTTTCCAAGTGATAGATGAGTTTCAGTCTCCATATACGTTTTTTCGATGAAGTTCCACAAGCTCCCCTTAGTAGTTCTTCGTTTTCAAATCATGAACGCCGTGAAGTCTAAGCTCAACTACACAATCTATGTCCTAGTCCGAGACATCTATAAATAGGCTAGAAATCAATACTTATAGTTTTGATCACTAATTAACATTGACAACACTGGTAGAAAAGTGACATTTAGTAACAGTTCAAGCTTTTATAAGGTAATAGTTTGTAAATTACCTGTTACTAAATGTTAGGTTGTTAAATAGTAGTAACAATTTTTGTAAGAACTGTTACATAGTATCATCTAGGTTGTATATTTTAACAGTTTTTATAATAAGTGTTACTATATACCCATGTTACTGTAACAGATTTAATATGTTACCATAGTTGATATTATCGTGACATTTATTTAGACAAACTGTTACTATATACCCATGTTACGGTAACACATTTAATATGTCACCATAGTTGACATTATCGTGACATTATTTAGACTAACTGTTACCATATACATATGTTACTATAACAGATTTAATATGTCACCATAGTTGACCTTATCGTGACATTTCTACAAAGTAACTATTACTATTTATCTACATAACTAGTTATCTGGAAATCCATTTCAAAAAGATTACCTAGCTCTAGACCGACATGTCACAATTAACTTTGTTGATTTAATTTCATGCACTAGATCTAGCCATGGCTTATGGATGGTTATTTAAGGTTTAATAGAAATTCAAATCTAACAAAAATAATAAACCAGTGGTACGATATGTAAAACTACTATAATATAAATGTGTTGTACTTAGTTGGGCGGTGATAACGATGATGGTGGTAACGAAGGTTGTGGTCGAGGTCGATAGTTTATTTTTTAATGAGAATAAGTATTTTATACGGATAACATTAACCAAAAAAAAGCATGGAATAATGGTTCAAGAGTTATAGTTAGGTGTAATAGGTATCAAGGTCGAATCCTGTGAAGAGTAATTTTATAGAATTTATATTTCAGGTCATGAAGCCCAACTTGTGGTTGTGGAATGGTGGCGGGCATGGTGGTGATGGTTGCAGCGGTGCTGGTGGTGGAGGTGGTGGCAGCGTTAGTGGTGGAGGTGGTGGTAGTTTTACAATAAATTTTTACCTTTATACTGTTTTTGATGACGATTTTATTAAAAGCTATTACAGGTTACTCAAATAATAGCAACAGTTTTATTAAAAACAGTTACCGTATCAATTATTCAGTAACACATATTGAATAAACTGTTACCAAAAACTACTAACATCGACAGTTTTAGAATTTATGAGTCATTTTTCAATAGTCATTCCGTAACATGTTTTATAAACTTTCCGTAACAGGGGCTTTAGTAACACCGCAGAAAAAACTAACACTGTTACAGAAATAATACAGTAACAGTTTATAACTATCACCGAACATCATTTTTTTACTAGTTAACACATGAGAGTTCGACCGAGCAGTGCTCTAACAATCTCCCTCTTTGTCAATTTTAGTGACAAAACTATCAATACAAATGGATTACAAAATAAATAAAACTTTGTAGATTCTCATCCAAATGCTTGATCTCCTTGGCATCTTCAACACGACTCGAAATCTTCGTCACTTCCAAGTACTCCATGATTTTAAACGTGTTCAATTAGCATCATAGTTGTTGAAGATCTGTAGCGATAAGAATGAGAAAACAAATGCTCTCGATCATTGTTATACAGTGTCATAGTATTATTACACAGCATCAAAGTTCAATTGTATCACAACTTTGACAACAATACTATGGTGATATGTATCAGTCTCCCTTAGTCAATACTTCATCTCGACATAAAAGGCTTTAACGTTTGTTTGTCAAAAGTTCATTCTATCTTTTATCAATACATTCATATCGACATAATAGAGATAACTTTTGAACAAGTATGGGACAATCACAAGTTCACGGACGCAACATATCCCATAAAAATTTGCAATATATAAAATCATAAAGATTAAAATTTTAAAAATCATCTTCCAAAAAACTTACAATTTAAATAAATAAATCTAAAAACATGAAGATGAAAACATTGGAAATAACTATGTGTACTCACAATAATGGATATTCCAAACCCTAGTAATCCTTATAAAACACAAGAAATAAATTCTCATAATAAGTTTCCTAGACAAAATAAATCAAAAACAACTTAGACAAGATCAGCATCCATGGAACGAACAAGGGCAAGTTCATTAGTTGGTTTCTTTAGCTCCTCCTTCAAAAACACTAGGTTCTTTGATGCACTCTCAAGATGTTCTCGTACGACCTCAAAATATTGAAGAAGATTTCCAACGAATTGAAGAGACATCTGGATTGGAAGATCTTTTTTATGATCAATTGCTTTAAAGCAAATAACAGGGATGGGATCATCATTATTAGAGCATAGCTCAGTTGAACCCACCAAGCGTTGTTATGTCAATTTTGGTTGTCATATTTTAGTGAATCAAAACTCACTTAAAGAGTCGCTTGATTATGTACTAGAGTCAACTTCGTATAGGTTAGCTTGAAAGTATTAGAATATGAGACATTGCAAGTATTGCGAAGACTTGAAGAAATAAAGAAGTAAGAAGATACAACGGCAACATCATCCTTCCACTTGAGGTTAGTGATATTTGAATTGAACTGTTTCATTCCCTAACGTATCTTTCAAGTCGTGCATATTGAAAATAAAAACTACGAAGCATGAACACTCTAGATAGACATAGTATTAAGGAATACAATACGAGGTTTATTGCTTAACCATTAAACTTTGTAAATAAGACATCAACATAATCGTTTAAATGCTATTGTGATTATGTACGGGTATGAGATGAGGATTTCATCCTAGGAAACAATGTTTTACATGTGTTTTAAGGAAGTAAATTCATGAACTTGTTTTGTAAATCGAAAAGGAAATCGCTAGGTGTTATTGGGATTGTTATTCATTGCATATCTTGTGAACAAATAATATGTGTGATTAGTATAACCGCTCATGACTTGTTTGTGTTCTTGGTAAAACTATTCACAAAGGCCTGACTTATGTATTTGTATGACTTTTATAAGTGAAACCGATCTTAAGTAATCACCTAAGATGGTATGATCAAGTTTGTGATTTTGTGTAAGACCGAGTATGGGTAAAGGGGAACCGATCCTAGTAAGAGGTGCAACACATCACAAAGGGGAATCGATCCTTGTATAAGGTGCATCATGTTTTAGCAGAAAGGGGAACCCATACTATGGACATGTGTAACATGTTTTTAGGCAAAGGGGAACTGATCCTATGGACATGTGCAACACATTCAAGTTAGATACCATATATATGTGGGGAACTATCCTAGTACCTAGTCAACCGAATTTTGGGAAGCTAGTGTGACTATGCACAGTACTCACATGGAGGTATAACGGAAACTTGTTATGGTAGAACCGTTAAACCCATGATTGGTATTTGAGTGTACTTGATCAATCACATAGTTCTTGAAAGTCAAATGAACCAATTCTAAACTTGTTTGGAAGTGTGAAAAATCGGTTTCAAGATTGTAAGTATGAAAGAGGACTTATAGAGTAAGGATGTCGACATACTTTGAACATGTGCAGTAACGCTTATCTTTAATTGTTCAAAGTTATTCCTTAATAGCTAAAGGAAGAAAATCCCAGGATCAAAACATAAATAAGTTAAGAATCTTTTATTTAAGGTTTTTAATTTTATTTTAGGAAAACGAGAATTAGTAATGTGCAGTTACTAGTTGAAGACTTTCCAAAGAGATTTTCGGTCATTATTTTGGACAGAACATTTCCAGGAATTATGGAAACCGAATTTGGAATATATTGCATATCTTGAGAATATTTTCGGTTTTGGAAATTTCTTGGTGTCCAAACTTCCTTGTTTATAAATACTTGAAGTTTGCATTTCTAGCAAACTAATCCTTCGTGATAGCAAACTTCCTCAGTTGTGTTGTTACTGGTGAAGCTGCCTATTCGGAGAAGAGAGTAACCTAATTAGGCGAAATCTCTTACGGCCGCTCAGTTTAAAGTATTCTTTGGGATTGAGAAGCTTTATTAGTACCGTTGGTGGGAAACTAGATAATTGTGGTTTATCTTGTGTTTTCGATTGATTTGATTGACTAACGGTGGTTTAACTTTAATTGCACCTAGTTTGTTTATGATTGAGAATCTTCTCTTCTGATATAAGATTCACTCAAACTAGATCAAAGTTTAGACAGGGATCTTTAGACTATTTGTAGATGTAAAGACGTCTTGTGATAATCTATTGTTAACAGACTCTGTTCTGTGCGTGATTGATCACAAGAGATTCAAGTTGTTGTGTGCAGGCGTTTATTAAAGATCTAATAAGAATATTTGAAGACAAAGAAGATATCAAAGATTTCTGATTTGGGGTTCATAATCTTTGGTGTGCACAATACTTGTTTCAGTATAGAGGATCCGACTGTAATCGGTTTATCCTTGTGGTAGATTGGATTGATTAGTTGTGTAGGTCGTCATCAATACAATTCTTTTTGGTTAAAAGTATTGATTTCAAAATCTTAACAATGACCTTTGGTAGTTGAGAACAAGGTAGTCAATATCGGTTGTACAGGCCGATATTACAGGTTTTTATCGGATATCGGAAAATACCTATACGATATCGAAAATATCGGCGATACAAAGAAGAAATAATATTGTCGGTTGTACAGGCCGATACAGACCGATATATCAGTTTTACTTGTACACCGATATTATCGGTTTCGTGAATAAATTTTTCATCAACACGCATCTAGTATTTACAGACAAGTACAATGTCAATTGGACAAGGTAAAAAGCCCTAATATATTTATTTATAATATAAAATCAATGACTATATGGTAGGATATAAGATGGAAACCATATTTCGATTGCAAAGGCGTAGAAAATATAAAAGATAAATATGAAGGATAACGAAAAATATTTACTGGCATAATGGGACAACAATCACAACGTTGGCTAGAAGCTTCTCAAATGGCATGTGTATGGAGATAAATCTCAAAATCCACCTAGGATACACCTCCATTTTTCTAAAATCATTCTCCACCATGATGTCTTAAACCAATGTGTAGATGACTTTGGGTAGACATTGTCAAGGTGAATGTCTAATTTTAGACATTACCTTGACATTGTCTACCATTCTAGTAAGCTTTTACTTAATTGAATTGACTTTAATATATTAACTAACTATTTTTAGCTTTAATAAAATCTTAATTATGGAAAATAAAATTTATACTAATTAATAGAAGATGTTACATGCGATATTGTTGGAGATGGATTTTTTTTTCTCCCTAATTTTAAAAAAAAATAGATTGAGGATGTCTTATTTGTGTTGCCACATAGGAAACACAAACAATAACCATTGGAAAAGCTCTAATAAACCACCTTGTATTTTAGAAATTTGAGATATGTGTATGATTCTTATTATTTTTTACTATGATTTTATAATTATTTGGAATTCTACATTAAATGATGTATCGCCTGTAAAAACAGATATTATCATTTGTATAGGTTTATAGGACCCGACCGACACGATACCGATACGCGATATTAACTACCTTGGTTGAGAATAAGATAGATCTAAGAACCTGACGAAAGATTTTATTGAGATAAACAGAAGAGCCTTTGTCGAACTCACATCACTTGGTTGAAGAGAGTTTCTACCAAACAGATTTGTTGTTCCTTTACTATTTGGAATACGAACCAAAGGAATTTTTCCAAGTACGTGACTTATTTATAAGTTGGAGGCGTGGGAATACAGACGGAACTAGGTGAACTATAGGTTTAGTTGCTTGGTCTCAACTATACGAAGTTGGCTTAGTTTTGTGTAACAGTTTAATTCTGAGAGTATTCAGTTCTGGACAAGGTCCCGGGGTTTTTCTGCATTTGCAGTTTCCTCGTTAACAAAATCTTGTTGTGTCATTTACTTTTATTTTCCGCAATTATAATTATTGTTATTATAATATAAAGTAAATTACACAAACTTTAATTCCTAATTTACTTGATAGTACTCCTATTGTGTTTGGTTAAGTCCGAACCTCTTATCAAGTAAACATACTTCGTTGTTGTATTGTCTCGATCTCGTATCCATAGACGATCACACGAAGTGTGAACCAATTAGTTGCATTGTCTCGACTCAGTCCATGGACAATCACTTTCGGATAAAGGACTTATAGGCAGGAAAAGTGTTAGCTTGAGGTATATTTGGGTACCCTCTCCTTTTCAATTGGTATCAGAGAAGGCAAACACGAAAAGATCTAACAATCTGTGTTTGGTGCGATCCAACCTATAATAATGAACTCGAGTTCTCATGAATCGACTTCATTTAATGTACCGCCAATGGAACAAACTATCTATGGTGGAAATCTGCTATGAGATCTTTTCTTGACTCACGAGACTTTAATACCTGGCTATTAGTCGTCGATGGTTATATTCGTCCAAAGATAGAAAATTCAGAAACTGAGTTTAAACGCTTAGTAGATTTTTCAAACAAAAAAAATTCGCTTGCAAAGCAGAATTCAGATGGTTTTAATGCTATAATACATGTTGTAAGTCGTGATCTACAACATCATGTATCAACATGTGAAACTTCGAAAGAAGATTGGGATAATCTTCAGATCGTATTCGAAGGAAACACTTCAGAGAAAGAAGCTAGACTTCAAACTCTTACGTCCGATTGGGAAAACCTTCAAATGGATGACAACAACACTTTTGAAGAGTTTCATCTTAAACTATGTGAGATAATTAATGCATCTTTCTCTCTTGGAAAGACTATCTATGAAAAATATATAATGTGCAAAATTCTTAGATCGTTGCTACCAAGATACGATTTTAAGAAGCATGCAATCATAGAAGCAAATGATCTCTCAAATCTCTCACGGCACACTCGTTGGAAAGTTAAAGATCTTTGATCATGAATCACAGTCTATTCAAAATAAAGGAATTGCTTTTAAAGCTGCAAAAATTCTGAAAGCTCCAATGGAGAGGAATAGACAAATGGATGATTCAGATGAACAGATTGCAGAAAATTCTGATGATGAAATTGAACAATCATTATCATTGATTACTAGACAGTTTCGAGATCTCTTAAAGAAGCGAAGTAAGAGATTCATTAAGGATACTCATCGATCTTCTCGCCCACATGATCGAGTTCTTATCAAAAAGGATCATGAAGAAGATGATGAATATCATCCGCAGTGCTTTAAGTGTAAAGGGTTTGGTCATATTGCTAAAGACTATCCCAATCTTAATAAATACACTGGAAGCAAGGCGTTGGCTGTAACTCTAGAATAGACCTCTGATTCATACGATTCTGAAGAAGAGGAAACAACTAATATTGCATTAGTTGTCAATCTTATTTCTTCCTCTTCCATTAGTGATTTACCCATTTTAAATTTTTTTTAAAAATGGACATGTCTTCCGATGTTATTAAATCATCTAATTGTAAACGGAAAAATAAGACAAGATGCAAAAACTGTCTCAAAAACAGAATTGCTAAAAGTTGCATAGGCAACCCAAGTCAATCTCAAGATACTTCACTAGCTAGTTCGAGGTAACAAGAAGAGAATTTCGCATACGATACTATAACAAGGACACCGTGGTTGTTCGATATCCCATAATGAGAGAAAATATCATACTAATACCACTTGATCGGTATTAGAATTCTTTCCTCACCTTGTGTGCCGAATTGAGTGAGAAAGAAGAAAAAAAAACAAGGCACTTATGTGTAGATTATGGGAAAAAAATCTAGTATTTGAAAATATTTGATATATTCGTATTTATAGGAATATTATATTTTCGGAAGTATGAAAATTATAAAAAGATCTTTCTCCTTCTTTGGTCATTCCTTGTCCGAACCATGAGTCTGGATCCAACATCTTCTTATGGCAAGATGCTAGATCAGAAAGATCAACTTAAGATTTAGTATGGATCTTCTCTTGATATTAAGAGTAAAATCAAAAAGGGAGATTGGCTTAGAAAGAAGGAAAGAGAGAATACGTTGAGAAAAGACCAGTGTATTGAAGCATTGACACACTTTTGTGTCCAATCAATGACAAAATTACATGCTCTTGCAGAATCCTTCACAAAGATTTCTCACCTGCAAGAAGTTCTGGTCAAGCAACAAGGTTTTCTACTTGAAGAAATTCACAAGCTGAAGACTGAAAGTAGTAATCCGCCTTCATTAAGCACTGATATGAAGGACTGAGTTGCAAAAGGAAAATAGACATCAATTTTTGATTTCTTTCAATGATTGTATTTAGTCTATTATGAATAAAATTATTTGATTTTTAATTTTTCTTGTGATAGTTTTTGATTTACATAGCATGTGATTGAATGCTTTATGATTATTGCTATGTATGTTTAAGGGATGTTTGATTTCGGTTTTATTACCTTGATATTCAATCTCATAATGTTGTGAACCCTTATGGTTTGGATGACTTTTTGATTTAGCAGGATTAAGTTCTAGCTCATGTTGGTAGGCTTTATCAAAGGATCATGAGGGGTTCTGATAGAAATAATATGTGAAAAAGTCACAATATGTTGAATCGGTTTTGGTTTAGCATAAAAGCATATGTGTTTCAAGGGTTTTCAACTTTTGCTTGCAATAGTTAAAAAACGGTTTTCAACCTTTCTCTGGTAAAGGTTGGTTGTTGTTATTCTTTTTTTTTGCATAAGGATGACAATAAAATGATATTTCGATATCAATTCTCCCTGGAAGAAGATGCAAACATATTGGAGAAGAGGATGCGAAATTTGAGGTAACAATCTTGTTAGTTAATTCCTTTCTAGTTTAAGATAAGTCTGATTTTTATTTCATATATTTATTGCTTTTGCTTAACAAAATTTCGGTACAATTGATGTTTTATTCCATGATGTGTGTATGGATGTGTGCGTGATTCAATTATTTCCGGTTAAGAAAAACTATTGTTATCTTGATTTATTGTGTGGTATCAATTGTTTAGGCTTACAAAATTTCGGTGCAATTGAGGTGCTATAATGTCTATGTTGTTTCAATTGCTTCCGGTTGAGGTGAATAATTATGCAAGTTGATTTATTTGGTTTGTATGAATTGTTTATGGCTTAGCGAAAGAAAAGGTTTACGAGATGAGTTGGTTAGTCCAATTCAATTCCGGATAAGAGAAACTAAGTTAATTCTGATCTTAGTTAGACTTGTCAAAGTGGAGGTTTCGGTTATTCAAGTCTAATCGAATGCCTTAACAAGAAATACTAGTTAACTAACCTAGTACTTGTCTTGTTTAAAAGTTAAAGGTCTAAGTTATATGGATAATTAGAGCCTGATGAGAAAAGTAGAGTTATCTTTATTTTGGTCTTATCTAACAAGCGATTGTATTTGTACAATCGGTTTAGCAAAGGAACTAAGGTGCTTAGTTGATTTTTGGTTTGCTAAACTATTAGGGAAAATTGATTCGGGCAATTGTTTCCTTGATAACATATCAAAACAAATTACTTCGTAGTTTTGGTTTTGAGAAATGGTGTATGGAACCCTCGTGCTTAACTCTATAGGTTGCAAGTCTATTTTGAGATTTGTATATAAGATTCTTTTCGGGTTGTCCTTTATTTTTTTTCGTTTCTTTGTCATTTTGTGACAAAAAGGGGGAGAAATATATGGAGTAAACAAGTGATACTAGCATTGATTTTATATTAATTGGTATCACTGGAGGAAAAGAACATTGGTGCTTAAACGTTTATCTAACGAAAGAGTGAAAGCATAGACTAAGGGGGGAGTAACATATCATTACAAAGGAATAACAAAGACGTGTGTATTGATAAAATCTACCTATCTTACCTTTAGAGGGGTAATATTCTTTGTTATTATAATGTCAACAACATCATTTAAGGATTGAATGTATACAGGTTATTGTATTGTTGAATTCTGTAATCAAGCTTATGTGTAATGAATTCTTGTAATTTGTTTATCCATATGATGTAAGAGTTTTGTCACTAATATTTACAAAGGGGTAGATTGTTAAAGCATAGCTCGGTTTAACCGATCAAGCGTTGGTATGTCAAGTTTGGTTATCATATTTTAGTGAACCAAAACTCATTTAAAGAGTCGCTTGATTATGTACTAGAGTCAACTTCGTATAGGTTAGCTTTAAAGTATTAGGATATGAGACATTACAAGTATTGCGAAGACTTGAAGAAGTGAAGAAGTAAGAAGCTAAAACGACAACATCATCCTTCCACTTGAGGTAGTGATATTTGACTTGAACTGTTTCATTCCATAACGTATCTTTCAAGTCGTGCATATTGAAAACAAAAACTGCGAAGCATGAACACTCTAGATAGACATAGTATTAAGGAATACAATACGAGGTTTGTTGCTTAACCATTAAACTTTGTAGATAAGACATCGACATAATCGTTTAAATGCTATTGTGATTATGTATGGGTATGAGGTGAGGATTTCATCCTAGGAAACAATTTTTTACATGTGTTATAAGGACGTAAATTCATGAACTTGTTTCATGAATCGAAAAGGAAATCGCTAGGCATTATTGGTATTTTTATTCATTGCATATCTTGTGAACAACCAATATGTGTGATTGTATAACCGCTCATGACTTGTTTGTGTTCTTGGTAAAACTATTCACAAAGGCCTGACTTATGTACTGGTATGACTTTTATTAGTGACACCAATCTTAAGTAATCACATGAGATGGTATGATCGAGTTTGTGATTTTGTGTAAGACCGACTCTGGGTAAAGGGGAACCGATCCTAGTAAGAGGTGCAACACATCACAAAGGGGAATCGATCCTTGTATGAGGTGCAACATGTTATAGCAGAAATGGTAACCGATCCTATGGACATGTGCAACACGTTTTTAGGCAAAGGAGAACCGATCCTATGGACATGTGCAACATATTCAAATTAGATACCATATATATATGGGGAACCGATCCTAGGACCTAGTCAACTGAATTTTGGGAAGCTAGTGTGACTATGCACATTACTCACATGGAGGTAGAACCGAAACTTGTTTTGGTAGAACCGTTAAACCCATGATTGGTGATTGAGTGTTCTTGATCAATCACATAGTTCTTGAAAGTCAGATGAACCAATTCTAAACTTGTTTGGAAGTGTGGAAAATAAGTTTCAAGATTGCAAGTATGAAAGAGGACTTTGAGTAAGGATGTCGACATACTTTGAACATGTTCAATAACGCTTATCTTTAATTGTTCAAAGTTATTCCTTAATAGCTAAAGGAAGAAAAATCAGGATCAAACATAAATAAGTTAAGAGTCTTTTATTTAAGGTTTTTAATTTTATTTTAGGAAAACGAGAATTAGTAATGTGCATTTACTAGTTGAAGATTTTCAAAAGAGATTTTTAGTCATTATTTTGGACAGAGCACTTCAGCAATTATTTGGAATATATTGCATATCTTGATAATATTTTTGGTTTTGGAAATTCCTTGGTGTCCAAACTTCCTTGTCTAAAAATACTTGAAGTTTGCATTTCTAGCAAACTAATCCTTCATGACAGCAAACTTCCTCAGTTGTGTTGTTACTGGTGAAGCCGCCTATTTGGAGGGGAGAGTAGCCTAGTTAGGCGAATCTCTTGCGGCCGCTCAGTTTAAAGTCTTCTTTGGGATTGATAAGCTCTATTAGTACCGTTAGTGGGAAACTAGATAATTGCGGTTTATCTTGTGTTTTCGATTGATTTGATTGACTAACGGTGGTTGAACTTTGATTGCACCTAGTTTTTTTATGCTTAAGAATCTTCTCTTCTGATATAAGATTCACTCAAACTAGATCGAAGTTTCGACAGGGATCTTTAGACTGTTTGTAGATCTAAATACGTCTTGTGATAATCCAGTGTTAACAGACTCCGTTCTGTGCGTGATTGATCATAAGAGATTCAAGTTGTTGTGTGGAGGCGTTTATTGAAGATCTAAGAAGATTTGAAGACAAATAAGATATTGAAGATTTCTGATTTGGGGCTCATAATCTTTGGTGTGCACAATACTTGTTTCGATATATAGGATCCAACTATAATCGATTTATCCTTGTGGTAGATTGGATTGATTAGTTGTGTAGATCGGAATCAATACAATTCTTTGTTATTAAAAGTATTGATTACAAAATCTTAACAATTACCTTTGGTAGTTGAGAATAAGATATATCTAAGAACATGACGAAGGAGTTTATTGAGATAAATAGAAGAGCCTTTGTCGAACTCACATCACTTGGTTGAAGAGAGTTGCTACTGAACATATTTGTTGTTCCTTTACTGTTTGGAATACGAACCAAAGGAATTGTTCCAAGTCCGTGACTTATTCATAAGTTGGAGGCGTCGGAATACAGACGAAACTAGGTGCACTATAGGTTTAGTTGCTTGGTCTCAACTATATATGAAGTCGGTTTAATTTTGTGTAGCGGCCTAATCCTGAGAGTATTCAATTCTGGACAAGGTCCCGGGGTTTTTCTGCATTTTCGGTTTCCTCGTTAACAAAATCTTGTTGTGTCATTTACTTTTATTTTCCGCAATTATAATTGTTGTTAATATAATTTAAAGTAAATTACACAAACGTTAATTCCTATTTTACTTGATAGTAATTCTATTGTGTTTAGTTAAGTCCGAACCTCTTATCAAGTAAACATACTTCGTTGTTGTATTGTCTCGATATCGTATCCATAGACGATCACACGAAGTGTGAACCAATTATTTGTATTGTCTCGACTCATTCCATGGACAATCACTTTCGGAGAAAGGACTTATAGGTAGGAAACGTTTTAGCTTGAGGTATATTTGGGTACCCTCGCCTTTTCAGTCATCAAGTTCAAAGGATATGTTATCAAAGTTATTTTCCTTTTTGTTTCCTTTCATTATGTACTTGCTCAATCAAACCCAGGAGAGCTCTTGCCGTTACCATACCAGTATATATCAAAAAAAAACTTGACATATTTTTAAAGGATTTTCACAAGAGAAACCTAGGGTTTCTTGCAGGCGTTTTGGTAACGGACCGGGTGCACACATTAATGGTTGTGACCCAAATAGCAAAGCTAGTTAACGGATGGAGCAACCAATGATAGGAATCTTTGACACAAAGTGACTCGACTGTCATTCTTGGAAGAACAAACTAGGGTTTTTAAGAGGTCATTAGGTAAACAATTTACAACAAAACTGTTTGGAGCAAACAAAAAAAGGAGATCAATGTCATCACAAACGTACAACTCAGACCATTTATCAAGAAAAAGGTATCTTCTCGAGAGTTATGTGTATATTCTCATTGGTCCATAGAGAGCATACACATAAGAAAAATAGTCAAGTCGTATGTTGATGAACATGAAGTTCATCAGAGATATTGACATACTCCTTTTTACTCCCTTGACCTATAACTGAATTCTTATGCACATTTTCAAAAGAATTATCAGGAGAAAGACATGAGTTACCTGAATCAGCTACTTTTCTTGCCTTCTTGATAAAGGTCAAAAGAATTATCAGGAGAAAGACCGTTGATACTAGTCTTGAGTTCCGAAACACGATTATTGATGTGAATGTAGTCAGGAACATCCTTTTTAGAAGCAAGATCATAATCGAGAGAAGAAAAGAGTTTTGAAGAATTTTTATTTCTTCGAGGTTTTTTTCTCCTTACAGGACTTTCGGAGTTATCAGTCATCCATATAACATTGTTCCTTTTGCCAATGTAGGTAAAAAGAATATTATGTTCATAACCAGGAAATGGCCCACTGGAAGACTTTTCTCGATTGTGGAATGAATTTCTAACTGAACACTGAGGGACATGTTTAATTACTTCTTTAGACATCCAAATGAGAATGTTGTGAAGCTTTTCATTCCGAAGACGAAGATGACATCTTCTTCCAATGTGACCTTTATTTCTGCAATAAAAACAATTGACAGGAAAGTTTTTAACCATTCTTAACTGAGTCGTCTTTGTAGGCTGACGTACTTTATTTATAGATACATCTGCAACTGTAGATTGAAGAAGGTCTCTTGCTTTAACAAAATTCATATTACCAGTACTTGGAGCCTCCATACCTTTATAACCCAGACCACGTGTATCACAATGTTCTTTACATGCTCCAAGCATAGAAATTAGTTTTGTGGAGCTAGAATTGAATTTTTTCAAATTCTCTTCTAAAGTTTTGACCTTTTCAAGAGCAGCACTAAGATCAGTCTCCAATTGTTTTTCTCGGGTGAGAAAATCCTTTTCTCTGTCATTAAAACATTCTTGTTGATCATCACATTCATAATTCGACGAAGATCATCACATTCATAATTCTTTGAACATATATCTTCATTACGGTCTTTAAGAGTAGCTTGTAATAAGCTATACCCAGAATCATACCCCTTAAAGAGTTTTCTCAATTTTTTGTTTTCAATGTATAGAGGAGTCAAAAATTCAGCCAAGTAGGATGTTGACTTATTTTTCTTTAGAAGATGATTAAAGATGATGATGTACTGTGAGACTTATTCTTCTACATTTTTTCATTCTTCTAAATCACTTTCATTAGAAAGTTCATCTAAATGTTCATCAAGACAAGCTTCCCAGTTAAGTGTGCATTTAGAAGAAGACGTCGAAGCAGAAATCTCAGCAGAATCAGAACACTTGACCGAGTTGGGAAGTCCGTAAGCTGGTGGTGCGTGATCAGAGATGTTCTTGTCCATATCAGATCGCTGCAAACACATACTTATGAGGTCTCAAATGTGTTTCCCTGCTCTGATACCAATTGAAAATGCGGGGGTCTAACAACCATACCCAACAATTCGTTTGGAAATTAGAGAGGACTTACTCCAATATAATTTCTAGAGAATCAACTAGACAGTCAAACTCAACTAGACAGTAAAACTCAATCTAGGGAAAAGTATATCAAAGAGTTTAATATCTCTAACTCTTAATTCAATCTACTATCAGCAAATAAAAATCTGCAAGCCTGATTGAATATAAGAGGAGTAACTTGAACGGTACCAAAGACCAATGTCAAAGTGTCAATCAATTTAAATCAACAACCAAAGGTTGGATATTCTAATTGATTGATGTTAACGCACAACCTGTGATATTTCAATTATATAACAAAATATAATGCGGAAAAGAAATAACAAAGACACTAGAATTTTTTTAATGAGGAAAACCGCAAATGCATAAAAACCCAGGGACCTAATCCAGTTTGAACACCACACTGTATTAAGCCGCTACAGACTCTATCCTACTACCAATTAACTTCGGACTGGACTGTAGTTGAATACTAATCAATCTCACACTGATTCAAGGTACAGTTGCGTTCCTTACGTCTCTGATCCCAACATGATACTACGCACTTGATTCCCTTAGTTGATCTCACCCACAACCAAGAGTTGCTACGACCCAAAGTCGAATACTTGATAAGGAAATCTGTTTCACACAGAAAAATCTATAGATTGAATAAATATGTCTCCCGCAGAAATACCCAAGAGTTTTGTTCCGTATTTTGATAAATCAAGGTGAACAGGAACCAATTGATAACCCGAACTTATATTCCCGAAGAAAAGCCTAGTATTATCAATCACCTCAAAATAATCTAAATCGTATGATGGCGAAACTTGATATTGTGGAATCACAAATGATGAGACGAAGGTGTTTGTAATTACTTTTTATCTTGCTTATCGGAGATAATAAATCTTGAGCAAATCTTAGAGAAGATAGTACTCAAACGATATAATCTGGCAAGATCAGAAAACGCAACTACAAAGAAAATATTTGGGCCTGGCTTCACAATCCCAATGAAGTCTTTGAAGTCGTTAACCTACAGGGTCTCAAAGAAACCTAAGGTTAAAGGAGAATCGACTCTAGTTTATGAAACTAGTAACACACAGGAGGTGTGGGGATTAGGCTTCCCAGTTGCTAGAGTTCTCCTTTATATAGTTTTCAAATCAGGGTTTGCAATCCAAGTTACCTTGGTAACAAAGCATTCAATATTCACCATTAGATGAAAAACCTGATTTAACCAAGCTAATATCTTTTAACTGTTAGATCGAACTTAGCTTGTTACACACAAATGAAATGTACCCTCATTATGTTTATGTAACCGTACCCAAACGTGTACACCATGTTGGCTCACAAATAGTTAACCGAAGTTAGCCATATAACTACTCTCATATCAAACTTATTCATCTTAACCATAACTAGTTCAAATGACTCAAATGAAACTAGTTAAAGAGTCATTCAATTACTATATTCTCATAGAAGTATATAAGAACACAAATGAACCAAAATCGGTTTGATTCACTCGAATCAATTCATGAACATTATAGCCACGGTTTGCAAAGATTGCATTCCTTAATTTATAAATGTTTAAGTTCATGTACACAACCGATTTTAGAAAGTAACCAACTCAAGTATGCAAATGTGTACGCATACTTAAGTAGCCGGACCGAGTTTGGTTACGCCAGTACGCATATGGGTGCGCATAACAAATTACATTCCAAACTCCAGCAGAAATTCTCGGACGTGAGATTTCCTCCAGTATGCGTATATGTACGCATACTTTCCCAGACATCCAACAACCGCCAGTATGCATACGGAGAAGCATACTTCAGGTTCCAGGTTTTTGACTTATAAACAAATGTGATATATGTTTATATCCAAACATGGTTACCTGATTCTAAACTCTTTATTTAATCATTGAAACTTTCTTAGAGGATGACAATAGCCGTTTTCACACACTATTAGCATCAAAGCAATTTTCAATATATTGAAATAATCATTACGAAACATTCCAATATTATACCAAATGATTGTATCACACAAACCATGTAAGATGTTACTCGGCAATTTTCACATGATATAAGATGAACTTGGTCGAAGCGAAAGCTTGCCAACACATATTTCGAGAAATATGTGAGCGAGATAAACTCATCTCGAAATCTCAAATGTATATATAGAAAACTATATCGTAATACGACTTATTTCTCAATATAGAAGATAGAGTAGAAATAGACTTTCCAAGTGATAGATGAGTTTCAGTCTCCACATACTTTTTTTCGATGAAGTTCAACAAGCTCCCCTTAGTAGTTATTCGTCTTCAAATGATGAACGCCGTGAAGTCTAAGCTCAACTACACAATCTATGTCCTAGTCCGAGACATCTATAAATAGGCTAGAAATCAAGACTTATAGTTTTGATCACTAACATTGACAAACATGCTTGAGATACCAATGCATGCGAGTTCGACTGAGCAATGCTCTAACAATAACTTTTTGTCTGAAACAAAGGTAATATATATGCCTCAAAATATTATTCCAAAATAAAGAAAGATGCATAACGAATTATGAAGCCACCACAAAGGATGATAACAGTTTATACAATTATATTTTGGTTCATGCATCCTCGAATTTGGTTATGAAACCACTAAAACGATGTGCACGCCCCAAAAATAACGATGTATAACGCGGTATGCAATCAACGGTGTTTCGTTGTTCTTCGGTCTTCCCTTCCCACCGTGGAAGCTATATTCTAGTATTTTTGGGAGAGGCTCAGCTTGTTGCTCGGCTCCCAACCGTTCATGTGTAAAATATTATTTATTTTTCAATGAAAGCTCTCGTGGCCTTCTATTTTACATAATAAAAATATAATTTTTAAAAATTAATAATAAAACAAAATCAACATTAAAGCTTTTAAACCGGGGCTTGCTTTGTTTAAACCCGTTGAGCGTAAGAAGGGTAATTACCTTGATGTATGTAGAGCCAATGGATATGGTTTTGGTATCTTGGCGTTTACTACTTTGGGTGAGTTTGGCATTGAAACTATATAGTTTTAGTTAAGATTACATAACTAGACATGATGCTAATATTAAAGTTCGTAATTTTCTTTTCATTAGATTAGGTTTAGCTATCCAAAAAAGGGTTGTATCACAGCTACCAACCAGTTTCTTGTAATTTTATATAATTTCTTTTATAAAGCTCTCCATTTTTTTGTATTAAGTAATATTCGGTCAACTCAATTTTGCACTACAGAGTTTTTGTATTGAAATTAATAATTTAAAATATTAAGAATCAAAAATTGGGTAGCTAGCTCAGCTGGTCATTCCCGTTCTCAAAAGGTTTAATGCGCTCCAGAAGGTTCCTTGTTCGAGTTCCCGATGGTGCAATATTGCAGAATTTGACATGGAACGTAGAGTTATCTTGCCATCTTGCGACATAGTCATCCCCCTATTCGCTTCGTCTCCCTTGATTAGTTCCTCATGAGGCTCGCTAGTAAACTAGCACACCAACTTGTTCAACTAATATAATACGTTGTTGGAACTCAGTTTGTTACTAGACTTCCAACTACAGTTGCTCGTAGAAAATACTACTTATCCAAAAATAATAATAATGATATCATAATATTGAAATTGATAATACATAAAACTATAGGTACCTTTTCAATTTCATTTTAGGTGGTACACTCGAAAATATTGAAGTGGATTAAATGCAATTTTTAGAAACTTATTACGCCATTGATGAATATTATCCACTTATTATATTTACAAAATATATTTGCATTTATTCTTATGAACATCATTTATTTTACAAATACTCAGATATATTTCCACTTTCTAGTTAGTTAATTGTAGTGTCCATATGGAAAAACTAAAAACTTACCCCAGCATGAGTTCATGGATTTGGCGTTTCGCTAAGAGTTTATGATTCCCTACTATTAGCGCAGTTCCTATGGCAATCAACGGAATAATTTAATTGTTGAGCCAAGTGTATGGGCCAATGTGATTTTGTACTATGGAAAAGTAGTAGCGGTGGGTCAAGAAGTGCGCATACGAAGAAAACCCGCCTGCGGGTGTGACTTACACGCGGCGGATGATCACAAACCGTGGGCGGATGAGGAGAACACGCTGGCGGGCGAAAAGAATCCTTCAACGGTTAAAAACCAAAAGGCTCACTTCTCAACGGCTTCAATTTTGAAATCTATAAAATCCTTCATTTGAAACTATTTTCACTCACAAAACTCCACTCTCTTCTTCCTCGTTCTTCTAAATAAAATTTTCCTACAAAATGAGCAATCTGGTAAGAGCTTCTGTCAACAGTTTTAGGAGTAAAAGAGATCTTAAACATGAAAAAATATCGAAGCCTTCCAAAAATGTAGATTATACTCAGAATCGTGAAGCAGAGTTTTCTTCGCGGGTGTCGTTGCTGCTCCATCATTAGTTTAAGGTCATGTGTCGGGGCATCCAGAGCGGTCTGATATTTATTCTAAAATGAGAGGTGGATTTCAAGACTTAAATGATGTTCATAATGGTCAATGCGTTGCAGTCCGAGATAGAGTTGACATATATCTCTGACATGCGTTTTATCTTGTGAAGCCCAAAAAACAAAATAACAAAATTACGTGAGTATTAATAGAAAGGTGATGGCTAACGACGCACACGTACCATTTTTTGGATTTTGAAATTGGTAAGTTTGTTTCACTTAAATTAAAATTTATTTTTTTATAGAAATTATAAAATAATCCAAAACAATTAATTGTATATGATATTATCTTTGTAATGGAAATTACGCCCTTTGATTTGTATTTCATTTGTGGAATTCCAAGTGGAGCAAGGGACCTTCTACTGTAGGATCAGAATATCGCAACATCAATACCTCGCGAGATTAGTAAACGACAGTATCGCGAAGGTGTCGCAGAAGAGTAATATAAATGACGCAATGAATGACGACAACCGAAACACGAGAAAGATGTAAAGATCTAGCGAAGTTTAGGAGTGTCGCGAGATTTTATACTTTTACACTTGCGATATTTCGCAAGTCATTCCCGTAAATAAAGGACAGCTTAGCTGTCATCCATTGTATAGTACCCTATATAAAGGGTCGAATAAATTTGTTGAAGGGGGATCTTTTTCGGAGTGTTAGACAAGTCATTAGGAGAGAGAAAGTTTGTGGTGATTGTAATTTCTTTAGCTCTTTTCTATTTTATCTTGTAAACATTCAAGGAATTAATCAATAAAATCATTTTTATTCATCTTCAAATGTCTTAGTTGTGTGGATTATTGTGAGGGGTGTAGTGTAGGATTTCCTGCAACTACATATTGGTGCTAGAAACAGGGACTGATTGAAGATAAGAGATTGGATATTGTTATTAAAATTGTTCAAATCAAGAATATGATGGATAAATTGGAGAAAACCAGAATCAAAGAGAGTAATGGAGAATTGGAATGTAACATGATTACGAAAACAATGGTTAATGAATTTCATGAAAGTATCAGAGGGAGAATACACAAAAGAGATTTTAAAGGAAAGAAAATTATAACAGCAGAGAAGGTGTTACCCATGAAAGAATGGGAAAAACAGAGGATTATATTCACAGCAACGGAGATATCAAGAGAGAATTTAAGTCACACATCTCCACTAGTGATTACGATAAGTGCTAGCAAAGAAGAAGGAAAATTAACAAAAACAGTTGAAGAATGGGCAATAAATAGAACTTTGGTGGATACATGGAGTTCAGTGAATATAATGTTTTATCATGAATATAGAAGATTGGGGTACAAAGATGAATAAATGACTTCCGCAACATATCATATCTATGGTTTCGGCAAATCAATAACAAAACCTAAAGGGGAAATAAAAATACGAATTTTATTGGGAGAAATTGAAACACATGTGACGTTATGTATAGTGGATATGGAATCACCATATAACATGTTGTTGGGAAGACCGTGGATACATGCAATAAAAGTCAGTAGCATCAACATTTCATTAATGTGTCAAATTTCCTCACCGAGTGGAATTGGCGAAATCGAGGTGATACTAATAAAGGAAGGATATATCATCAAATCGAAGTAAAAAATTATGAAGAACACGTGAAGAGGCGAAAAGATCGCAAGAAGATGGCAAAAGCAGCGAAAAAAGGAAGAAGAATTTAGAGCTTACATGATAAGAGCAGAAGAAGGAAAAGGAATAAATGGTGAAGAAAATGAACTTGCGAAGGAAGTAAAAGGACCAACGCACATGGGAGAACTGACAGCTAGTTACACTACGGCAGAGCCAACAAAGGAAGTGAATATCGGAACTAAAGAAGAACCCAATATATTAAAAATTGGGACTAAAATGGAGGCAAATGAGGAAAGAAAGACTATTGATTTGTTGCGAGATTATAAAAGGCATTTTCGCATGGGATATGGATGAGATGCCTGGAATAGATCCATCTGTAGCGTGCCATAAATTAGAGATTGATAAAAATGCAAGACCATTCAAGCAAAGAATTAGAAAAATTGCAACAACATATCATCCTCAAATAGAAGAAGAGTTCTGAGAAGATGCTTGATGCCGAAATTATTAGACAAGCAAAATATCCCGAATGGATAGCAAATATGGTCGTAGTTCCAAAGAAGAAAAAAGGAATAAGAATTTGCATATATTTTACCGATCTAAACAAAGCTTGTCCAAAATATAGTTTTCCCTTGCCATATATTCCGCAGATGGTTGAATCAGCAGCAGGAAATGAAAGGATATCCTCTCTTGATAGATATAAGGGATACAATCAAATTCCTCTCGCTGAAGAAGACCAAGAGCATACTTTGCCTTTTCGCTCCAAGAGGATTATCTTGTTACACAAAAATGTCATTTGTCTGAAATCTTTGGTGCAACGTATCAAAGGATGGTAGATAAAGTGTTCGAACAATGGATACACAAAACACTAGAGGTATACGAGGATGACATGTTAATAAAAAGTAAAGAAGCAAAAGATCATGTACGAGATTTGAAGGAAATTTTTGAACAAATGAGACATTTCAACATCAAAGTAAATCCAGAAAAATTTACCTTTGGGGTGGCATCTGGAAATTTTTTAGGATACATTGTGTCAAAAGAAGGAATACAAGTTGATCCGGAGAAAGTACAAGCAATTCGCGATATGCCGACACCAGCAACAGTGAATGATGTGCAAAAGTTAAATGGACTATTAGCTTCGCTAGGAAGATTCATCTCGCGATCATCTGATAAGTGCAAGCATTTTTTCAACATACTTAAAAAGGGAGTGAAATTTAGATGGACAAATGAATGTGAAAAGGCGTTACAAGAAATAAAAGAACATCTAATGGATATATCAATCTTACAAAAAGCAGAGCCAGGGGAGGAATTACTAATATACCTCGCGACAACCTCGCATGCACTAAGTGCAGTATTATTGCGAATGGACGCAGGTGTGGAAAAACCAATCTATTACATCAGCAAAACATTCAATGCCGCAGAGAAAAATTATTCAAAAATTGAAAAATTAATTTTGGCATTAGTTTACGCAACATTTAAACTTCGCATCTACTTCGAAACACACACGGTAAAGGTAATGACAAAAGTACCAATTGAGTCAGTAATGAAAAATTCAAAAAGGTCAGGAGGGGTTGAAAGATGGAATGCTCAAGTAAGTCATTGCAAACTCAAATATGAAGTGTTATCCTCACCCAAATCACAAATTGTTTGCAGACTTTTTAGCAGAATTTCCATTGGAAGAGGATGAAGCAGTGGAAGAAATGATGGAAATATAAGAAGAACATGGAAATCCAAGGGATTTATTAACTGAGCCAAACAGATGGGAAATATTGGTAGATGGATCCTCAAATGGGGAAGGTAACAAAATTGGGATCATTATAATTTCGCTAGAAGGCAATAAAATGGCTTTTTCTTTCAGAGTGGAATTTGCATCTACCAACAATGAAAAAGAGTATGAAGCTATAATACATGCTTTGCGATTTGCAATAGAGATGAAGTTGGAGAATATAAGAGTCACCAGTGATTCCCAGTTAGCTATTCGCCAGATAAAAGAAGAATAAACTACAAATGAACCATCCATGAAAAAATACAAAAAACTTGTTGAAGAATTATCGGCGAAGATACCAAAAATAAAATGGAGACACATATCTGGAAGAGACAATAGACTCGCGGATGCTTTTGCTTTTATATCAAGTATGATGACAGATCCATCTGCGAGATGCATAAAAATACAGACACTTCTATCACCATCAATCAACAAAGAGGAAGAGGAAGAAGCAGAAGTAATGCTCATAGAAGATGAAACACAAAGACCCCATTGCGAGGATTGGAGGACAGAACTTCATGCTTATCTAATGAAAGGAGAAACACCAAGAAATAGATTAGAGATGCACAAATTAAAAAGCCGTGCAACAAATTATGAATTAAGAGACGGGGTATTGTACCGAAGATCCTTTAATGGACCCTCGCTTAGATGTTTAACACGAAAAGAAGGAGAAGCAGTGTTAAAAATGTTACACACTGGGAATGCTAGCAATCATAGTGGCGGAAGGTCTTTAGCACATAAGGCAAAAATGAAAGGCTATTATTGGCCATATATGCATGAAGATGCGAAATAAATATCTAGACGTTGCGAAGATTGTCAAAGGCACGGAAAGAAAATACATGCACCAGGAGCACCATTAACCTCTTCACAAGTGTATAGCCTTTTGGAAAGTGGGGGTTAGATATTGTAGGACCATTTTTGCAGGTGCAGGCGGAGGAGATATCTGATTGTCGCTACAGATTATTTCACAAAGTGGGCATAAGTAAAAGCGGTACAACACATTCGCGATAAAGATATTTTTACTTTCATATTCGAAAACATAATATGCAGATTTGGAATTCCAGCACAGTTGGTATCTGACAATGGGAAACAGTTTGAGGGGTGTAGTGTAGGATTTCCTGCAACTACATCTACTATTCAACCAAAATGAATCGGTTTAATTATGATAAATGGAAGATGCTTCTCCCCTCGTTATTAAGATCAAAAGTACGTGAAGATCATAAAGATTTGAAAGGAAATTAAGTAAATTCAGCATTGAAGCGTTTCCTTATCTACAATAAAAACATAACAAATGCAAATGACTATCCTGATCTCGAAAGGGTGTTTATTTTATGGTTGGTGGGTCAGACGTTCTTCCTAAACTCAACTATTGTTGCTCACATTAGTTGGTTTGAAGCGTTAAAAGATCTTGACAAAGCACCACATTATGATTGAGGGTCTGCAATTTTAGGAGAAATGTATTGTCGGATTGATCAAGCGTCCATAGTTATACCTAAATTCACTGGTTTCTGGGGCATCTTAGCGGTAAATATCTAAATAATTATTTTAAATTTAAATAATTTTACTAAAAAATGTAGATTAAGTCAAAATACTAAATTATGTAATAATTTGCAGTATTGGTGGTATACCTACTTCCGTGTTGGTAAACCAATTCTTAAGGACAATACCCATATGCTTCCAACTATGTACATGTGGTACACGAGCAACTGGGCGAAGGACACTGGTAGCGACTGCTCGGTTTCCAGTTCTGTTCAGAGGTATCAACAGATGACTCGGAGCCACAAAATTGTTGTTATTCACCCTTACATTGATTTTCATGAGCATAATCGTGAAGATGTACAATGTATTCTTTATTATTCTCACCGTAAAGTTATTTTTTACACTTCAGAAATGGATAGATGGGTCTGGTACCTGGGAGAAACTGATGTACCAGTTACGTGCAATTTATGCAATTGCAATTAACCTGCCACAACATATGTAAACCTCTGTATCATATTTCGATCGGGAGAGAATAACGTCGTAGGTGAGGTGTGAACTAAACACAAGGGTGAATATTAGTGAAGCACAGTATGTCAGATGGTACCAGTAGATTGTGAAGCCTATAATTGGTGCAAACAACATGCACATTAAATCCGTTTTTGTTTATCCTTATTTCCTCGTTATTTGGTTTGGGTTAAAGTGTCTTTCATAAATTCGCTTATACATCATAATTTCTAGTCACTGTCCCCGGGGTTTGATTTGATTTTCCGTTTTTTTCAATTTAGTAATCTAGTTTAGCTAATCTTTTGAGCTAAATTTAAGTCTGGTACAAACATTTATTTATATATGGGTTTGATTTTCTAGGCTTATCACGCCTGGGTCATGATACAAACATCGTTCCTAGCCAGCCTCCTCCGGAAGATCCATGCTTTATGACTTCCTCTACCACAGGTGCAAGTTCTTCATAATCTTCGTCAAATATTCCCGAAACCCGTTGAGAGACTCCCAGTGTTACTTCACAATGTGCCAACCACGATCCCCATTTTTTCCTAAGCTATGGAACGTGATTATCCTTACCACAATGTGGATGCTTCTAATAAAG
This sequence comes from Papaver armeniacum, assembly GCA_023531295.1. Lineage (NCBI taxonomy): Eukaryota > Viridiplantae > Streptophyta > Magnoliopsida > Ranunculales > Papaveraceae > Papaver > Papaver armeniacum. The sequence goes on from JAJJWW010008499.1 coordinate 190,965, forward strand.
AGTTGAAGAGACAACTTGACGATATGCGTCGGCTAGTTCTTCAAATGAGGTATCCACACTTGAGTGCATGTAGGAAAAGGCAGACAGACACAATGTTTTGGTTGAGGAAAAGGCAGACAGACACAATGTTTTGGTTGAGTCCATCCGTAAATCCTAAGGGGCGTTCACAGTCTTCCAGTTCTACCAGGTTCAACAAATCGTGGCACCAGAATGATACAATGGTGGGAGATACACGGGTACCGCACAGTACTTCACCATAAACTGTGCACATTTCTCAACCTCAAGTATATCACTCAAATGCTACGCGCATTTTATCATCATTCTCGCCCTTCAACCCAAAAGATTCTTACTGCACCGTTACACCACCACCACAACAACAAACCACCGCTTATACGTTTGGAGGACCGAGTACTTTCAAATCGCCTGGTGCAACCATCTCTTTCCCCTTATACAAATTTTGCAAATATGTTGGCAGGTGGGGAAATCCCGGATCCTGGAGAATGGACAACTCCAGACCTTAAAGATAATAAAGGAAGACGTTGAGAAATTGTAAATGTTAGTTCTGCAACCTTAGTAATTCTAATTTTCATATATTAAAAATACGACTGTTTGTTTAAATCAAATTACATATGTTTAAAATTAAGCGTTACACTAACTTCACTGATAAGAAGTACTAGGTAGAACAACAACTAAAAGAAGGCGTTGAAATTGTTCAACACCGTAAGGATTTCGAAACAATTTCCGAAACGAAAAACCATATTTTTCAAATTACATTTGTTTAAAATTAAGTGTTACACTAACTTCATTGATAAGAAGTACTAGGTAGAACAACAACTAAAAGAAGGCGTTGAAAAATATTGTTCAACGCCTTAATGATTTCGAAACAATTTCCGAAACGAAAAACCATATTTTTCCATCTTCTTCATTCCTCTTTTGATCTTGTTATCAACTCATCCTTTGTTTCACCCTGGAGTCTAAATCGATTGACTAGCATGGTTAAAGCTACAAATTCACTTACTACTTGGTTAATTAAATGGAAACGATTTTCTATGTCACGTATAGTACGACGACTCGGGTTACGAGTATAACTACCGAACCCCTCGTGAATAACCGTCCAGAAATTCTACCATGGATAGTTTCTGCAAATAGCCTCATTTTCATCTGCAGTACATGGAGCTCGCCGAACTTAGAAGGGTCGAGACATCTTTCGACGAATTTGGTGAATTGAAGAATTTTTCTAAGCTCAAAAGAAGAGTAAAGAGGCTAGAGGAGTAGAATGTGTGAATTTGGAGTTGAAATGAGGAGTATTTATAGAACTCAAAATTCTAGACGTTGGATGAAAAAGTAACTCATCCTTTCAAATGTGGCCGTTGGTAGTTGATGCTTACACGCTAGCGGGACAAATAAAGCCGCGATGTTATCTTTCATCTGCCAGCGGGTTTGTTTCGTCCGCCCGATTATAAATTAAACGCACGGCTAATGTTCGCCCGCACTCAACAAACCTACAAATTTGTTGGTTTAGTCACTCATTTTTCATATTGTTGAGTCCATAGTGGGAGTGGGAGCAAAATGAAGAAATCCATGACTTATTGAATCCATATGAATTGCCCTTAAGGCATATGGTGGAGGGTGTTTGTGTTTTAACTAATTACTAGTCTGATTCTGTTATATTTTAGTTACAGAGGTTATGAACTTCATTTTCATGCGAGTTGAATATGAGGTATGAAGATTTGGATCATGGTCTGAAGAAACATTAAACTCTGTTGATTTTATTGAACAATTGTGGAGGACTGATATATCGATAATATAGTCGATGAAACAAATATTACATACATAACAAATACCGGCCTGTGCAGCACTTACTGTATAACTTGACCCATCACATCCTCTTGTTCCTGCTGCCAATCATTAAAGCCAGGTAAAACAGAAATCTATACAAGACAGACATAGCCAGAGTGATCCACAAGCAACTCCATTTGCTTAAATCGGTTATATCTTGTCTTCTTACTATATCCAGTCCCGTTAGTAAGCAAGACTTGGTTGGTTCAGCAGTACCTTTAACAAGACACATATCTGGCACGTCGAATTGGTTCAACATCATAGCTTGGTACGGGTATTTCACAACTGAACTATAATGGTACCAGATCCAGTATGATGGAATTCTATTTCTATGGATAAAGAAACCACTGATTAAAAGGAATAAACCAATTATAGGCATAGCTAGAACATAAGCCACCTTAATATTAGAAGTCAATCCTGAAACCAAAGTAACTACTGAATGGCCTTCCTGAAATGATGCGAATACCACAAAGAGATAGAATAAGAAACCAGAATATCCACCATCTAAACCTACTGACCAGAACGTTATTGATGCAAGAATAGTAGATACTACAAGTATTATGGGTATATCTATAATTGAGCGATACAGGGCGTAAGATGAACGCCGGTACGCATTATATGCCGTTTCTCTCATAAACATGTGCCTGTCTTGGATGCAAACTGCAAGTATATCTGTGCAGCAGAAAAAGATGGTCGTCACCATAAAAGCAAAGAACGCTATTCGTTCTTGAACCCCTTGTTCCGTTTTCTCAAGGTGCCAAAACACACTCCCTAAAAAAGAGGCTAGAAATAGCGTAACACCTATTTGATTCATGATTATCTCGGGCATTCTGTTTGAGTTTCTTAATGATCGTTTCAAGAGGACAACGGTATCATACCAAAATGGATTTGCAAATGACGTCATACCAATGTCGCTGTGAATGAGTTTGCCCCTTGGTATGACCTCCATTAAGCTTTGATCCGACCTGGTAGAATACTCTGAATTGGATGGGTTATTCAGTTTTTTGTACCATTCTTGGTTGAATTCGACCATACGTCTTGTCCCACCAGGTACACCCTCAAGTTCGCGGTATAAATCAAGCATGAATTCGGTTGTATCTTCATTCTCTGGGACGGAATGACCATATTCTGACAAAAAAGGTGAGAGATTAACAGGTGAGCCATAGTAGACGGTTTCTCCCAGGAGAGGAAGATCACCTGATCGAGCAGGGAAACAACTCTAGAACTAGGTTGGTGAACTGACATAATGACTATCCTCCCACTCCGAGCAATTCTTTGCAGGACTTTAACCACCATGAAAGCACATGACGAATCGAGTCCTGACGTTGGTTCGTCGAGAAACAATATAATTGGATCATGAATCATATTAGCTCCAATTGAAACACGCCGACGCTCACCACCAGAGATGCCTCTATGATCTTCATCCCCTATAATAGTCTTTGCTGCATTACGCAGTCCCAGCTCATCGATGACAGTTTGAACTCTTCCCATCTTCTTGGCTTTCGAGAGCGAGTGTGGCAATCTAAACTCAGCAGAAAACATGAGTGTCTCTTCAACTGTTAACATAGGGTATAACAAATCGTCTTGCATGACATAAGCAGATATCATCTTAAGAACCCCGGATTCTAGAGTTTCGCCATTCAGTGTTACCGATCCTCCTAAGCTTTCCTCTGATATCCTATTGGCAATTGCATCAATCAAGGTGGATTTGCCCGAACCACTTGGTCCAAGAATGGCGAAAATCTCGCCTTCTCTAGCTTCACCAGAGATATTATTCAGCAACATTTTTCTCTTGGCACGCGTACTTGTTATTGCTTCGGTATGTTTTCGGCAAAGGATACCACGAAATCTCAATTCTTTACTTGTGTTAACACTGTAGGTTAGATTATTGAACGCGAGAACAGATGAAGTTACAGGCGTCTTCTTCGTCATCATACTAACTTCTTCAAGATCGTTATGAAGAGACATGGAGGAAGTCTCTTCCAACTCAATCCCTACATGGAAACCTACATCAGTAATCTCTCTTTCTCCCATGTATGTTCTACTTTTGGATGGTAGATAAAAGACACTTTCTCTGATTAAGATGGTAGTTAATTCAAGATACATATGCCGAAAAGGGTTTCCTTGGGTATATTCATATCTGTAGACTAATGTGCGACGAGCAGGCAACTATCATCTAGAAACCATCCGACCGACGAGCAAGCAACTATCATTTCGATTGGATCCCATTTGAATTATTTTAAGTAATATTTATTTAAAATACTAATTGATATATTCGCTGATACACTGTGGATTATCCATTAATATGTATTTTAGAACCATAAATCGCATGCAATAATTTATTTAATATCGGTGGGGGGGAATTAATTTGCGACGAGCAAGCAGCTATCACTTGGATTGGGAATTTCTCACCGTTGACGTGAATTGTAATTTGATTTTACACCTAGTAGACTGTAGTACATAGATGACGAATATATAAATTATGTCCCCCTGTGAGGCGTCAGCTGTGTGGATCTCGAGTAACAATTAATTTTATCAAGCGTTGAATTTTGGTTTTTAATCTTTCAATGCATCTGAGCGCGTTAGTCCAGAACGTGTCCACAGTGGGGCCTGCGGAAAGTTTTGAATGAGATCCATGATAATATCTTCATTTTAAAAGTAAATTCACCAAAAAAAAAAATATAACATAAGAAATTTTGGGGTAATTTGTGTTACCTCCCCTGGAGAAGATCATAATTTGAGTTACCTCCCCTATAAAAATAAAATTAGTGAAACCTCCCCTCGTTAGAATTCCGTCCAAAAGTCTGTTAGCTGACTCAACAAAGTGTACGCGTGGCTAAATTATGCACGTGCAGTGCACCTGTGTCTCATAAATATAAATAATCATTCTTAACACCCTAAAATACCCTTTGCATAAACAAAACAGGACCACCATTGGTATACCTTCTTCTCTTCAGGAACCGACTCCATTTTGTTCTCTGTAAGTATAATTGAAGTAATCCGATAAACCAAATTAACTCCTCTTTAATTCTCCATCATTCACTCATTTTGTCTTCTCCAGCACACAACAAACCAGACATCATCGTTCATCCTCTTTAAAATCCCTAAATCTCATCAAGCTATCCCTAATTTCAAAATTGATAAGAAATTATAGCTGATTTTTGAAATTAAAGTCGTGGGTTTAGGTAATTTTGTTTTAGATGACGGGTTTGGGAAGAATCAGACGAAGGGTTTGATTAATTTGTAGTTCTAAATTTTATGAAACCTGAAACCCTAACTTCAAAGATTCATTGGGAAGATCCGTTTTGGACTGATGGTGATGCCGAGCTCGGTGATCAAAACAGAGAATGATGAGATTTTATCTCCTTCAAATATGAAAGAGGAGAAGAGCTTGAACACGAGCAGCGATGATCCCTGCTGCCGTTGATTGATCATCACGACGACGGTGATTCGAGCTGCTACTTTTGACGAGAATGATGCGTGGGAATTGAAGAGAACAATGATTAATGGTTGCTTCCGGTGTTGGAGAATTAAGGTCTTGAATTTGTGTTTGGATCTTGATTTCTTCCTCCTAACAGTCAATCAACCAATTTCAATGTTGTTGTGGTTGCGAATTTGATCGAGTCATAAAGCTAAAATTAGGTCATCAAATAGTTGTGAATTTGATCGATGAACTTCTCCTGCTCTCGGTGATTGATTGATGAGGCTGTTGGCTGATGAGACAGAGTATGGAGTTGATAAGGCTGCGCTCTTTGATGATGGGAACGGTGATGAAATGATGGCTGCTGTTATTTTAGAGAAAAGAGAAATGCAGAGAAGGTGCTGCTCTAGATCCGTTTTCAGGAAACAAAATGGGAAGATCTTTTTTCACTGCATAATCGAAGTTTGTGTCAAACTTGAGTTTTAAAGAGACAGTCGATTCTTTGTTGTTGCACTAACTCGAAATATCCTGAGAATTGGGCTTGTTCGCTGTTGCTGCGGGTGCAATTAAGAACATATCTGGTGTTGAAGATGAGGGTATTTTGGGTACCTAAGTACCACGTGTCTGGTTTCGTCCACCTGTATATAGCTGGTGACTCAGCTAACGGACCTTTGGACGTAATCATAACGAGGGGAGGTTTCACTAATTTTATTTCTGTAGGGGGTAGCTCAAATTATGATCTTCGCCAGGGGAGCTAATGCAAATTACCCCAGAAATATTTTTCAAAAATACCTTGATCCCCTTTAGTGTTGCAACTTTGGATATCCCTTGTTGTGACCACATGAGAAGTCGGTTTGCTCCCCAGTTTGCCATTGCTATCATCACCAAGTTCCAAAACATTGGTATCTGGAAAATTATTTCTTTGCCTCTTGCCAAGCCTTTCACCATCAGCTGAACTGTCATGTATTTCCCTTCCAGCAAACTTAGAACATACAACATAACCGTCGTTTGGTGGAATAAATGTATTACCATTCTTGACATCCTTCGGAGAAACATTAGGCACTTGATCACCTCTTTTAGAAATTACAATCTGCTTCCTTTCACCCCTTTTGAGCTCCCAAAGTAATGAGGTTTAGCATGAGCCCTTGCCAAATAATCTGTTGCAGCTTTGCAGGCACCTTTAGTGTGATTAATAATGAAGCAATGTGGACAAATCTTATGTGGTTGTTTTTCATAAAATAACTTAATCCATCTGGTAGACCCAACATTTGTAATGGCCATAACACCCCTCCTCAATGGTAATTAAGTTAGATCAACTTGGAAACACACCTTCATAGGAACACCATTTAATGGAACTCCATCCCCAGGTTCAATTGCCAAAACCTCCCCCATGATATTTCTTATTTTAGTAATAGCCTTCACATTCATATGTTCTGGGAGAATCTTTTTGACCTGGATCCAAAATCATTGCATACACCAGTCCAATTCTTGATATATGATCTCTGAGTTATGGTAACGAAGATTAACCAGATATCCATTAATACTCCATGGACGAGAATCAATGATCGTGTGTCAATCCGTCAAAATTAATTTCACTTTCTTACGCACTAAATTTAAATGAAGCACAAGGTAAGGAAGAGTTCGTATCCTGAGAGGCGTTGGTTGTTATAAACTTTCAGTTCCTAGAATAACCCAAGGTATGTTTGTTATATTTGAGCAAATAAAAGTAAATTAAAAGCAAATTAAATTGTAGAGAATAATCAATGGAGAGAGATATTGGTCAAGGAATTCATCTTCAATCTTAGACATGTGTTTGCATATATGAATAGAATTACGATTTAATCTCTTGTGTTATCAAAAGCCTAGAGAATCAAGAAAGCAAGATAATCTATTAATTTCTCAAGTTCATCAACACACACATTAGGGCTGCGTATGTGAATTCTACCTAAAGAATAACCTAACGCCTTGCGCTAATCAAGTTCAATTCCTAGGAGCATTAAGTTTCAGAAATAGGCTAATAAATGCAATTGTCATGCGTTGCGCAAAACAATTCGGACAATGGTCAAACTCTACATATGATTACAAGAGTGTATCACTACAAACCGTAAACATATCATGCTACTTGTATTCAAGGTTATCGCTTGATGAAAAACCCTAAAATAGCTATGGACTAAGATGCAAGTTCAATTAATTGGCCACTTAACTAATCAAACACCATAATCCTATCACAATACTTCAATCATGTGATCATAGAAACCGCAGAGAATTGAACGATAAACAAGAGAGAAAACTAATACATAAAGCAAACACAAGTTTTAGAAATCGGACTACATCCTTAACCAATAATAGAGAATTTAGCTACTCATAGCTATGGAGTTCATCACAAAAATATCAAAGGAATAAAGAAGAAGATGAACAAAAGCAAACCCTAGTTGTGTAACAAAAAATCGCTCTCCAAAGTTCCAAGGAAAAGATATGAGATATGATGATTTCCAAAAGTTGTAGAATTCCTCTTTTTATAGCCTTTCTCTCCTTCCAAAACTAGGTTTTGTCTTCAAAGTCCATTAGATGCAAGTCCACCAAGCCCACGAGAGAGAGAAACCCATGTAGAAAATATGTCTAAAAATCGTCGCCGGAAAACAGGGATTGTGGCCGGAAATCGGCTTTAGGAAAAGTGCCGGGAAATCGGCTCCGGTGTGGCCGCAAAGTCCGCCTTGGTCACCGGTCAATCGGGGTCGGATCGGTCGGGTCGCGGGTCAACTCGAATCGGTTGAGTCAACTCAAATCGAGAGTTGAGTTGTGTGAGTCGTAATTGAGTCATTGTCCGATTAAACCCAAGTCGACTAAGAATCGAGTGTGTCAGTGTCGATGTAGTCAGGATGTATTTAGTCCGATTGAACGACATGGCCAGGGCTATTGCACTGGGCGACCGTGTGTAGCACAATCCTTGTGCATTACTACCAGCCCTGATGGCTACACCTCTGATGCACCATCATTGTCTTCATTACTTCTCTGCCAGCCATCCTGGCCTTGAAGCTACCAGCCATATTACAGTGCCTTCCCTGTATAATTCCAGCATTCAAAACAGACACAAAACTCCAATCCATCACACATATTCATTCAATCCCTTCCCGGCAAGCACGAGATAGAGTTGCACTGTGAGCCCATATCCCTACACCCGTAGCTCTCATTCATTCATCCGCTTTCACTCTATAAAGCCCACAACTGCATACTGGTGCAACTTTCTCCTTGTTCTTCTCCATTCCCTTACTTGTCACGGCTGCAACCACCCGTAGTGTTAGCTCAAGAACTCATCTCATATCTGCAATCCAAACCTGCAATGTCAGCTCTTTTTGTTCTGTCAGCAGCCCAAGCTGCAAACCAACACCACAGACCCATTAGCTCAATCCCAATCAATGCCTACATTCATCTTGCTCACTTGCCAACTCCTTCCCCGATTTTATTGAGTATCAAATTACCATCTCACGCCCCGCAAAAACCATTTTGCACATCACTCCATTTCAGCTTTAATCGCAGCCTCGGGTTCAATGCTAACAACACCATTCCACGGATCGCATTCGGCCTGAATCGAACCAGATGCTAGCTCAACTCGCAACTCCACGAGCCAGCCCACTCTATCTTTCTCCTCTCATTGAATCTTGCTTTGCACCGCTTCGCATCTCAACTAAAACTGGACTTAAAGTCTCCAATTCCACGGGCAATGCCACTTCTCCCACGCAACACCTCATACTGACTCCATTATCCCCGCAATTCCACAAGGCCTAGACCCATTGTAACTCAAAATGCTCACTACCTCCATCACAATCCATGACTTCAGCTCATTCCATCTCAGCCAACTTAACTCAACCAACACAGCCCTAGCCTCAATTTCTTTGAGCTTCAACACCAACTCTACTCCATCTTGTTTCAACTCAATTTCTTTGCCATTTCTGCAGGTCTCCGTTCAACAAATCACATGACCTTAACATCTCATCCCGCAATCCGACCACCGGTGCCTTCATCTCGGTCTCCATCTGCAGCTCGAGACTCCTTTTCTCAATCGATTTTCATCCATCAAAGACAGGCAAACTATATACCACCATATGCTCCGAATACATACAACCTCCACCAACACCTCTCGGTACCATCACCAATCATCATTATCAATTCAACAATGAGAACCCATCCATTGGTGCATTCCCTGACCATTCCACACGACCAGCTTGTACATCTCATTTCAGCAGCCACCAACAACACCAACCACAGAACCTCAGATTCAAAAGAAAACCTAGCCTGTAGAAATTTGCCTCAGACCCATCTTCATAAATCGAGAGCAGCCACAAAATCTGTAGAAACCCCAACTCGAGAATCCCCCAAATTCAAATAAGCCTCTCGAATCACTCTCCCATGATAATCAACATCTTCTTTACTCGTTAAGACCCATTTCTTCATCTCTCGAGTTTCATTTCTCGATCTCTCGGCTATCACTTGAGCTCGATAACCTCCCGACTCCATCTCTCGGGATTCGATCTCCACAACAAATCTGCTCTTCCTCCATCAACACAAGAAGAACTCGTTCTTCATTCGCAATTTTCAGCTTCAATACTTCAAATCATCATCTCAATGGCATCAGACTCTCGAATTTTCTCTCTTCTCTCGATCCAGATTTCAAAGTGAAATCGCCTCTCAATCATTTCGGGTGGAGTAATGAGTAAATGTTCGAGCAAATACATTTCTCGATTAGGTTTAAGTGTAAGAATGGTGGTGGACATAGCCACCGGGTTGGAGATAAGGGGTACCAGTGGTAGCCCCTTAACGTTAGGGGCTGTCATTTAACGCCTCTCCAAAAGAAAGTTGTCCCTTAACCTTGGGTCACTCCATATATCCCTTCTCTCGTGAGATGACACTTTCGCCCTTTGGCTCAATTTGGATAATTTCTTCTTCTTTTCGTCCCGTGCGACTCCATTGCACCTATAAAACTCAAAAGCACGCGTAAAGTACATAATTCACAAGAAAAATAGCAAAGAAAGCATAAACTCTATATAGTAAATACGGTGTATTCTACACCTATCGATTCCCCACACTTAGACTTTGCTCGTCCTCGAGCAAATCAAACAAAACAATAAAATACAACAACTCCGTGTCGTCGAGGCTACGGTCACTTTTAGCATAAATAACAAGCCTTTAAACCCCTAGGTGTCCCTAGTGGACGAGTTATAGTCTCGTGAAGGTTTACTAGAGATATACCTACAAAACCTATATTTCAAACTCCGTCTATTCGTGACAAATCAATGAACGAATCCAAAATGACTACAGGAGGAGGTACCTTGCAAATTCAATTCAAATATTAGTAAATAGACTCTAATTAGATAGTTGAACAAGCCACAATACTCGGAAACTAACAAACCACAATCACAATGAAAAGATTAAGAAGATGGATATAGATGTAGATGTTGGCGAATATTCACAAGTGTTCGATGTTTCCCATATCTCAAGAAGGTCATTGCTAAGATGAACCTAATCCTATTGGATTGAGCTACTTAGTCTTTGAATGCTACATCAACTCACCGGCATATACAAGGGAACCAGTGACTTTATTCAACACAATAATAATTTTTTTTTATATGATTGGATCAAAGCTGGATCCAATTTTTAGACGACATGATTAGATCTTTTGGATCCAAGCGCATGCTTCTTGTCAGCAAGTACATGATAGTTGCCTTGGATCCCGCATTCCACGCTTGTTTAGGCGACGGAGACGGGGACTACGTTTCACACATCTTCGCTATTCCCAAGTGTCTTTTTATTCCGTTTTGGTCTAATTGGTCGGTCTTTTTTTTTTTTTCATATATTTTTCTTTTATTTTTTTCTTTTTTCTTTTTTTTCAATTTTTTTTTCTTTTTCTAGTAACTCAACCACTCTATTTCATCCTAGCAGTAATAACACGTCGATGTTTAGTGACCCACCAAAGCACTTAGAGAACAATAGATAAATATGGAAAAATAAAAAATAGAATGTGATATGGTGATATTCCGAGATATGGTAACAACTATCATGTTAATTTGTGATTTCTGAACTATATTCGTCCCTTTTAGTTAATTGGTTCCTCAACTCCTGCATTCAAAATGGTTCCATCCACTAATGGTGTCATCCTAAAGGCACAAGTTCTAGATTTCGGAGTTCAAAAAGCACAATTTTTTCTATTTTTCTGATTCTTTTTTTTTTTTTTTTTTACTTGAAACAAACTAAAACATATAAATGCTCCCCCACACTTAAACTTTACATTGTCCTCAATGTAAATTGAATCATCCAAAGTAAGCTTCAAGGTGGGAAATTCCGCAAATAATATGCAAAAACAAAGAAAATAAAGATAAAAGCAAAAGCATAAAAATAAAAAGATAGGGATAAAGATACAAAACCGGTGGGTTGCCTCCCACTAAGCGCTTGTTTTAAAGTCGACGGCCCGACGTACTCCTTGTTTGCTAAGACTCCTCCAGAGGGAGCACTTCCACAAGGTTAACTCCTTCCACGATTTCGAAGAGAAGTTCTCATAATATGGTTTCAACCGGTGCCCATTCACTTTAAGTTCATTACCGTAGCTAAACTACGAATTTCCACTTTGCACCATGAGAAAACACATTAGTCACAATAAAAGGTCCAATCCAACGTGACCTTAATTTACCGGAAATAGTTGCAAGCGAGAATTAAACAAAAGCACTTTACGCCCAACGCAAAATTGTTTATTAGAAATCATATTATCATGAAAAGCTTTCGTCTTTTCCTTGTAAATCCGTGAGCTTTCAAATGCATCATTACGAATCTCCTCTAACTCTTGAAGTTGTAACTTCCTTTGCTTTCAGCACCATCCAACTCCATGTTGCATTGCTTAATAGCCCAAAACGCCTTATGCTCAATTTCCACGGGTAAGTGACAAGGTTTAACATACACAAGCCTAAAAGGAGACATCCCAATAGGTGTTTTATATGCGGTTCTATACGCCCACAAAGCATCATTAAGTCGCATGCTCCAATCTTTCCTTGTTGGGTTCACCGTCTTTTCAAGAATTGATTTCACCTCTCGGTTGGAAACTTGGCTTGTCCATTAGTTTGCGGATGGTAGGGAGTTGCAATCCTATGCGACACATTGTACTTTCTTAACAAGCTTTGCAAGAACACATTTTTTGAAGTGTGAGCCTCCATCGCTAATTATAGCCCTTGGAATTCGAACCTTGCAAATATATTAGCTTGCACAAAATCTGAAACAACTTTAGAATCATTAGTTGGGGTGGCCTTAGCTTCCACCCATTTCGAGACATAATCCACAGCAAGCAAAATATAATAATTCCCATTAGAATTGACAAAAGGGCCCATAAAATCAATTCCCCATACATCAAAAACTTCCACAAATTGAATAATAGTTTGCGGCATTTGATTTCGAGCACCTAGATTGCCGGTTCTTTGACACCTATCACATGTGACACAAAATGCATGTGCATCCTTAAACAAAGTTGGCCAAAAGAAACCACATTCTAATACCTTGACAGCGGTTCTCTTACTCCCGAAATGTCCTCCACAAGCATATGAGTGGCAAAAAGACAAGATAGAATTAAATTCAATTTAGGAACACACCTACGTATTACTTGGTCACTACAATGCTTCCATAAGTATGGATCATCCCATATGTATTGATTTGCTATCTTCTTAAGTTTGTCCCTCTCAGCACGAGACAAGTTCTTTGGGATTTGTTTAGACACTAAGTAATTAACAATATCAGCGTACCATGGTTCTCCAAAGGCAATTGAGAAAAGTTGCTCGTCAGGGAAACTCTCACGCAAGCGGGATAGTCTCCTTGTCCTGCAAGTCGGCTCAAATGATCCGTAACGGTGTTCTCAATTCCTTTCTTGTCTTTGATTTCAATATCAAACTCTTGCAAGAGTAATATCCATCGTATGAGCCTCGGTTTCGCCTCTTTCTTTGTAAGCAAGTATCTAAGTGCTGCATGATCAGAAAAAACAACAACTTTTGTACCAATTAGATAAGAGCGAAACTTTTCTAAAGCAAAAACAATGGCTAATAACTCCTTTTCAGTGGTTGTGTAGTTTTGTTGAGCCTCATTTAACGTTCTAGAAGCATAATAAATGGCATGAGGAAGCTTCCCCACACGCTGCCCAAGCACCGCACCAACCGCATAGTCACTTGCATCACACATGAGCTCAAAAGGCTTACTCCAATCCGGTGGTTTAATGATAGGGGCTGAAATCAAAAGTTTTTTCAAACGATTGAATGCCGCCACACACTTCTCATCAAAGTTAAAAACCACATCTTTTTGCAATAAGTTACAAAGTGGTGATGCTATCTTGGAAAAATCCTTGATGAACCTACGATAAAAACCTGCATGACCAAGAAAAGAACGTATCTCCCTCACCGTAGTAGGAGGGGTTAGAGCACGAATAAGGTCTATCTTAGATTTATCAACTTCCAAGCCTTTAGAAGATATTATATGGCCTAAAACTATGCCATGAGTTACCATGAAATGGCACTTCTCCCAATTTAGCACAAGATTTGTTTCAACACATCGTTCAAGGATTAGAGACAAATTGTTCAAGCAAAGGTCAAATGAATCACCAAAGACACTAAAGTCATCCATGAACACTTCGATTATGTTTTCAACATATTCCGAAAAGATACTTACCATACACCTTTGAAAGGTAGCCGGAGCATTGCATAAGCCAAAAGGCATCCTTCTATAAGCAAAAGTCACCGAAAGGACAAGTGAAAGTGGTTTTCTCTTGGTCCTCCGGTGCTATCACAATCTGATTATAACACGAATAGCCATCAAGAAAGCAATAGTAAGAATGTCCAGCTAAGCGTTCAAGCATTTGATCAATAAAAGGTAAAGGAAAGTGATCTTTTCTAGTGGTGGCATTCAATTTTCTATAATCAATACAAACCCTCCAACCGGTTTGCACTCGAGTTGGGACAAGTTCATTCTTATCATTCTCCACCACCGTTACTCCCGATTTCTTTGGTACCACTTGTACTGGGCTTACCCACTTGCTATCGGAGATGGGGTAGATAACACCCACGTCCAAAAGCTTGAGTATCTCCTTTTCACGACTTCCATCATGGGAGGATTCAAACGACGTTGCGCTTCCCTTGTAGGCTTTGAATCATCCTCCACACGGATCTTATGCATACAAACGGCAGGGCTAATACCCTTGATATCGGCGATTGTCCATCCTATGGCCGTCTTGTACTTCCTTAGCACCCTTAGAAGTTTTTGCTCTGTAATTCATTAAGCTCGTTAGAAACAATCACGGGTAAATCTTCATTGTCACCCAAGTACAAGTACTTTAAGTGACTTGGAAGAGGTTTCAATTCTAAACTTGGAGGTTTAACAATAGATGGCACAAGTTTTTCATTATTGCAAGGTAAAGACGCATATGAAAAATTCTTAGTTGCTGATTTTTCCTGTAATGAGTTAAGAGAACCAATGGTTTCTTTGGTAATTCTCTAAGCAACCCCGGTTTAATTTCAAAAGTAGAGTTCGTTTGAATACATCCATGTTGTATATCAAGCCTATGAGAAGCTAAGTCCTTGAGTGAACGATTTGCATCACCCATTGCTCCTTGTTCTTCCACGTGTGTTTCTCTACGATTGGAACCTCTTTTCCTTCTTCTTGTTGTCGGAAAATCTCTTCTCCTACTTCCTCCTCGTGCTCGTCCGTTGTGTCTTGACTTGGTTGGAGTATTGTGCCGCGTCGAGTAGCTATCCCGCACCTTGGATAATTCCAATCCTTAGAAGCGAGATTATGCACTGCACACAATTCTCGCAAACAAGTGAGAAACAAGACAAGAAACGAAAAGCAAAGATGAAAGCGAGAAATTGTAAAAGAAACTAAAAACTTAATAACTAGCCGTGTGCCTCCCCGGCAACGGCGCCAAAATTTGATCGTGTGTCAATCCGTCAAAATTAATTTCACTTTCTTACGCACTAAATTTAAATGAAGCACAAGGTAAGGAAGAGTTCGTATCCACAGAGAGGCGTTGGTTGTTATAAACTTTCAGTTCCTAGAATAACCCAAGGTATGTTTGTTATATTTGAGCAAATAAAAGTAAATTAAAAGCAAATTAAATTGTAGAGAATAATCAATGGAGAGAGATATTGGTCAAGGAATTCATCTTCAATCTTAGACATGTGTTTGCATATATGAATAGAATTACGATTTAATCTCTTGTGTTATCAAAGCCTAGAGAATCAAGAAAGCAAGATAATCTATTAATTTCTCAAGTTCATCAACACACACATTAGGGCTGCGTATGTGAATTCTACCTAAAGAATAACCTAACGCCTTGCGCTAATCAAGTTCAATTCTAGGAGCATTAAGTTTCGAGAAATAGGCTAATCAATGCAATTGTCATGCGTTGCGCAAAACAATTCGGACAATGGTCAAACTCTACATATGATTACAAGAGTGTATCACTACAAACCGTAAACATATCATGCTACTTGTATTCAAGGTTATCGCTTGATGAAAAACCCTAAAATAGCTATGGACTAAGATGCAAGTTCAATTAATTGGCCACTTAACTAATCAAACACCATAATCCTATCACAATACTTCAATCATGTGATCATAGAAACCATGAGAGAATTGAACGATAAACAAGAGAGAAAACTAATACATAAAGCAAACACAAGTTTTAGAAATCGGACTACATCCTTAACCAATAATAGAGAATTTAGCTACTCATAGCTATGGAGTTCATCACAAAAATATCAAAGGAATAAAGAAGAAGATGAACAAAAGCAAACCCTAGTTGTGTAACCAAAAAACTGCTCTCCAAAGTTCCAAGGAAAAGATATGAGATATGATGATTTCCAAAAGTTGTAGAATTCCTCTTTTTATAGCCTTTCTCTCCTTCCAAAACTAGGTTTTGTCTTCAAAGTCCATTAGATGCAAGTCCACCAAGCCCACGAGAGAGAGAAACCCATGTAGAAAATATGTCTAAAAATCGTCGCCGGAAAACTGGGATTGTGGCCGGAAATCGGCCGGAAAAGTGCCCGGAAATCGGCTCCGGTGACCGGCAAAGTCCGCCCGGTCACCGGTCAACGGGTCGGATCGGTCGGGTCAACGGGTCAACTCGAATCGGTTGAGTCAACTCAAGTCAGACCGAGTTGTGTGAGTCAGGGCTGAGTCACTATCTGATTAAACCCAAGTCAGCTAAGGCCGAGTCGGGTGTGTCGGATGTAGTCGGATGTAGGCTGAGTCCGCCCGAACGACATGGCCCGGAGCTACAGACTGGCTCGACCGTGTGTAGCACAATCCTTGTGCATTACTACCAGCCCTGATGGCTACACCTCTGATGCACCATCATTGTCTTCATTACTTCTCTGCCAGCCATCCTGGCCTTGAAGCTACCAGCTATATTACAGTGCCTTCCCTGTATAATTCCAGCATTCAAAACAGACACAAAACTCCAATCCATCACATATTCATTCAATCCCTTCCTGGCAAGCACACATAGAGTTGCACTGCAGTTCCATATCTCTACACCTGTAGCTCTCATTCATTCATCTGCTTTCACTCTATAAAGCCCACAATCTGCATACTCAGCTGCAACTTTCTCCTTGTTCTTCTCCATTCCCTTACTCGGTCACAGCTGCCACCACCTGTAGTGTTAGCTCAAGAACTCATCTCATATCTTCGCAATCCAAACACTGCAATGTCGCTCTTTTGTTCGTCAAAGCAGCCCAAGCTGCAAACCAACACCACAGACCCATTAGCTCAATCCCAATCAATGCCTACATTCATCTAGACTGCTCACTTGCCAACTCCTTCCCTGATTTTCTTGAGTATCAGTACCATCTCACAGCCGCAAAACCATTTTGCACATCACTCCATTTCGGCTTTAAGCTATGACCTCGGGTTCAATGCTAACAACACCATTCCTCGGATCGCATTATTGCACGTGAATCAACAGGATGCTAGCTCAACCTGCAACTCCACCAGAGCCAGCCCAGCTCTATCTTTCTCCTCTGCTGAGTCTTGCTTTGTAATCGCCCGCATCTCAACTAAACTTGGACTTAAAGTCTCCAATTCCACGAGCAATGCCACTTCTCCCTACAACACCTCATACTCTGACTCCATTATCACCCCTGCAATTCCACAAGGCCTAGACCCATTGTAACTCAAAATGCTCACTACCTCCATCACAATCCATAACTTGACTCATTCCATCTCGAGTAACTTAACTCAACCAACACGAGGCCCTAGCCTCAATTTCTTTGAGCTTCAACACCAACTCTACTCCATCTTGTTTCAACTCAATTTGCTGCCATTTCCTGCAGTCTCAGTTCAACAAATCACATGACCTTAACATCTCATCCTGCAATCTGACCACCAGTGCCTTCATCTCAGTCTCCATCTGCAGCTCAGACTCCTTTTCTCAATCTGATTTTCATCCATCAGCACAGGCAAACTATATACCACCATATGCTCCAGAATACATACAACCTCCACCAACACCTCTCAGTACCATCACCAATCATCATTATCAATTCAACAACGGAGAACCCATCTGTTCGGTGCATTCTGACCATTCCACACGACCCAAACTTGTACATCTCATTTCGTTGACCACCAACAACACCAACCACGAGTAACCTCAGATTCAAAAGAAAACCTAGCTCAGTAGAAATTTGCCTCGGACTCATCTTCATAAATCGAGAGCGACCACAAAATCAGAGAAACCCCAACCTCAGAATCCCCCAAATTCAAATAAGCCTCGAATCACTCTCCCATGATAATCAATATCTTCTTTACTCTGTTAAGACTGTTCTTCATCTCTCGAGTTTCATTTCTCGATCTCTCGGCTATCACTTGAGCTCGATAACCTCCCAAGACTCCATCTCTCGGGATTCGATCTCCACAAAAATCTGCTCTTCCTCCATCAACACAATGAGAACTCGTTCTTCATTCGCAATTTTCAGCTTCAATACTTCAAATCATCATCTCAATGGCATCAGCAGCTCTGAATTTTTCTCTCTTCTCTCGATCCAGATTTCAAAGTGAAATCGCCTCTCAATCATTTCAGGTGGAGTAATGAGTAAATGTTCGAGCAAAATACATTTCTCGATTAGGTTTAAGTGTAAGAATGGTGGTGGACATAGCCACCCAGGTTGGCAGATAAGGGGTACCCAGCTGGCACTAGTAGAAAAATCCACATTGGTGACCTTTCAGAACTGTCACAGTATCTATTTTATGACGGTTCACGTGAAATCTGTAAGCGTCACCAAAGCCAGTGTCACTGTAGGGTTCAGTTTATAATGACGGTTGTTAACTGTCATATAACCGTCACAATTAACCTCTAAAACTGACATTTGATATGTGGAACCGTCATTGTAAGACACAACTGCAACGTCTGTTAATAAAAACCCCGTCAGCATAAAATACATGTGGGACGGTTTGTTCCTGCAAACGTCATTTTATTAGGCCTTGAGTAGAGGAAATTTCCAAAGGTGTCTAGTTTTAATTAGTTATTCCCAAACGTTTTTGCATTGCAATTGTATTACAGTTGGACATTTTTTTTCTTCCAAACACAAACTAAATATGAAACCATAAGAACAATGATAAACTTGTATGTTATAATTGAGGTCGATTTACAATCTCATTTAAAAATAAAAATACATTATACCCACACCATGTTCAAAACATTTGGAAAAATTACATTCTTTCGACATACAATTCAATATTTAAATTTCACTTTGCACTAGCTCTGGACACGTTCGATCAGTAGGAAAGATTGATGCATCAGAAACGGAAAGATTGATGCATCAGAAACAAACCCGAAACTGGAGGTGGTTGAAGTTAATTCAACAAAGCTGGATTTAACATTCATCACTTCTGCAAAATGGACAAAAAAACATTAATTTTCTCTAAGATTAACAACCATCAATCAAATTTACTGATAGAGTCTATAGTTCACGTAGTTTTCCTTTGAATTCTACATTAAAACAACAAATTGAAAAATTTAAACTCAAAATCTAGCTGACACTCACAGAGAAAGTATTGAGAATTATATTACTCCAATCTAATGTTAATGCCTTGGGCAGTGGAACTTAGGCCTCTGATTGTCAAAAAATTTCTTGTTAGCACCTGAAAAAGAAAGAAGATCACATTCATCCATAAGTGTTGCTAGTTCAGTACATAACAACAAAAAACTACAGGAAAATAAGAAACCTACATCAACAACAGCAGTATATCCGTGAGATCAATCTTTGTCAAGACTATAAAATCCATCTCGCCTGAAATGCCTTGACCAGATACAACAAGTCTAGCTGGACAAAAAATTGGCATCAGATAAGGGGATCTCAAAAAAGTTTCTGGAATTTGGCAAGCAAATGAAATTTCAAACTTTACCTTTTGGGTCGTACCCGACCTTGAAACTGCTGGAATTAAACTAGGCTGCAGAGTAAAGGAGAAATCACAGTAAAACTATCAATTAAAAAAATCAAACTTACTTGAGTTGTCTTTGTATGAGTCGATTTGTGTTTATGAGGCTCAAAAAATTGTGGGTTTTTGCTACCGTTTCAGGTTCTTGTAATTTTGAATTTATTTTTATTGTTATTTGAAGAGAAATCAAAACTTTTTTTTGTAAAATCAAGACTAACTAACTTTCCAAAAGGAATATTTTTTGATCTGGGGGATTGATTTGTGATATCTGGAGGAGGAACATTAGAACAGAGAAGGTGAGGAAGAAGAAAATAGAAGAGAGAGCCAGAGGGGAGCGGCGGAGAGTTAAAAGATCGAATTAGGGTTTTCACTTTTGGGCTATAACATGGACCTTCATCAGCTATCGCATGTAGGTCCCAAAGAAATCTAGGCCACGACCTACTTTGGTTCAACAATACAACACTGACATAGGGTCCATACAGTCTTAGTGGTTCATTTTTTTTTCCATGATTTAATTACCGCTCTACACACTGTTGTTTATTAATCGATGCAATGATTGCATGATTTACGGTGCATTTGATAAGCAAATATCGTTATATACTGTGGTGTGAGTTATCGTAAGGATTAGCCACCCAAACCGTCAGTATATATAATAACCTATTATAGCGGTTTATCACCTAATCGTCATATTAACAAGTATCATGACAGCTCGTAAATGTCATTGTATGGTATGCCTTTGGTAACATATTATCTCACAGACTGTCACTGTAAGTAGTAACTGTGACAGTTTTAACAACCGTCATGATTCTTGATGACAATTACTGACAGTTCTCTCAGGGAACTGTCACCTATATATGACCAGCAATGTACCATGACGCTTTTTTCTAAACCCGTCATGGTATAAAATTCCCAACCGTCACCAAATCCCACATTTGGCCTAGTGTGGTAGCCCCTTAACGTTAGCTGGCTGTCATTTAACGCCTCTCCAAAAGAAAGTTGTCCCTTAACCTTGGGTCAGCTCCATATATCCCTTCTCTGTGAGATGACACTTTCGCCCTTTGGCTCAATTTGGATAATTTCTTCTTCTTTTCGTCCGTGCGACTCCATTGCACCTATAAAACTCAAAAGCACGCGTAAAGTACATAATTCACAAGAAAAATAGCAAAGAAAGCATAAACTCTATATAGTAAATACGGTGTATTCTACACCTATCAATCAAACACTTTCTTATGAGTATCATGATTTTTGAACCTAAATTCCATAATATTATCATATATTTCAAAAACTTTGGTACATCTCCAGCAAGTATAAAATCCCAAGTAAATCCCAGAAACTTTTCAAAAGTTTTCAAACCCATTGTTCCTTCAATGGAAATTTTTCCAATAAAACTAATCTCTTCATCAGGAGCATTTTTCTCCTCAGCATTTTCAGATTGATGATAAATAACTTCATCAACATTACCCAGTTCTAAAGCAGCTTGCACAAATTTTGAAGCCAGGTCAGTAATAGAAGTATTATTTCCTTCTTCGATCGAAAAAAGGAAGAATTGATGAAAATTGGAAGAGATATTTTGATGGAGAAGACCACAAGTATTTCCTCCTTTATAAGGTTGCAAACCCGGGAAATCCAGAAAGAGAAATGAATTGTGATAGATATTCATCCTAGTATCTCGTAATTGAGAGAAAAATCTTGACTGACTTATTCATTCCAAAGGATAATTTGTTTCAAAAAAGGAAGGTAAAGAGCTGTAGACTTGCGATAATAATGAGAGTGATTAACAGACCCATCTTGTAACGGAATTTTTGAAATTTGAATTGCTTAGAAACGTGGCATCCTCCGGCCCACTGAGTTACAACTTCGAATCGACAAAGAAATCTTTCCAGATGATCATAGATGGCAAACTGCAAGAACACAATAGTTTCAAAAAGCATCAGAACAACTTTTGCATACGCTTGAATCACAACTGTAAACATGGTAAACACCATCTGGGTAATAACCAACTGCAAACACATTAGGAGAAAGAAAATTAGTTATCCATATTTAATCCCTGTAAATCAAAGTTGAGAAGAAATATATGATTATAATGGATAAAAAACCAATTTCGAAATCATAAACTAAAAAAATTTCAACTATATAGCAAAAAGCGCCGATTTAAAACATTAAAACAAAGTGAAAATCACGAAAATGGATGAAACGTAAAAACTGAGTCAACTCCGTTTTCGCCCGATCCTCCAGAGTGGGGCAAAGTTGTTTCAATCAAAGACTATTGGATAGATTGCCTATTTAAACTATCCAAATTGGGGTATCCAAATTTTATTCCCAACCATAATAGTGGACTAAGGGGTGTCTAATGTGCAAGAAGTTACCTAATTACCCTTCCCCAAATAATAACTAAAACTACTCTCCTTTTGGTTTTAGATCTAAACCTTATTCTTTTCCTCCTCCTTCATCATCAACCTAATTATCAATTCCTTTCTCCTTCTCCATATTACATCGTTTTAAAATGGAAAAAAAAAATCATCGATTAGAAATTTTTATTGTTGATTAATTCTTTCAAATTTTATCTAATACTTAGTTTTGTTGTTTGAATAGGATATTAGGTCGAAAAATTTGAAATTGTTGAATTGCAGTTGCATCGTCATGTTATGTCTTCATCGAGCATGACGACTTTTCATATTTATTTTTAATCGTCAAGGTTGTAGAATGAATAACGTGACGATTTTTTAAAGAACGCGAAATTGGGGGATATAAAAAGGAATTGGGGGATATAAGAAAAGGACAAAAACTGGATCCATATATCAATTCGGGGTCACCCCTTATCTAAGTATTTTTTTAAATCCTAATCTACCCCTCACTAATCAGGTTTAGTTGTTAATAATAATTAGTAAAAATTTTAAGTATTTGTTAAATGATTAGTGTGTATTTGTATTTGGGTGAATGAGATGAGAGTAGAAAGATGGAAAAAAATTTTGAGAGGGAACTTTTTATGGTGAAAGTGGATGATGATTGTGAAGAGAGAATTGCTGCTAAGAGGTTGAAAATTTGATTTTTTTTCTTTGAATCCACCATTGTTGCAGCTGAATAGCTCGGTGCCGGCATTGTATTCAACCTAAAAAACCATGCCGGCATTTGTTGGAAATTTTCATAAATGTTTGCCATTATCCGGGGGGGTCGCGGAGATATTTACGAGACAAAGTCTCGTAACAAAATTTTCTGGTTTTGATCTTCAAAACCTATTTATTTTGGTTTTAATCAGTCCACTGCCGGCACAGTCGGTTAATTCTCAAGCATGCTGGTACCTATGTCGGCATAGTATGTTGCTTAAATTTCTATGCCGGCACATGATGAAAAGTATCCAGGAAACTTCAATTTTTTTTCACTTGACTACCGGAATTGATAGATTTCTATCGAGCATGCCGGCACTTAGTTACGGCGTTGAATGTTAGTTACCAAGCACGCCGGCACCATTTTCCGGCATGGTCTTCATCACTTCCGGCGATGTAAAAAAATATTCCGTTTTGAATTTTTTCTGGTTTTAATCAGTCCACTTCCGGCACAATTAGTTAATTCTCGAGCATCCGGCATAGGTTTAGGCATAGTATGTTTCTTTAATTTTTATCCGGCACATGATGTAAAGTATCGAGAAAGTTGAATTTTTTTTTCACTTGACTACCGGCATTGATAAATTTCTATTGAGCATGCCGGTACTTAGTTACGACATTGAATGTTAGTTACCAAGCATGCCGGCACCAGTTTCGGCATGGTCTTCATCAATTTCGGCATGGTCTTCATCACTTGCAGCATGATCTTCATCACTTCCGAATTAAAAAAATAAATAATTCGTTTCCAAAGTGAGGAGCCGGCAGAGAAGGAGAAGAGAATTTGAAAGAGAGTGGGGAGAGTTTAGAATTTGAAAGGGAATGGCGAATATTTGGGTTCAAAGCTCTAACCCTAAAAGAGATTAATAAGAAGTGGAGATGGAAATGGGGGATGTGATTTTGTTTTTTTATTTTAAGTTTTTTTATTTTATTTTTTGAAGGGAGGATATTTTAGTATTTTTGCACCCCAAAACCACCCCTTAGCAGACACCATGGGTTGGGAGAAGTAATCAATATCCCCCAATTCCTTTTTGTATCCCCCAATTTCGCGTTCTTTTTAAAGAGTTTTATTTCTGAAAGTAATGTTTATGGGGTTGTCATGGTCTTCATCCCCAAACCTTGACGATTAGTAACTCCCGGAAAAAAAATATTCTTGTATCCAATTTTGTTGTTAGTCGTCATGGTTTTGTAAAAATAACATGGCGACTAATGAACATTCGTCAATGTGCTGCATTTTACAACACCTTTCATGTATGTTAAAAATCATATAATCGGCATTACGGTTTATTATCAGCATGCCGGCTACTAGCGGTCGCTATATTCCAGTATTATCGACCTTGCCGACTTTTCAGACTTTCAGTTCTGAAAGTGTAAGTTTCTTCTGTAATTTTGAGTATGAAATCACTCAGCGCCTTTACAATCCCATTTTTAGAATTGTTTAGGTAATGTGGTTTTATTCCCGTTACAAAAAAAATTCTTAAAACATATTTTTTTCCTCGAAAATCTTCCCACACAAAACAAGGGTAGATTAGCCATTTTTAAAAATATATGGCTAAGGGGCTTTGGGTTTTACCTTTAAATGCCCTTTTTGTCTCATTAGGTATACTCCAATTTATCTAAATATACCCAATCCAGCCAGTTAATGACATGCAAAAAAAATTAAAAAAAAAAAGAACTTACTTAGATGAAAGCCAAAAATAGATTTCTGCATTGTAAAATAAACTTCCACATTATTGCAATTTTTTTATTTTCTTTAAGATGAACTCATCAGGAGCATTTTATTAATAAAAAATGATAAGAACAAAAACGGGAGGGGGAGGAGACATAAAGCCAGATTCTCATAAAGAAAGAAGTAGACAAGAAAATAAAGAAAACTACTCTCAGAAAACCAAATTAATACATCTACGAGCTTATTCAAAAAACAAAATTTGATGAGATTTTAAGTAGATCCTCCATTTAGGTTTAACATATTTCTTTTTAAAACCAAGTTGAAAACCATCTGGGAAAAATGAGCATCTTTTGTCACCATGATCTCCCTACCGAGTCACCGACGATGATGAAAATGCATGATTGACGTCATATTTATTATCATTTGTATACATGGTTAGCCTGGCCATTAAAACTATGAGCAATCATGGTTACCTTCCGAGAGGATCGAAAATCTAATCTATGTTTTTTCTTTTTCTGTAAATAAATTCCACCTTCCTCCTTAGATAAATTTTTGGAACGGTTTCCTTTTAAAGAGCGGGACTTACGATATTAACAACATAACTACCAAGCTTAGTAATAATTAGAAATACTATTTCGTTAACTATCTTTGTTGTTAGTTCTTCTATGGCTTGCTTAGCTGCTTAAAACGTTATTCAACTGTTGCAAGTTGAAATATTGCTGACAACAAACTATTATTGCATTATTCCATTGATCAGTGATTTCACGTTCTTCGTGGTATTGTATTTCTTACACTACAGTTAGTAATATAATTTGTTCAATTAAATATGAGCAGTGAAATACTCACCGGTTTTTTTGCCCCGAAATTTATCCTGATAGGGTCTGACGGATAAAGAAAAGTTTCTAAACATTGGGATTAGTAAAAACTCGAGGGGATTCCAGCATTTGTATGTTGCGGGATTGAAGATCGGGATTTGTTTTCAGTCAAGGTAGCATTTTCGATTAAATATACGGAAATGATACACCCACCGACGCTTCTCCCGCAAAACGTCCTGATATGGGAAATGAACGGACGAGATCTAAGATCTGAACATCAGGATAGGTAAAGGATTTGTGTGGGTCCCATTTTCTATTAGACGCCGGATCAAAATCGGGATTATGTTTCGTTCAACAAATCATTTCCGTTAAATATACTAATAATTAGCAAGATGAAGCTTTTCCGGCTACTCGTGTCACCTCAAACATGTATGTTTACTTGATACTCCATGTGGCGTGCCCCTATATTCCCTACTCCCTCCGTCCCACATATATAGGCGGAGAGAGACAATTCTCTTAGATTAAGAAAATTGCATGGGATTAATAATTTTATATGTTTTTTCTTGTTTTGCCCTTCGTCTTATCTCCAACACAATTACCTATGTACAATAAATATGAGTATATATGGAAAAATTCATCTTGGAAAGCAAAGTCCGCCTATTTAGTGGGACAAACAAAAACCAAAATTCCGCCTATATATGTGGGACGGAGGGAGTATATTATATAGGGACCAGAATTCAGAACGTCTATGCGAGTATTTGCTTGGGTGTGCCCCATGTGGCGAACCAACAGAATCACACCACATGTTTCCCCACTTAAATTCCCTATATTTTCTCCGGTACAAGGCATATTCCTATGGGTATGCCAAAAAAATGTTGTTTGGCATATCAGCTGGCATGTCAAACCATTTGTGTCACTATGGGAAAATCACGGAGCGATAGAGTTTCTAGCGAGCGATATTGACTCCATCGCTGGCGTTATAACCAATTTCGCCAACGTTCGAGTTTCTGACGCCTATAAATACCGCAGTTTATTCACTTCTCTTCTAAACTCTTCTCAATTCTTCTTCTCAAATCTTTAGATTTTCTTAAACTTAAACAATTATCTTTTAATTTTCTTAAACAAATATGGAGAGAAAACAAGAAATAGAAAAGCCGAAGGATGTACTAGTACCCCAGCTAGTGGAATAAGTTTTGTCGTGGATACAAATTATGAGTTTGGTAATGTCAGACAAGTAGCCGGTGAAGGTATGTTATCTGACCATGAGGAGCGAGCTAGTTCGGTAACTCTTAGAGGTGGATGGACTGAGTTACGTACGATTTTTCAATTAGTTCCCCTTGTTGTTCAAGAGAGAGTTAGAAGATATCCTTGGCGACATCTATATCAAATACAACCTAGAAACCACAGGACTCAAGGAGTTCAAGTTATATTAGAACGATGGTGGAAGACCACAAACACGTTCTTTTTCAAGGACTTTGAATGCGGTAAGTCAGTTCCTTCTAGTAATTTAATGTTTAGATTATGTTTTTTGTTTTATAAAAATCAACAAATTCTAATTATGAATAATTATTGTTAATAGGAGTTACACCGATAGATTTGTACATGTTAACGGGAATTCCATGTGTTGGAAACTTACTTCCATTTAACAAACTAAATTGGTTATCAGACGAAAAATGGGAACAAATACTTCCCTTATATTCAAGTGATGTAAAAGGAAATGTTTCATATAGACAATTAAAAGCGCAAGGGTTAAAAGTGGCTGGGTTGAAAGCATTTATTATACGTTTTGTTAGGAAATGTGAAAACAGGGTAGCTGGTAATGAATATATGTTCCCCGTCCATTATGAGGAGCTCGAACGTCTGTTTGTGTTGTGGACACTAGGCCAATGTCTACTTCCAAATGCTAGCTCAGTGGTGTTAATTGGGTTTCTCGAAGAAATAGAAGATTTAGAGAAAGCACCAACATATGATTGGGGGTATACGATTTTATCAGAGATTTGCATGGCCCTCGGTGATTGCTCGACGTGTGTCAAAGATAGTTTTAATGCTTTTTGAGGAGTTCTGGAGGTAAGAACCAATATTTTTCACGCTATGTATTTGTTTGTCATTTTCACATGGAAAATTTAGTAACCAATAATATTATTATTTTCAGTATTGGTGGTATACATATTTCCGTGTTTCAGAACCTTCTCTTAAAAATCATACCAATGTATTTCCGATCATACGGAAGTATGATTCCGAGAATTGGTCACCTACACAGATTGAAGATGGTCAACATACTGCTATTGTTCATAAGATTCAGCAGTTGTGTAGAACAAGCCTTAACCTTGTCTCCCAGCCGTATGAAGCAATACCTGATTTGAAGAAGAACTAGCTCATAGAATGGTACATCTAAGCCTTACAAGGATGGTGTTATACATCCCTATTTCCGAAAAGGTTGTTTGGTATTATGGTGAAAGACAACTTCTTAAGTTGCAAAGAAGATCAGTGATAGCCATCCCTTATCCCAGTTCAGATGTTTCAGAAGACGATTACTTCAAATTGATAAGGGAATGTCATCATTGGCAAGAAGATGATCAATTGATCCAGGAGCCAATGGACAGAAATGACTACCTATCTTGGTATAACACTATTTTCAAGCCCAATATTATATGCAACCGCAAAGTTTGGGTCGGATGGATTTCCCAGCTTTAGGTAGGATGCCACTTGCCGATGAATTTCTTCCTTCCCAACCTCCACCAGAGACGGGTGACGCATTTGCATATCCTTCTCAAAGTTCATCGTCAAACATGCCACCATTTTCTTGGGAGGTATAGACTATATCTAGCACATCTGGAGAGGTTGTTACTTATCCAATTATTTCTAGTGCACTTGATCGGACTTATCCATACTTGGGGATCAATGCTACAGAGTTGCAGTATCAGACCCAGTTGAACGATTTTCATTATCTACTTCAAGGATTTCAGAAATTGCCCTTGGATGAGATGCAAAAACTGATGAACATCATGATGTTTGACATGAGTCGAGGATTTGATGGTAATGATGGTTCAGGTAGTAGTAGGGGAATGAGTCCCAATATTAGAGGAATGAGTCCTAGTGGTAGAGCTGTTAGAGGAATGAGTACCAGTGGTAGAGGAATGACTCGTTTGAGTCCTAGTGGTGGAGGAATGAATCAAAATAGAAGTCATCAAATCCGTGGAAGTGATAGAAGATTGAGACGTCGTTCTATGCAGGAATTACCAGAAAGTCCTACTCCAAATATAGTGTTAGATAGTCATATAGGCATATGAGTTTGGCAGTTTGGCATACCCATAGTGGGTACATATATGCAAAAAATCAGTGTTTGGCATATGCATAGGAATAGGCCTAAGAACCAGGGGCAGAATTAATATGGATTTGAAGCAAGGGGGGACTTGAATTTATTTTACCCCGTCTTCATAAAATTTTACATGGACTTAAAATCGAGTTGGCTATAATTTACACTACATATTAAAATACAAATATAAAGAAATGATAATCTTTTTCCAGAATCTATCATCATAGAAGCAAAAATTAAAATCTTCTCTTGGGTTAAATCTCTTAATTGCTTCTCCGACATAGTTTTAGATGATATCATTGTTAATTGGAGATCAAAATTTTTCGACTCTCCGTAGCTGGTTTTATGCTTTTTAGTTCTCCTTTTTGGTCTCTTTAGACCTTGTTGTTCATTGTTTTGGCCTCTTTTGGTTAAAATTAACTTACTGTTGCAATTATACAATAACGTGAAGAAGAAGTGGTTAGACATAAACAAGCCAATCTGATTGTTGTTTACTTTGGATGTAGTATGGGAATTTTGATAAACTGCCCCACTTCCAATTACCGGTTTAGAAAACTGCCCCCGTTTTTTTCAACTTTTCAAAAGTGCCCTTCAGTTTGTTTTTCCGTCGAAAGTCAGATTTGGTTGGTCAAACAGGTCAACACGTGGTCAAAATACGGCGAAATTACTTCTTCATCCTTTACTCTTTATAATCGATCGAGAGAGATAAATTCATTTCTCATTTCTCTTAGGGTTTCTGTGTAGGTAGAGAAGCAATGGCGATTGAAAGAAGAAGATCAACATCGTTATGTAACTAGAGTGATTGAGAGTTTTAAATTCGTGTTCTGCTTGATTTTATGGTGAACGAAAACGAGAAGATGAACGAAAACAAGAAGAAGAAGAAGGTTGTAGACAGGTGAGATATATCAAACCCTAGTTTATTTTGATGATTTCTTAGTTTTGATGATGATTAATTCGTTTTGAATGATGGGTTTTTGTTGCATGATGAATATGTTACTGTATTAGGGCTTAATTTTGTTGTTGGATGATGATTATATAGTTAGGGTTTTAAAAAAATTGGGAATTTTGTGATGAATCTTTTCTTAAATGGGTTTATTGAATCTGTTCTCTGTAATTGAATCAATTGTTATTGAATTTTGGATATTTAAGCTCAGTTCTATTGATAATTTTTCATTGAATTTGGGTTATTGAATTTGGGTCATTTAGAACTGTTTATGAATAGAGTGCTTGTTTTTGAATGTTTCAGTGGAAATACACCATACAGGGATGTAAA
This sequence comes from Papaver armeniacum, assembly GCA_023531295.1. NCBI lineage: Eukaryota > Viridiplantae > Streptophyta > Magnoliopsida > Ranunculales > Papaveraceae > Papaver > Papaver armeniacum. The sequence goes on from JAJJWW010008499.1 coordinate 220,850, forward strand.
TTGTTATTGTACAAGAGCCAGATTCAATTTCTATTGAAAAACCTGAACAAAGATGAACTGAGCTTGAAGATGCTTGAGAAAAAGATTCATAGTATGTTAAAACTGAAAGATATTGAAACTGTTGATTTAATGTGGATGGACAATGGAGTTGGTTGTAGCTTAATGAGTGATCAAGACTGCTTCACATTTTGGGAGAAAGCTGAAATGAATGCTAATGGTTGTTTAGAATTACAAGTAAGGATACTCAATCCAGAATGGGATACTGTGCAGGCCATTTTGAACACACCTGAGAAGATTAGAGTGTCAAAGTCACCATCAGTTCCAGTGAGAAGAAGCCCTAGACTGAAAGGTAAAGGAGTTACAAATTCTACTTCAAAGAATTTGTTTGGTGAGACAGGTGGTTCAAGTACCAAACCAGTTGTACTTGATAGTGAGGAAGATGTAGAAATGAGAGCTGCTCAAGATGAAGTTATTGAAAATAGAAAAAGTGATGAAGACATTGAAGTATTTAATCATGATTATTGGGTAAATCAAGCAATGCTAGATAGAGAATTGGGAGCTGCTCAAGCTGATGACTATGTTGTTGAACTTGAGAACATTTGTGAGGATGAGTGCAACCTGTAGAGGACCACGATGCTACACCAATATATGATAGTGATGAAGATAGTGATGAAGATGGTGCTGACTCAAATGATGATGCAAGAGAAGATGGTGCTGACTCAAATGATGATGCAAGAGAAGATAGTGGTGATTCAAGTGATGATGCTAAAGAAAAAAAATGATGAAGGTAACTATTAAACATTATTGCTTTAATGTTGTTGGTTGCCTTATTATGCTAACTCATGATTTTTCTTTGTTGTTTAGGTAATGATGAGAACAAGGATGATGATCTGAATGGTTCAAGAATTTTATTCTTTGAGAGGGCATTGAACTTCCCCGATGAAGAAGCTATTTAACAAGGAGATAAGAGAGGAGATAAGGGAAAAGGTAATAGAGGTAACAATTAGAAGTTATTGTATTAACTCGGTTATGTTACATTGCTTGTACTAACTCATTTTGTTGTTGTTGTAGGTCTTCTTTGAGATGAAAGATGATGATCTGAATGGTTGAAGAATTTTAAAGCTGAGAGGGTAAGCTTCTTCCCCGAGGATGAAGTTATTGAAGAAGAAGAAGAGGAAGAATTGTTCCCAGGACCAAGAACATGATGAACCTCTTGACCCCTCACAAATGGTGGTAGGTACATTATTTCTGATAAAAAGGCATTTCAAAGGAATCTTAGAGCCCATTGTGTACATGAAGAGCATGAATATAAAGTAAAGAAAAGTGATAAGAAGAGACTTAGGGTTTGGTGTCCATATAGAAAAGAATGTAACTGCAATTGGTTTGTGTTTGCATCTAGAGTTAAGAAAGAGTCTACCTTTAAAATTAGGAAAGTCAACCTCACACATACTTGTGAAGGAAGTTTAGAGGGTAGAAATAGATCTCAGATGCAAGGTATGTTGCTAATGTATTAATAGAAAATTTGAAGCACGGTGCCAAGAAAGTGATTCCAAAACCAAGGCTGATTAAAGAGGATTTTAAAGTTTCTCACGAGAACTAAAATTACTTACCATACTTTGCATGGAAGGCTAGGATGTTAGTATTGGAATACATGCATGGAAACTATGAAGACAGTTTTAAGATGGTTCCAACATTTTGTAAGATGGTAAGTGACTTGGACAAGGACAATGTTGCGAGACTTTTCTTCTTTGCAAGTCCGACAATGCTTTTGAAACCATGACTATTAGCTTTGGGGCAACAATTAAAGGATGGCAACAAGGTTGCGGGAATATTATTGGGTTTGATGCTTGCCATCTAACTAGTAAGCATGGAGGTGTATTACTTGTCGCAACGAGTTAGATGAAAAGCAGATTAGTGTCATTGGGAATTGGTATTTGCAAGTCTCAAAACCATTGAGAACTGGACCCAATTCATCAGCGATTTGAAGCCAGCAATAGAAGGTCATCCTATGCCTCCTACCTTCATCTCGAGACAGCGAAAAGGCTTACTTGAAGCTGTTCCTCTTTGTATTTCTGGGCCTCACGAGATATTCTTTGGAGGTATGTTGATTCCTTAGTTTTCTTGTATGTTCACTTTGCATCTTATGATTATCTTTAGGTTTATTGATATGTTTGTATGAAATACACAATGCGAGCACTTGTATAAGAACTTTAAAAAGTACTATAAAGGGCAAACTTTGAACAACTCATTGTGGAATCTTGCCAAAGCATACAAAAGGCATCATTACCGGGTAATGTATATTTCAGCTACTTCTATTTTTGTATGTAAACTTTTTTTGTCATATATATGCATTTTTTTTGTCATGTAAACATTTTTGAGTGTTATATGCAGCAACACATGGATGCTTTGAAGGTGAAAATCTGCTGACACATCAATACCTTTTGGATCTTTGGTCCTAAGTCTTGGTCAAGAGCATTCTTTGATGACACTTGCAAATGTGAACACTTAAATAACAATTTTAGTGAGTCTTTTAATGCAATGATCCCACACATTAGGGACAAACCTATCTGTAGAATAGGAATCCTTTATAGTCAGTTGGTGAATGTTAAATGGCATGAAAGGAGGGAGGAGGCTAGAAAATGGCCAGATGAAGGTTTGGTTCCAAAGGCAATGAACTTGATAAAGAAGATGTGCAAGTTAACTGGTCCTTTTGATGTTAATCCATGTTTTTTGGAAAATTATATGAAGTTACATCTGTTCACAATTACATTTTCCTTTGTTAATTTGGAAGAAAAAACATGTTCTTGTCTTCAATGGCGGTGAGAGGGTTTGTATGCATACATGCGATGTGCATAGAAAGGATACAGACCAAAATGGCATAAGTAAGTTCACTTTATACATTTGTTTGTTTGTCTTTTTTCTCTTGTTAACTATTACTTTTTTTGTTTGTTAACCATTTACTTTTGCTGTTGAGCAGGTACTGCTCTCATTACTACTCTGTGGCAGCATTTAGAGCCACATATGAACCACATCTAAAAACATTGGTTGATGTCAAAGACTGGGTCAAGGTAAGCACTTTAAACTAGATCTGAAACCAGTAAAGCACTATCTTGGTAGTTGTACATTTAATATTCACAATATTCCCTTCTTTATATAACATATATGATTCCTTTAGGGTTTTATTTTTCATTTCCCTTTATTGTTTGGTTGCAGGTAGAGATGGAGCTAAACCCTCTTAAAAGTGGAAGGAAAACAGGAAGGCCTAGAGTTAAAAGAAGGAGGGCATATGATTAACCTCCACCACAGCCCAGAGTCTACAAATGCCGCAGGTATGGGATTGGTGGACACAACAGTAGGGGATGTTCTGGTGGTGCTGTTGGGCAGAACTCTAAAGCACCTAGACAAAGAACTCAAGTTGATGGTGCAACTCTCATAAGCTTTGATAAACCTGCAGCAACCTCTTCAAGATCTAAGAAGAGGAAATCATATGATACTCCAGGTGCATCTACTTCAAAACCAGCTGGAACTAAGAAGCAGATAGTTTCACAAAATTTCAGAAATGTTAGATCTGTTAAACAAACAGTGAGCCAGACTATGACAAATCCTAAAGAAAAGACAAAGAAACCTAGCAAGGCAAAGAAAAACTAAAGCTGCAGTTTCCTTTTTTTTTTTTTTTGTATCTTTTATGAATGGTTAACTTTTTAAGTTATGGTTGTAAGAAACTTTGGTCTGTTTGAACATCTTTGGTTGTGAACTTTGGTCTGTTTGAACATCTTTTGTTATGACATGATATGAAATGTAGTAATATTAGTTCTTAAAGCAACTTCTTACATATTACATATATATGGAGGTTTTTTCCTAATTGCTTACATATGGCAGCCATTTGGGTTGCAGATTCTCTAACCTTGTCTTTTGCAGCAATGAAGAGGGCATCTGAAGCCCATCTAAAAGATTCACAATCTTGACAGGCAAGGTAAGCTATGTTCTTATTGTGTTGATTTTTGCACATCTTAAGTAAGAGTTTGGATTTGCAGGTTGCAGAAAAGCAAACCTGATTATGCAATGGACAATCATTGTAGCTTTGGTTTTCTTCTCCACAAGCACAATAGCTTTTTGTTGATGGTAGCATAATGCCCTTGGCTTTACAGTGGTCTAAAGCATCTTCAAACCATTCAAAGTAGCTCGCAGGTAGGTATTGTGCACTTGAAGAACATTTTTCATAGTTTTGGTTGTTGTAGATCTAAGTAATGCTCTCACACCAACACATGGAATATGCTTGCACCTAAAATAAAGCCAAGGACAGACTTGTGTGTCATGATTTTCTTGTTTACACATTGCACAATCAATCATGTCTTTTTTTCACTTATTCTTGCTGTTGCTACTACTTGGAGATTCTTTCTGACCACCACCCATTACTTGTTTGTGTTTTCTAATTTTGAATTTGATGAGTAACTTAAAGAAAATAGGGTTTGATTGATATGAATGAATTAGGGTTCTTCTCTGGTTTTTATAGGGTGGAGAAGATGAAGATAGCCGTTTTTTTGTTAGCTTAATCATGGTCGTTCATTTTGTGTGCACAGGATAATGCCACGTGTTTTCTGGCCGTTATTTTACTGATGTGTGTGTGAGTTGCACGTGCGAAGAATTTCGGTATTTCAGCTTTATTATTGTTGTGCGTGTGAGATGCACGCGTGAGGGGTACAAATGTCATTTGTAAGGTGCGGGTGGCACTTAACACCCCTAACAAGCCGTTACCCGCTTTTTTTTGAAAAAACGGGGGCACTTTTGAAAAGTTGGAAAAACGGGGCACTTTTTTTGCGTAATTCAAAAGTGGGGCACTTTATCAAAATTCCCATGTAGTATTTCGGATAGTTATGGCATGTTACCCGATCTCGTCGAACGCGGATATCGATGTCAATTATAAATTTCCATCGAGTAGTTAGCGGATATCCGGAGATTCTAATCAAAACGGATACAAAATTCGACACTTGAACAACTGCCAGCCACCAGTGGCCAAATGACTAACTATAAAATTTTCATTTCCTTGTTAATTTTTACTTATTACATAATGCATTTATTATTGAAGGAAATTTTTTTACTGATAAAATAAAAATGGACAACAAGAGAAGGAACAAGGGAAAAACAGAAAACTGGTTCAATAAAGCAATAGAGTACAAGGAATGCAAAAGGCCAAAAGAAACATCCACAACTGAGAGGACAAACACAGACGAGTCCACAGCTGAAATAACCCTAGAAAACAGCAAAAGAGACCACTATCAACACAGCTAGTATAGTCATTACATGTAAGGTTACTAACGAGTGAAAGTAACATATAGTACTTGGACTGCAGAAAACCCAAGTCACTTATCAAAGGTATCAATGGATTTAGCACTCCTTTTCACTTTGATGAAAATCATTATGAGTTTTATAAGACATTTTAAGTTTCTGAATCTCCGTAGGAACTTTCACATCTGTCGCTAATCCAAGATACTCGAGTAGCTTTATGATGTACCAAGGAACATCGACTTGCCACCATTCCAGCCCTACCCGAGCCGAGAACTCAAAGGCATGATGGTTATTGTGCCAACCTTCTCCGTTTCCTAATAAGCTTATCATCCAATTGTTCTTGGATAAATCTTTAGTATTCCATAGCTTTTCCCCCCATCTATGGCACACTGAACCCACAATGAATGTGCCATGGTTTCCAATGGTTGTTCTAACACCCTATAAGAGTATTAAAATAAAGTTATCAATCCGCTTGATTATTGATAGCAAAAATTCATTGATTTTAAAACTCTTCAAAGACTCCCTGATTCCAAAATTCTTCAAAGACTCTTGACATAGATAAAGATATCATGGAAACATAATTAGAAATCCTTTAAATCAAGTCAAATATATGTGCCAACAAATCTGAGACAGAGTTGTCCCCAAACATTTTAAAACACACGACAGAAAAATGAAAAAACATACAAACATTTTGTTCGAATTCAGATGTATCCCAGGTAAAAAAATAAACAAAATCAAAGAAACCTTATTGCTAGTGTCAATTCATGTATTTACCATTCCCCAAATAAGGTGCGGTAAGCCTCCTCCGATGTACAATACAAGTGCAAGTCCAACTATATGAAGCGGGTATGTTCTTCGAAGGAACCTGTAGTACGCTTGGCTTTGTAAATCCACGACATTGTTTTGTTTTCCACCCTGCCATGTACAGAACATATATGATAAGAAGCTCTCCAAAGAATCTTCATCTATCTGTCTTTCTTCAAGGTAACTAATAACTTCTTTCTTTTTTATCAAAGAAGAAGAATATATTAGATCAGAGAATATACAATGGGTCTACCAGAGGTAGAAAAAAGAAACAAAAAACTACTCTACAGCGAAGAAAGCATCCCAATTTGAAACAAAAATGGCAAAATTAAGATGAACTCAAGACCCATTTGCAGCTGCCCATGAAAGAACCAATGATTTAGCTTCATCACCCAGGTCATTATCAACCTTAAACATATAGTTCTTCTCAAAAGTTGGGCAGTTTTGTTCTTTCCACAAAGTCCAAACGATGACAGCAGGAATGAGATTCCAAATAGTTTTGCCAGGAGCTGACAACTGTCGGATGAAACCAGCAGTGAGCTAAATCTTTGAACGTCTTTGGAAAGACCCAAAACCAGTTTGAGTTAGGCAGCAACATACACGAGACTTTACGAGCGATCTTACAATGCAAGAAGAGATGGTCCTGTGATTCTTCATCATTCCCACAAAGAACACAAGAGTTATAATATGGATTCCTTTTCGATCTAGAATATCGAATATCTACTGTATTGAGCTTATTGTGAATTAAGCTCCACATCAAAAAAACAGATCTTCGGGGGTATTGCAGGTTTCCAGATAAAAGCACTTGGGAAATTAATAACTATTAAAAATACTTTGTTTTCATTTCCAAAAATTATCTGTTATTAGTTTTGTCATGTTGTTTTGTCATTTCCAAAAATTACTGGTCGTCCCAAGGCAGGAACAAAGTAATATAAACAGATTAATTGAGAATAAAACCTTTTCTCTGAGATGTGCAAGTTGAAACATCCAAGTTATTTGGCTGAACCAAAATCCTTCAATTGGACTATGCGGGTCTTTATCAGAATCCGGGAACTGATGGTGATGCCGATGAATGCTTACCCATAATATCGGGTCTCCCTGGTAATCAAATTCAACAACAACAATAAACAAACTTAGACATGAACCCAAAGAGCAGCAGGGTTACAGCAAAGAGATATGTAACTAACCTGTGTAGCATGAAGTCCAAAATAAGCAAACAAATATTCAAGAGATTTTGTGAGCTTAAAACTCTTGTGACTAAGGTTTCTGTGATAACAAAGACTTATCCCGATATAATGACTCAAAAATAGCAATACGCAAGAACCCCAAAATGCATTCCAGGTAAAGTAGAATGGAGCAGCTAAGAGAGCTATATGTTCAACTATTATTATTGTACCCGCATTAACCGCGTTCTTATCCCAGAGATTATCCAATTTTCTTTCTGAAACAACAAGCTTTTTCTCTGTGTGCTGCAACTGGACCACACCCTTCGGATTAGAAACGGGTTCTACAGCCATTTTTAGATGCACGCTATTATTAGGTTCCAACTAGCTACAGTTCTCGATCTTATATGATTTTTTTGATTATTTATGTTGGTTTATCAATTATTTATATTGGTTTATTAGTGCTAGGAAAATGGAGTCCGACTTTGTGCACCTCCACCTCCTCCCATGATTATAGGTTATACTTCTAACCATAGTTGTCGTCTAGTGTGTGACTTTTGAATTTAAAAATAGGTATATAACATATAGGAAATTGGAGAAACAAATTGGAAACAGAACCTTATCATATTCTTCGTCTCTCTCATTTCTCAACATGTACTGTTGGTCATTTTCTTCTAACGGAACATTCATGTTTATCGTAAATCACTCTTCTCATGAAACGTTCATCTGTATTGTAGCCATCTCCTATCCCATATAACCATGATGTTGATTCACGGACCCAGGAAGGATAAATTTCCTTTTAAGGCCCGGGCTAAATGCCTTGGACAAGCAGAATTTATTTTTATTTTTGGCTTGTGGACTGGGAAGGATACCCGGGCTAAAACCCCCTTTAGCCCAGCTGTAGATCCGTCAGTTGATTTAATTCTTACTCATACATTATCTACTATGATCGTATTAATTAAGCTTCCAATTAATAAAAAAAATGATTCATGGGCAATAGGTAATCAATTACTATTGAAATAACAAAAAGTGATTCATGATCTCTAGCTAGCTGAAAAAAACTTGACTTGCCACCCAAAAATTGGCATGTCTCCGTCTGATTAAGGTGTTCCCAGTTCACTGCAGTGGTGCAACTGTATACATATTACATTTAGAATCTACATAATTGAACCTTTAATTTTCAAATCATGTCATTAAGAAACCAACATATTGATTTTAAAATTAACAGCCAAGAATTGCAAAACGAGAAGCAACAACATCCGCATCAGATAGGACGGTAGCATGTCAAAATGATTGGCCCATCTTTATCTCTATACCAGTAACTATTTTATTTTTTATGATCGGTAAATAAAGATTTTATAATGGAATAGTAAGTACTGAGTACAAACCCCCACTACACCGTATTTGGCGTTTAGCAACTGAGTTGCTAAATGAGGTTGTAACACAAACTAGCCGCTACAAAAAGGGCGTGTAAACAAATTTCGTAACAAACATAGTTCCGTTACTAATTTGGAGTCACAATTGTTTTTTAACGAAAATGTGACCGTTACTAATATTTTAGTTTGTATCATACTTCCATCCGTTACTAAATTTTAATCGCTATTGCTAAATCTTGACTAGGCCAAAGAAGACGGACTGCTGTTTTTTAGGGTAAAAATTAGTAACATATCTTTGGCGTTACTAAGCTTTTGCAACAAAAAAAAAGAACGTCGGTCTTCAATCTTGTCAAAATCAGATTCCCAAAAAGAAAAAAAAAGTTCCGTATAGTTACTCGATTAAACACCTAGATTCATCCAATTCTAGAAACAGAAAAAGAAATAGCTTCATTCTAAGCTATAAAAAAAAGTTTCATACTATGCAACAAAATTAGAAAAACATTACAAGAATCATAAGAACAAAAATTGTCATTTGAATAATGTTTATACAATGAATATTATACCAACTGAATGTTACATAATGTTTCAAACAATAAGGAAGTCTTACATTTTATGTCTTCAACAGAAAAATGAAAGTTGCAAGAGAAATACATGAAGTACCTGCACATCCTATGGAACCCCAGTTGTTTCTGTTAGTGGTGGACATCATCAATAAACAGGAGGTTGTCCATGACCAGCATCCCAAATGAGTGGTGTACCAGCATCACTTTGTGAATCGACCTCAACCACTTTGGAGAGAAGAGATTGAAAATGGATACTTCTGTTTCTTTGTTCCATCTCTTAGTCCTTTTCATATCAAGCTGTAAAACTTCATCAAACCTCATGTTGCATTGAGAATGAAGAAAAAAAAATATCATTCTAACAATTTAATTTTAAATTTGCCCACATTCACTAAAATTCTAAATTCCATATACACAACGAAACACATCAACAATCATAATACAATAAGAATTCTCATTTAGATTACTCAATATTATGTACAATAAGGGAATCTTACATAATGTTTCAAACAAAAAGGAAGTGTGACTGTTTGAGGGTGAAAACGGTTTCTGCTGATTTTGGTAATTTCGGGTGTGTGGGTGAAAAACGATTTTAAACCCTAAACAATGTACTGCAAGGGAGTACTTTAGATTCGAGAGATCAATCTGTACAAATCCGGCCTAAGCCAAGAAATGGTCGTTCCAGACTTGCTTCGGTCACAAAGTGAAGGAGAAGGGTTGGTTTTGGGGACGGAATCGAGGAAAGTGTTGAGACCAGAATAGTTGATTCTGGAAGAGTAGTTGTTTGACTTGCATCAGAAAGTGAAAGCTAACAGATGGAATGCTATCAAATGTTTTCTAAGTGTTGTATGCTCCTGACCTGAACTTGTTGTCCGGTGGAAATAGGTAAATGCCTATTTATACAAGTTGAAGTGAAACGTACTCTGGCCTCATTAAGAAATGGAAAACGGGTGAGTAAATGGGAGGAGGTGGTAACCGGTAACGCCTGGAATTGATGTTCCATAAAAGAAAGCGTTTCACCATTACTCCATGTGTTTACTAACCGCTTCATCCTTATGACACTCTCTTATAACGGGCGTAGTGTACGCCGCACACTGTAAACCGCCAAACCAATACCCAATGAGCATCCCCCAGTTTTTGACATGGGTTGATGTCTCGAATGTTTTTGTGGAAAATGTGTAGTATGTTTGTTGTTGTCTGGCAAGTTGATCTTGGGAGACTTGCGTGGTGACCTTCGATGGTCGAGATTTTGCATCTTAAGAAGAAAGGTAGTCGTTGATTATTGCAACCCTTCGCTTGGTAGCCAGCAACATGAAAGCATGGCCGACATGGTTTTAACGTGGTTAGGCGTGGCCAACCTAGGATTTTGATGTTGAGCCAAAAGTGGCCATGCGTTAGCTAGTGACCTTGGACGACTAAGATCTGCATTTTAGACAGAAGGGTGGTCGTTGATTGTTGCAACCCTTCGTTTGGTAGCCAGCGGCATGAAAGCATGGCCGGTATGGCTTTTAACGTGGAGTGGAGCCACTGGCAGTGTGCGGCTTGGAAGATAAGCGCTTGCGGCTTTGTCCAAATTAGGGTTTAGTATGCTGAAACCCTAATTAGCGCCCTTTACTAGAATCGATGTAGAATTCTAATACGGACTCGTATTTTGATGGTCCGCCCCTCCATTCTGTACGGAAAAGAATTTCATATCTCCTAACTCGGGAATATTTAGGTTTTGAGCTTGTTCGGGAGGTTAAAACAGCCAGAAAGTAAAACTCAGGAAGAATTAAAGAGGGACGGTGGCATGTTTGGTGCGTTTTTGGGAAGCTAGCATGTTTTGGGAAGCTAGCAAGTTTTGGGAAGCTAGCGTGTTTTGGGTCAAAGGTTACCATGAGTTGTTTGGCAACCTTGGAAGGCTAGGATTTTCACCTAGGATGGAAGGTTGGTCGTTGGTCGTCGCAAGCCTTCGTTTTGGTAGCCGCATAGGGAAGGCCAACACTGTATGGCACGGAAAGGTGGTTGGCATGCCATTGGTACATGTGGAATGGCATGACTTGTCGCGGTTTGGCGTGGTCAAAACTAGGGTTTTGGCGTTGGGCAAAAGGTTACCATGCGTTGGTTGGTGACCTTGGACGGCTAAGATTATCATCTTAGATGTAAGGGTGGCCGTTGATTGTTGCAGGCCTTTGTTTTGGTAGCCGTGTGGGGAAGGCCAACACGGTATGGCGCGGCAAGGTGGCTGGCACGACATGCCATTAGCACATATGGCATGGTCGGCATGCCTTGGCGCAGTTTAGGCGTGGCCAAAATTAGGGTTTTGGCGTTGGGCCAAAGGTTACCATGCGTTGGTTGGTGACCTTGGACGGCTAAGATTTGCATCTTAGATGGAAGGATGGCCGTTGATTGTTGCAGGCCTTTGTTTTTGGTAGCAGCTTGGGGAAGGCCAACACGGTATGGCGCGGCAAGGTGGCTGGCACGGCATGCCATTGGCACATGTGGGGCCAAGGGTTTGGTATGGACGGTTTGGCATGGTGGGGCCAAGGCAAGGTGCGGTTGGCTTGGCTAGCATGATTGGCATGCCTTGGCGCGGTAGGTGTGGCTGGCATAGTTTTCCATTGGCACAGTGGTGCGGCTAGCATGGTTGGTAATTTTCTCGCAAACATATTAAAGGGTTCGATAAATGCTTTCAGTGGAGACATTATTATTCAAATTCTGTGACGTCACTGTCTTACTAGGGTTTTACGATTTTAACCCTAAGCTAAAAACCACCATCAACAGTGACATTCTTCATATGTCTTCAAGGGAAAATCAAAAGCTTAGAGACAAATACATGAAGTGCCCGCCATATACAAGCACGTTAGTATGGAACCAAAAACATTGATGCTAGTAATACAATCAAAGTAGGCTCATTGTAACTCGGCAATGCATCTTCCTCTGTATGCCCAAAAGTCCATTGTTTTAAGCAACTTCTCAATCAAAGCCGGAAGGGAAAGTGTTTCGAGCAAAAACATTGCGACAAGCTACATGTACTAAATATTTCATAAACAAGTGTTAATGTTGAAATATTCAGACTAGTTTACAAAAGAAACTAAACTAATGTGTCTTCATATAGTTTACCTTGGTTATTAACGGTTCCTTCACATCAACACCAGCGTCGAATATCAATCGTTATGCATCCCTGCATAAATAGATCACGTAGATAAGAAAATCTTTCATGATTGGAAGCAAAATATCAATGAAAACTGAAATGAGAAAGCAATGTAAATAAATTAAAACATGCATAATAGAAATGCACATCTCAGTAACTAATCCAAGCTGCCTAGTGCACCGATTTCAGTGACTGCTGAACTAGAGGTGACAGTTGAAATCTTGGATACTGCTTGGTGATTCTTACCACTCAAACCCATTACATATACCAAATGACATTCTTTTAGACCAGGTTCTATCACTACATGAATAAAAATAACACATCGCTACATGTCATTTAACAATAAACATACATATAACATAAAAAATCACATGTTGGGCTTAAAGAAAACTGAAATTACCAGGTACAACTTCAACAACGCGAAAAATCATACCCCAAGAGATAGTAAACTCCTCACTAGCCATCACTTTCTTGATTTGATTGGCATCCAATACTTGTACTAAAATAGACCCAAATTTCAAAACCAAGACAACCTTAATTACATTTGCACTTACAGAATAAAAATAAGAAAATGCACCTACAAACTAGCCAAAATCCCAAGTCATCAAACTCCACAACTATAATGAAACAGTAATAATAAACTCACTTGTTCATATTCATCAAACATCATACATATGAAACTAAGTCTACATAAGAATGGATGATCATTTGAAATTCAGACATGTTGTACTTCATTTCAGTAATCCATTTGACATAAGCAGCAACAACATCCAATTCTTGGTATCAACAACACTATCATCTTCTCTTGTTACCTCTGAACTGCACCATTCACATACTCAAACACAATTATTCATACACTTCTCCTAAAACTCAATCAAAATCCTTATACTGATCAGCTACAACCAGTTATGGAAAACAACATCACAACTCAACTTCTTCGCCTGAATTTCAATCATCTCATAGCACAATCATTATAAATCCTTCCTAACATTCATCTATACCTTCATCATTCTCCTTCAGCAGCAAATCAAGGTTATAACCACCAACACTTCATTCTTGAATTTTATCTATTTCCTAATCAAATCCATTATATCGGCTTAACAAAACCCAAAATCATCTCAAAACAGTTCTCAACCTTCTAACCCTACATAATTCATCTCCGTATGATTTTCTAGCCAACTCCAAACTTCAAAATCCCATAGCAGCAACAGTATATAATCAACATCTCAACTAACAACATAATCACCATCATTTTATTTCTTACTCATCTTCTTCAAATAATTCCTTCTTTGCACTCACTGAACCTTGTAACCACGAATCTAACTTTAACCCGACTCAACATTGATCAATAACTTCCAATTTTTTCATTACATAGATTCAATTTCTCCCACATCATCTTCAATAGATAACAGCAGAAAGATTCAACAAAAATCTTAACCTAACACCATCTGATGCTAACTCCTTGACCCGAAACAAACCAGAACCTAATTCAATATATGTATCACATCTTTAATTCTTCGATGTATCACCAAATGAGTAACAAAATAAACTCATCCATTGACAAACCTAAGAATCTACGGAAGGAGGAAACTCAAATTTATGATAAAACTCACAAGCCCATTTTAAAAGAAAAAAATAAGGGCAAAACAGAATACTAACAATCGAACTAATTTATTGTTTGATTTCTATAAAAAAAACAATTACAGATCAAATGCAAGTAGAAACTATTGGGGTTCTGAACTAAGAACAATTGAATGAATGCAAGAAATAACTAAACTATAAACATAAAAGAAGAAAAATAATAATAATTGAAGTTGTTTTGATTAATGTCTTTACGTAAACAGGGCTAGCACATATTTATATGTAGATTAACTTCTTAGACAAGTTGTCGTAATTAAGGCAACTGTATGCCTTCTTAACCAAACTAGACAAATTTAAAGCAACTGTCTATCTAAGGAAATAATTAAGTAAACAAGGAAATACTAATTAAGGAAATAGGAAAATGTAGTGTTGGTGCTGCAACATCCCATCCCGCCTGAAACATGACTTGTCCTCAAATCTGAAATTCTGGAAATCGAGCGATAAGTTCATCTGCATCTTCCCAAGTTGCTTCATCATTTGAACGATCTTTCCACTTAACAAGCCACCTAGTGCCGCCAATATTACCCTTTTTGGACATCTTACGGTCCAAGATTTTCTCAGGTTCCCATTTTTCATAATACACATTAGTTGGTAAATCAGCATTGACCACAATTGAAGAACCAAGTTTCAATTTTAACCGAGAAACATGGAAGACTTGATGTATGTGAATTGTTACTAGTAAATCCAATTTGTATGCCACAGGTCCAATTCTCTCAATAATACGGAATGGTCGATAAAACTTTGGAGATAGTTTAGAAAAAGACTTATCACGAACTTTTGTCTGTCGGTGTGGCTGAAGACGAAGGAAAACACAATCATTCACAGTAAAAGAACGTTCAGTTTTATGACTGTCGGCATAAGTTTTTTTCTAGCTTGAGCATCATGCAAATTAGAGTGAAGAATTCTCAGAATATGATCTCTAGCTCTTAGTAACTCATCCAAAGCATGCACAAGAGTTGTTCCAGGAAGATAAGTTGAAATTGTTGGTGGAGCTCGACAGTTTAAAGATTGATAAAGAGTCATCTTAATAGTTGAACGATAACTGGTGTTATACCACAACTCATCCCATGGAAGCCATTTTAACCAATCTGTTTGCCTGATTCCAATAAAGCAACGTAAATAACATTCCAAAGTTTGTTACCACAGTTTGACCATCCGTTTGAGGATGATATACTGAACTGCGACAAAGCTGAGTATTTTGCAGGGTGAAAAATGCTTCCCAAATCGATCACTAGTTATTGTTTTAGGCATTCCATGAAGTCGAACAATTTCTCTCACAAAGACATCAAAAATGGTTGAAGCAGAATAAGGATGAGATAATGCTATGAAGTGAGCATATTTAGATAAACGATCGACAACCACTAGTATTGAACTCTTCTTGTTAGATAATGGAAAACCATTAATAAAATCCATTGAAATATCAATCCATACATCAGTAAGGATAGATAATGGTTGTAGAAATCCAGGAGGAGCTAAAGCTTCATATTTATTACGTTGGCAGTCATCACATTGTTGTATAAATAACTTGATTGAAGTTTTCATACCCTTCCAATAAAAATTTTGCTGAAGAAATTTATAGGTTCTCAATAACCAGAGTGTCCACCTAATGGAGTTGAATGAAATTTAAGAAGTAGTTTATTACACCATTCATGAGTACATACCACAACAATACGACCTTTAAATCGTAAAACTCCATCTATATATGAGTAATTACGTTTACAGCTTGAATCTTGGCACAATTTTTGAATAAGAGTACCAAAGACAGCATCTGCATGGCATTCTTGAACAATTATATTAATTCCAGAAAAAATGGGAGTAGTAATGGCAAAAATTTGAGGACTAGCCATCCTTGATAAAGCATCTGCAGCTCTATTTGCAGCTCCACATCTATATATGATTTCATAATCATAACCTAACAATTTGGATAACCATTTTTGTTTTTCAACATAATACAATCTTTGCTTAAGGAAATATTTAAGACTTCTGTGATCTGTATATAGATTTTAAAATGTCTTCCAAGCAAATAGGGTCTTCATTTGTTCACTCTAGAGAGAATAACAAGCATATCTTTATCATATACCGATAAATTAAAATTCTGACCTGATGATGGCTTGCTGAAATATGCAACAGGTTTGTTATACTGCATTAAAACTGCACCAACCCATTACCAGAAGCATCACACTCTAAACAAAATTCCTTCGTAAAATCTGGTAATGCCAAAACCGGAGTGCTTGTTAAAGCAGACATGAGTTGATTAAATGCTTCTGTAACTTGCTTAGACCATTTGAAAGCATCCTGTTTTAATAACTTAGTTAATGGAACACTTATTTTACCATAATCTCTCACAAGTTTGCGATAGTAACCTGCCAAACCCAAGAAGCCTCTAAGATCTTTAATTGTAGAAGGAATAGGCCAATTTTTTATGCTTGAAATCTTATCTTCTTCCTCAACAACACCTTCAGCTGAAACCATGTGGCCAAGATATCCAATGGATGACTTTGCAAAGTCACACTTTTTTTTAAAATAAATTGTGTGCTCATAGTAACTCAAACACAATATCCAGATGCTTAAGATGCTCAAATAAAGATTTACTGTAAATCAATATGTCATCAAAAAATACAAGAACAAATTTTCGAAGATAAGATCGAAACACATCATTCATCAAACTCTGAAATCTTGCAGGTGCATTAGATAATCCAAATGGCATTACGAAGAATTCATAGTGACCATCATGTGTTCTAAAAGCTGTTTTGTGAATATCTGCATCATATAATCTGATTTGATGAAAGCCAAATCTCATATCTACCTTTGAAAAAATTGTAGGACCATTCAACTCATCAATCAATTCATCCACAACTGGAATTAGAAATCAATCTTTCACGGTAACTTTGTTAAGTGCTCTATAATCAACACACATACGCCAATTATTATCCTTTTTTTCGAACCAATAACACGGGAGAAGAATAAGGGCTAGAGCTTTGACGAATGAAACCTGCTTACTTAAGTTCAGAAACGATTTTACTAATCTCTGCTTTTTGAAAATATGGATATATATATATGGTCTAACATTTATGAAAAGTGTTAGGGAGTAAAGGTATCGATGATCATGAGATCTAGTAGGTGGTAAGGATGTTAGAGACTCAAAATATCCGAATAACGCAAAAAGTAATTGTGAAACTTCGGTGGGTACCTTATCGAGAAGATGTTATGGACAATGTAGGAGTAAGTCAAGTAGAAAACCATTGGGTACACAATCCAAAAATCTTTATAGATTGAGAACTTTCCAAGAGCATGATTGAAGCTTAACATTCTTGACCAATAAATAATCATTATTGTTTAAATGAAATCTCATATGAAGTTTCTTAAAATCCCATGTGATTTCACTTAAAATTTGTAGCCACTTTGTACACCAAGAACAAACATGGCATCCACTAACAAATCAAGAGAAAAAATCGTAGTTAATCGATAATCTTGCAAATCAAGTGAAATATCGTGACAAGAGCCATGAGTTTTCAGAAAACCACCATTACCAACCATAACTTTCAAGGCAGTGCTAGTAGGTTGATGAGAAAAACCATGTTTCATAGAAATTGTTGGATGTTAAAAATTGTGAGTCGAACCTTAATCAATAAGAACTGTAAGGGGTTCTCTATTGATATATCCTGTGATTCTCATATTTTAAGAAAAGAAGATCCCATGAGAGAATGAAGCGAGATTCCGGAGTCTTTATGAATGCCAACTTCACCGATAGTAGTAACCTGCAAATCTTCTTCTTCATCATAAGTATTGTTGATCTCGTCATTGTCTGGAGCCATTTCTAAAATTAATAATCTTGGTTTAATACACAATTGACCATGTGTGTAGAGCTGATCACAATTAAAGCATAAACCTTTTTCTCGTTTTCCCCTTTGTTCATCCAATGATAATCTTTTTGCTCCTGGAGGAATTGCACTTTTCCTAAACTTCGCAGAATTGATTGCTTGTCTCAAAGGGTTAGGTCGACCAGCAGTTTTGTAGAAATAAGAAGTTGTAAGAAGTACATCCTCCTGTTTAAAAGCTTTTTTGAAGGCTATAAATAAGGTTTGAGGTTCAAGCACAGATCTTATCTTAGGTTTCAAAGATTTAATAAAGAGATCAATAATATATAATCTTCAGCTAAGTCAGCAACAAAGTTCAATAATTGTTCAAATTCCATAATTTGGTCATGTACCGATCCCTTTTGTGACATTGAAGATAAAGCCATACGTGGATTTGCAAACTTTTTATCAGCATAATGATCACAAAGAAGAGAACAAAAGTGTAACCAAGTTGGGTTTGTAACCTTACTTTAAATCTGTCTCTACCAGGCATTAGCTTCACCTTTAAAGTGAGCAGTAGCTAATGATATTTTGAAATTTTCAGCTATATGATGCAGACGAAAGTATTGATCTGCTTGAAAAATCCATCCTGTTAGATCTGTACCATCAAAACTCGGAAATTTAAGATTAATAGATGTTGTTCGAATGCCTGGAATATTCTCTGAATTGCTGCAATTAAGGCCATTGTTACCACTGGCATTAAGGTTACCATTGAAACCATGAGGCCGTATTGAGAGGAAAACGTGCTAGAAGAAGAGTTGTCATGTTTCTAGTAATAGTATCAGCAAGAGTAGTAATGTCTTGCTTATTAGCTTGTATCAGAGAAGCCATCTCCCTCCTATTATGATCCATTAACTTTTCCATATTGGTGTTGTTGGAATTTCGTAGTTGATTAAACAAAAATTATGTATTTTTGTCTATAGTATCATGACTCTCTACCAAAGCATCCATGAAATCAGTAACTGTTTTGTGGAGTGCTTCCTGACTTGTTTTGAGGCTATTGACCTCTTCGATAATCGTCATGATAAAGAAAAAAAAATTGTTGATTTTGAGTGAAAATCGAACCTGCCCTGATCCAGATATTAGGGTTCTGAACTAAGAATAATTGAATGAATGCAAGAAATGATTCAAGAACAAGCATAATTTGATCTGTTAGTTGGAGCTCTGCCACTAAATTATAAACATAGAAGAAGAAAAATAATAATAATTGAAGTTGTTTTGATTAATGTCTTTACGTAAACAGGGTTAGAACATATTTATATGTAGCTTAACTTCTTAGCCAAGTTGTCGTAATTAAGGCAACTGTATGCCTTCTTAACCAAACTAGACAAATTTAAAGCAATTGTCTATCTAAGGAAATAATTAACTAAACAAGGAAATACTAATTAAGGAAATAGGAAAATGTAGTGTTGGTGTTGCAACAGAAACCCCAATTTTAAAAACTTAAGGTTTCATTCTAATAAAAACCCCCAAATTGATTTAAAAAATATGAAAGAACTAAAACCTAATGATCTTATTTAAAACAAAATGGACGTGAATAAATCATTACCTCTACGGTTGTACTACAAAGTTTTTCGATTCTACTGTTGATGGAGGTGGTGGAGTGAAGAAGAGAGTTTCTCTCTCGAACTGGTAAAAAAACGGGTAAAAGAAAGAAGGTGAGAGGTTGCTGAGCTTCAATAAGAAGAAGAAGATGAGTGAAGTAGCGAAACTGGTAAGGACCTTAGGGTTATAGAAATGCCACACACATATGGCACACAGATTTGCGTTACCGTGCAACGCACGACTTACACGATTTTTTTCTCAACTATTGCTAATAGTAACACTTGGAGGGCCGTTACGAAATTTGTAACAGTGGCCGGCCGTTACTAAATCTTAGTAACTGAAAATTTTGGTTGAGAATTAGTAACGGATATATTAATGTTACTAATTTTCGTTACTAATATATAAATTTGGAGTAGTTCCCAAATGGAAAATCCTTCTTACATTAGACATGTAAAAAACCATACAGTAAGTAAAACACCCATATCGAAAATCCCTTGCATCCATATGGATGAAGTCCCTAAAAATATCATGCCCAAAAGCCCAAGAATAACCACAAATAGTAACCCTTATAACACAAGATCTGAAACCCTAAACTGTAACAAAATCTTCCGCCACCACCGGCAATCTAGCATAGAAACCACCTCCGATCTTCCATGACCAAGCCACCATACAAAAATCGCCGCCACTTCTTTCATAACATAAACAAGTACCTCTCACATATGAAATTAGTGATTTCTTCTGATGTTGATCGAAAAAGATGAAGAATAATATGCGGATTGGCAAAAACTGCAATAATTAGGGTGAGTAGATCAGACTGCCATGATGAAAGACACCATACTCTATACTTGAATGAAGATGCAACTTTTATAGACATCTCCACCATCACCTGCATCACCATCTTCAAACCTCACAACAATCGACCACCATTATTATACCAGCAACTATGTTCTTATCCCAAAGAATTAATGGTCTCCATTTGTATAAAACTAGGTTTCTAACTTGGAGATAGGTATTTGTTGTTTTAGTGGTCTATCACAAAACTTCTTCATCACAATATTTCTCAACAAACGTTTCAGATTAATTTTGTTTGAATTTGATGGATAGGCGAGAACTGTGAAACCATCTTCCTTGATAAAAAGGAGAAATGGTAAGGAAAATGTATACAAATGAAAGAGAAAAAACTAGAGTTTTGTATCTCGTTTAATTGGGGGCCTCAAGAACTGATTTGGGGCCTCAACCAATCTATACCCACTCAAAATATTACTAGAACACCTCTACCACGGTGGGGAGAGCCAACCGAAGAAAAAAGGAAACACTGCTGCAATTGGACTGTAAAAGAAAATTTGTGTCTAAAGTGAAAGTATCACTTTTCCTGAAACGGAGAGAGTACATCTTTTTATTAGTTGCAATGGACAATTAGTTGATGCATAAACCAAAATATGTATACATAATGTTTTATGCATCCTTTGTAGTGGTTTGCATAATAGCTACGTAATGAGAAGAGAGTTGTCCTATTGGTGTTTGCATATGGTTACATATTAGTTGTCCTACTAATGTAGCACAGATCAAGATTGATAAAGGTGAAAGCAAACTAGTTGATGGGGATGAGAAGAGAGTTTAAGTTCCTTCAGAAACTTAATAAAATCTGATTTCTAGGATGAAGACTTTGGGGTTTGATAATGATAATAATATTGATAATTGATTGATAAAGGATTGTATATCTAAACAAGAAGTCCTAGCCTTTATATAGACTAGCATGACCGACTAAAAAGAAAAGAAAAAGGAATTCTACCTAAACTAGGAAAGTAAATGACTTGCAAAGCAAGTAAACTAAAACAGATGCTAGGGATCAACAATCATTGTTGATACGGACGAATGGATCAACTATAATAGTTGACATAATGAAAATAGGTAGATGTCCTACATCACTACGAAATCAATTTTTGAAAATTGTGCCTAAAATGATAAACACCTCCGAATTTTTCGTAATAATTTTAAATTTGATATTGTTGTTAGTACTAGAGAACACCATTGAAGAAACCATAGAAACCAATTCTCTAACTATTTGTCGAACCACGCTCATGTCTTCTCTTATGTATGTTCTTCACAGTTGCTAGTAACAGAGGAAACATGGAACACTAGATACTTGGTTTTAGGACATACAAATCCCTAAACCTTACACAAAACTAGAACACCAAAATCCTCTCTCTACAAGTTTTTCTCTCACACCGATATTGATCTTCACGATAGCACTCGACGCTTCCAACAAAGAGACCAAAATCCAAAGCACAAAGTTTTACAACTCTAGGTTAGATTGTCTACAAACCTACAATTCTAGTTATATATATAGAGAGAGAGAACACAAACTTAATTATCCCTTAATAATACTTAACTTTAGGAACAAACTAGGGCTTAACCCGTGCCGTAACGGCACGGGATGTTTTCGTCTCTGATACGATGTTGTTCACATTCGTCTTGCTTCACTTTTTCGTGGGTAGTTATTTTGATATTCAGATAGGTATTGGCCTGAAAAATAATGGGTTACGTGATCTTTTTATTTTACTTACGCATATTATTTCGATTTATTATCTGGATGGAGTAATAATGTTGTCCCAACATGAAAATCCAAAAACAAACAATGGATATTTTCCCCATTTACTATTCCATCCCACCGTAATTTTAAATTTCAAAAAGAATAGTTCAAATAACAGTACATATACCTAAACTGCCAATCCAACTCCATGATGTTTATGAATAACTAAGGCTCTGAAGCAAAAACCCATAATATGTTCCCTATTATAGATAAAAACTATTTTATTTTATTTTTGCAAATGTGAGAGTTATGAAAATGAAGACTATTGGAAGGCTGAGATATACATGTGTGAGATCAATCATATTTATAACATAAAATTGAAGAAATTTGTGGATAAAAAAATGTTGCATCAACTATGCTAAGTAGTGCATGAGTGGTGTTCTCACATCTAGTGTTACTCAAGTAATTTGGAACAATAAAGAACATAGTCATATTGATATCTGTATCTACATAAATTCAACTAACCTTCTGAAGAAAAATTATTAGTTTCAAAGTAGAGCCGACAAAAACTTCTGCCGCCTTCAATTCGTAGAACACACATTGGGTTTAATCGGCCTTGAGATTAAACAAATACCCTAACATTAGTCAAATAACTATAAACCCGAGATCAAAACAGAGTGCTAACGGGAAAAATGAGAGACTAACATCAGTGTTACAAAGAGAATACCATATATGTATCAAATTTTGTTAACCAAACATGTATTCAAATTTAAAAGTTATCAACTTAACACAAAAATATAAAAGAACCCATGAATAAAAATTATAAGAGAATTTCATAATTATTAAATACCTTTAAAATCACTATTAGAGATTTAATTGCATGCCTCATTAAAAATTACGGTAGGACAAAATCACCATATTAATCCGTAAAAATTTCACTGGATATGTAGCAATTCAGAGAAGTTTACACTGGTGGTGATGTGCTACATCTAAGTGTTGTTTGATTGATTTTTTTTTTAAAGGTTTCGGTTTTCATTGGAAAAACTGAGAGGGAGTGTTTCATTATATTCATTATCATTTAGAAATCCAAAAGATAACTTGTGCTCTGCTTACGGAATCTCAATACAATCGTAGATTTATCTATTGGAGGGAGTGATCTTGATATTAAATATGTAATTTTTAGTATTTACTAAATAACGTGACATCCCAATACCCGCCAGCACCATATAACGATCAACCACATTTCTACTTTATAGTGTTACCCTTTTGTAGCGGCACATAATTAACATAGTAATTACTACTCACCAATACCCGCCAGCACCATAAAACCACCATATATTACTTCTTTCTCCACCACCGCCACTGCCCATCCCTCGTAGAATATCGGGCGCACTTCTAACTTTTTAACCCATACGTCATGTATAAAGTTTAGGTTGAGCAAACTTAGTTCTTCAATTAATTTATTAAACTATATGTTTTTTGTTAATACTGAAAACCATGCGTACGAACGGTTACCAAAGATAGAAGTGGTACCATTTGATCCAATGATCATGATCATTTTGTCTTATATGGTTTGGTATCATCCCCGAAATATTTGTTGCCCGCCTTTATTAACCATATCAAAAACAACCAACTATATTTGTCACAATGTTACCCGTCATGTAAAAACCTTTTTTTCATTATTTTTGATTCCAAAAGAAAAAACCAATACCACCACCATTAAAACCATCCACCGCCACTATTTCTTCCACCAAAACCAATGTTACCGCCGCCACCACTAACTAACACCCTCTACCGCTTCCACCACCTACTACTTATTCTACTACCACCCCACCACTACTATTTATTGAAATAATTTATATATATATATATATATATATTAATTAAGGGACATTTATGATGTAAAATTAATAAATAATTTATTATGAGAAATTAATGAGACAAACACTATACTTAATATTTAAGTTGAACAAACCATGATCGTAGATTTATCTTCTTTTTGGAAAAATCTAGACCACCACTTACATAGGCAAACTTAGCCAAACTGTGTTATGTATTCTTGATTTTCCTAACTTAATCACCAACTCAACTTTCCTTATTATTTTTTTGCCTGTTAGGTTTGGCTAGTTAGGATTGATTTATATTCTCTACTTCCCAGAGTTAAGTCACAATCTTTACCCAAGTCTGCTTAGTGCAGCAATTTTAAAAACACTAACACTAGGGTGTTAAACTATTCGCTATTTGCTTTTCTATTACTTAGTTCAGACCATGAAGATTTTGGCATGGAATACACAGGGTTGTGGTCAGAAAAATACTAAATAACACTTAAGAACATTGTTAGAAATTGAGAAACCTGACATTTTATTTCTTTCTGAAACTAAATCTAAAAGATGCTTAATGAGAAGCATTCTGAGTTGTTTTCCCAATACCCACATTGTTGACCCAGATAGAATTGCTGGAGGTTTAGCAATTGCTTGGGTAGATGGTTTTCATTTTGAAGTAGTTCAGTGGAACCTAAATATGATCAATGTCATAGTTAAAAATAACTTCAACTCTAAAGAATGGCTTCTAACATGCTTTTATGGTGCTCCTAAACATGAGCATAAACTAGAAATTATGGGATATCTAGAAGAGATAGCATATAGGGTTAATTTAAGACAAATGCCATGGTTGGTAATAGGGGATCTAAACATTATTTTCAATAGTGAGGAAAAGGAGGGAGGATTGCCTTTTGATAGGAAAAAAGTAGAGCCAATTCTAAATCTCATAAATAGAACAGGATTAGAAGACTTAGGGTTCAAGGGAAATATATTTACTTGGAACAATAAAAGAAAAGGTTCTGCAAATCAAGCAGAAGCTTGATAGAGCTCTAGCTAATGCAGAGTGGAATATAGAATTTCAGGGAGCTTCTCTTGAAAACTTAGTTGTTATAGGCTCAGATCATGGACCTATCTGCTTAAGTCTAAATACCAATAATTTGGGTCAAAGTCATACATTTAAGTTTTACGATACTTGGCTTAAGGAACCGATATGTTTAGAAGTAATAAAACAATCTTGGAGCCATAGTATTTCATCCCCTGCTGAAGACTTACTTCAGAATATCTCAGTTTTGGAAGAAAATTTAAGTGAATGGAAAAAAAATGTTTTTGGGAAACCAAACAAAAAAATAAAGTTACTTTTAAAACAGATTGACATAATTTCAGCTAAACCTATAGAGAATGCTAATACTGAGCTCTTAAAAAAAAAATTACTTGAATTGGAAGCCTTATATGATACTCAGGAGGAGATTGTGAAACAACAGTCTAGAAACAATACTATTTCTTTAGGGGAGAGAAACACAAAATTCTTCCATGTAACTACTTTGAAAAGAAGAAAAAGAAACAATATCGACTGCATACAAGACAAAGATAACACGGTGGTATCTTCTAGGCAAGACATTGAAGAAGTTTAGACTTCTTACTTCTATGACGTCTTCTCTGAAACTTCTAATAACCTAGACAATGAAATTTTCAAGCATGTCAAACCTTGCATCTCGTTAGAAGAAAATATATCTTTAACTGTTATTCCAAGTTCAGAGGAAATTTGGGATGTGGTTAAGAAACTCAAATCGAATAAAGCTCCAGGGCCTGACGGTTTTCCTGTGAGCTTTTTTAAACATAATTGGGAAATAGTTGGAACTCAACTGATCTCAGTGGTTCAAGATTTTTTTAGGAATGGTAAACTTCACCAAGATTTAAATCAAACTTTTCTCTTCTTGATTCCTAAAATTAAGAATCCAAAAACTCCTTGCAGACTTGGACCAATTGGTCTCTGCAATACCCCTTATAAAGTCATAGCAAAATTGTTAGACAATAGATTCAAAAAGTCATTGGAAAAATCATGTCCCCTCTGCAGTCTGCATTTCTATCTTCTAGACAAATCTCAGACAACATTATTGTTGCTCATGAGATTGTCCATTCTATGAAGAAAAGTAGGAAAAAAACAGGGAACATAGGAGCAAAACTAGATATGTCAAAAGCTTTCGATAGAGTAAATTGGCAATTATTAATTAAACATTACAATCCTTTGGTTTTTCTTAACATTGGTGTAAATTAATATTCCAATGCATCTCAACCTCTTTTATATCTCTGTCTTATTGAATGGTAGTCCTTATAAAGAATTTAAACCCTCTAGAGGAATTAGACAGGGAGATCATTTATCTCCCTATCTATTTATCCTTTGTATGGAAGAGTTTTCCAGGTTACTTTGTCACTTAGAAGCAACTAAACAATTTCCAGGCATAAAGCTCACACCAAAATCTCCACCCATTTCTCACTTGTTTTTCGCAGATGATCTTCTGCTCTTCACTAAAGCTGATCTAGGTAATGTAAGAATCTCTTAGAAGCCATAAATCTATTCAGTATCTCTTCTGGACAGGTCATAAATTTCAATAAATCGGGGTTGTTTTTCAGCAAAAAGGTTCATAGCAAAAATCAAGGCATAATTTCTATGACGATGAAAATAAAAAATTCACATTAAAGATACTTATTTAGGAGTGCCTCTTTTTGTAGATAGATCTAAACTGAAGTCTTTTGATAACATTATAGAGAAAATGTAACATAGAGTCAAAAACTGGCTAGCTAAGGTTCTCTCTCAGTCTAGTAAGATAGTCCTAAATAAATCAATCCTTTTTAGAATGCCTATTTTCAGTATGGGGTGCTTTGTTTTACCAAAAAAAAATACTAAAAGAATCAATGACATTCGGAGGGACTTCTGGTGGGGTAAAAATACAAACTCCAAAGGAATCTACATCAAAGCATTTGATTTTTTATGTAAACCCATCAATCAGGGAGGCTTAGGATTCAAAGAGGCCAATAAAGTTAATCAAGCCATGATCAGTAGGATAGCTTGGAGATTAGTTAGTAGCCCTGATGATCTTTGGGCTAAAATTCTGAAAGGTAAATATTTCAAAAAAACTGGTGCTTTACCTTCCAAGAAGAAGTCCTCAGCTTCTTGGATATGGAAATGTATCTTACAAGGCATTGAACACATAAAAAAATACTCATTCTGGGAAGTATGGAATGGTATCTCTATAAACATCTGGAATGACAAATGGTTACCTAATAGAGATCAACCATTGATCAACTATACTTCTTATAACTCCAATATAACACTTGTGTCTGATTTGATAAATCGTGAAACAAAGAAGTGGAATGAACCTTTATTACTTTCTCTTTTCGACAGATCCTTAGTCTTTGAAATTATGAACATTAGATTATATAGCTCAATGGTAGGTTGAAAAAAGATAAACTGAGATGGCTAGCTTCTCACCAGAAATGGTGAATTTTCTGTCAAATCTTTGTATGCTAAGTTGTTAAATCCCATCGGATCAATTGCACCAGAAACTAAAAGCTTTTGGAAAGGTTTATGGAATATGGACACTTCTCAGAGAATTAAATTGATTACATGGAAGTGTCTACAGGATACTTTACCGACAACACAAAAATTAGGTTCACATCTGGATGTAGAAACAAAGTGCATCTTCTGTCAACAAGTTGTAGAATCAACTTATCATCTTTTTTTGAATGTGATTATGCTACAGCAGTTTGGAATTTGGCCCCAATGGCTATACAGGGAGTAATTTCTAACTCTACAAATACTTCCTTTTTGGAAAATTATAATGAATGGCTCAAAGGAGATATTAATTCTATTTCTATGGCATTAGCTGCAACCAAATGCTGGTTCATTTGGAAAGAGATGTCTCAGGGTTTTTGAAAAAAAAAGAAAGAACACCAGAACAGCTTGCAACTGATATTCTACGTCACTTCACATATTGGCACCCACATAACTCTAGTATTAATCAACATAATTGCAGGAATATACAATGGATATTTTATAGCAGAGACACCATCAAACTAAATTGTGATGCCTCTTGGGTGTCAAAAGATACTAATGCAGGTTTTGGTTTTGTGTTGCGCAATTGGCTAGGTACAGGAAAAGGAGCAGGAATGGGAGTTTTCAGGGCATCAACAGCAGAAGAAGCGGAAGCTCTATCTCTTTTGCACACAACAAGATGGGCCACAGAAAACAACTTGCAGAATTTGGTCATAGAAGGAGACAACCAAGTGACTATAAACTATTTACAAGGAAAAGAGGTTTCGGTACAATGGCAAAGCTTAGCAATATTAGAAGAATTCAAAATTTCAGCTGCAAAACTATAGTATTTTTTGGGATTTCAACATGTAGACAGGCGTGCTAACAAGGTTGCTGATTTTCTAGCAAAAAAGAGAAGAAAAGAAGATCTGGCAGACTATTGGTTTAATTATGTACCTATGTTTTTAATTCCTTCAATTGCTTTCGACACTGTCAAACTCAAAACGTTTGTAACTTAAACTATGTTAACTTAAACGTTGTACTTATTACGGATGGTGTCAATTCTGCAGACTCAGTCATCGGCGGAACAAATCAATCTGATTTGATTCCAAATGAGTCTGAATCAAAGGATTAACCCTCTGCTTTTGGTAATCTATTCTACTTTCAAAAAAAAAAAAAAAATTCTTTCCTTAATAGATTATTAGGAAATATATCTCACTATTGAAGAGGTCCTAATAGGAAACCCTTTATTTTCCTGACAGATGTTACCTAATAGGCTCATATACGACTATTAGTTACCGGTAAAGTTTAGGTTATACTCTATCAAATGATACCTCTACCATTTAGGTTATACGCTGTAAAATGATAGCAGTCTACTGCAAAAATTACCCCTTTTGATGCGGAATTGTAATTTAACTGTTTGACTGCAATTTAAAACCGCAGAATAAAAAACTTTACAACCTATAGCTTTAGTGCCACTAGTTATGTACTTGTGTATGTACTCATAGTCTCATGTGGATTTTGAATCGACAGAGAAGTGTGATCATATATAGAATGGGTTTTTAAAAGTAGGTATTTTATTAACATTAAACAGTAACCGTAATCATTGTGTTTATTCTTAATACCTTGTTCTAACGAATCCAAAATGAGGTTTAAACAATATGCGAGTAAGTGTAAATGAAGATGTTTACGACTGTTAGTTTGAACATCTAGGTCATAATCGACTAGCTGTATGATTACATCTAATAGTCAACTTGAAGTACAAATGTTGGTACTCAATAGATGAGACCAAGCTACGTGTAAAACCATCCAACTAATTACCATCCCCAGATAAAATGGGAGGAGCCTTTTAAGACGTGTAACCGGAAGCACAAGTCCAAAAAGATGAACTAGTATATTTTGCCACAGATATATAATTGTAACAGTTATATTAATTGTTACTAAATTTTATGTATCAAAATGTCACTAAAGACTTTAATTTTTCAAATTAATAACCTGTTTTGGGGGACTTATTTTATGCCAAATAACAAGTTTACAAACCAAAATCTAACCAAAAAGCTGGAAAAAATGGAGCGGCCTTCGGCCGCATAGTTGGATCGAAATTAGAGTTGTAAACTTGACCTTAATAACGGTTGACCAATCCTTGAATGTTTGTTGATCATGCTAGCCTTCATTAATTTATCTTATCCCGTATAAATAACTCTGCATGTAAGGAAGCAAAGTAAAAATGCTATCTCTAATAATTTTTGTGAACCACGTACATTGCATACTCATGTTAGCAATTTTTATTTTACTTTTTTGATCGGCAAGGCAACAGTTCTCATCCTCTCGAAAAAATTGTCAGATTTAATAATTCTACATATAGTTGAAAACAACATGGAATTAGGTGACAATGGAGATGCTGTTACTTTCAAGATGAAGCAAAAGAGTAAGAGATTACCAGATTTCTTACAGAGCGTGAACCTGAAATATGTCAAGCTGGGTTATCATTACTTGATCACCCATCTCTTCACTCTATTTCTTATACCTATTTTCATACTTCTCATTGCTGAAGTTATGCAAACCAATCCAATGGATGTGTATGAGCTTTGGCATCATTACCTCAGGTACAATATCGTCAGCGTAGTAACTTCCGTGGTTTTCATTGTTATAGGTTTGACCATTTACATAATGTCTCGGCCTCGCCCGGTCTACCTTGTTGATTATGCCTGTTATCGCCCACCATCTCGCTTTCAAGTTTCAACCCATCAGTTCCTTGAGCGTTCTCAAAATCATTATGGTGAACTCGATGAATCTTTAATGGAGTTCCAACGTAAGATTGTCAAGCAGTCTGGACTTGGTGACGAGACTTATTTTCCTGAAGGATTTCAAGACACATCTTCAACACCTACATGCACAATCGCCAATGCGAGGGAAGAGACGGAGCAAGTGATGTTTGGCGCATTAAATATTCTATTTTCTACTACATCTGTGAAGCCGAAGGACATTGGAATTCTTGTTGTGAATTGTAGCTTATTTAATCCTACTCCATCCCTCTCCGCTATGATCGTAAATAAATACAAACTTAGAAGTAATATCAAGAGCTTCAATTTAGGGGGGATGGGTTGCAGCGCTGGAGTGATTTCGGTTGATCTTGCCAAAGACTTACTTCAGGTTCACCGAAACACCTATGCGATTGTCGTGAGCACGGAAAATATTACCCATGGTGCCTACTCGGGAAGCAAAAAATCCATGATGTTATCTAATTGTCTGTTTCGTGTAGGTGGTGCTGCGATGCTTCTCTCGAACAAATCTAAAGACAAGCGACTAGCAAAGTACAAGCTGGTTCATGTGGTGAGAACCCACCGTGGGTCAGACGATAAGGCTTTTAAATGTGTTTATCAGGATCAAGATGAAGCTGGTATAGTAGGCGTTTCATTGTCCAGAGATATCATGGCAACTGCTGGAGATGCCCTTAAGATAAATATCACTACTTTGGGTCCCCTAGTCCTTCCCATAAGCGAACAACTTTTGTTTTTAGCTACTCTAGTCATCAAGAAGTTGTTCAACCCCAAAGTGAAACCTTACATACCAGATTTCAAACTTGCATTTGAGCATTTCTGTATACATGCTGGAGGAAGAGGAGTAATCGATGAAATGGAAAAGAACTTAGATTTATTACCTATTCATGTGGAGGCTTCTCGTTCAACACTTCATCGGTTTGGGAACACGTCATCAAGTTCGATTTGGTATGAGTTGGCCTACATTGAAGCCAAAGGAAGAATGCGCAAGAACGACCGTGTCTGGCAGATTGCGTTAGGAAGTGGCTTTAAGTGTAACAGTGCAGTCTGGGTTGCTCTAAAGAATGTTAAACCCTCTGCTAATAAGTACAGTCCATGGAGAGATTGTATTGAGAAGTACCCTGTTCAAACATTTGTTAAACAGTAATAATTGTTGAGATGTAGCGTGGGCAACTTGTGGAATTGTGCCACATTATACTCGTATTCTCCATCTTTTTGTTGTCTGTCATTTGAGTCATGTTTTTGTCTTCTCACATTAGTGAGTGGTGTCATTTAGCTAACTTGTAGGAGTTAGTAGTAGTCGTGGTGACGGGTGAGTGCTTAATGTTTACTGGGAGTTTGATATATTCTGTTTGATTTAAACTGATGTTCAGTTGCAGATTGCAGTTTATGTACTCGGTTTATTCATATATATATATAAAATATTAGCTTCAAATCCGATGTCATTTCGTTTATGTTCACAATAAAGACCCCTAATATGCATGTATTTTTTACTGATTTATAATCTGGGAAGTTAGTGTAAAAAGAATTGCGGGTACAAAATACCGCACACTCGTCCTATGTGCGAAGTAACTCCGTAAGTAGCAAGCGAACGCAACCGCATAATCTGATTTATAATCCAAGATGACGAACCAGATGACGTCACCTAATCACGAGTAAAGTGTGAAGATCTACGCGGAAGTAAAGAAATCGCGCGGCAATGGAGAAACTCCTATGCGACATTGACGCACGTCAGATCCGAAATAAGGGGCTTTATTAGTTGTCTTCAACTATGTAAACTTTTATATAAGGAGCCAAGCGTCTTTGTAAAAGGGAGAGATCTTTGGAGAGAGCTTAGACAAGATATTTAGGAGAGAGAAAGATTATTTGCTTCCCAAGTTAGGGTTTACATATAACTTTGTATTTGATTGAAAGATTTAATAAAAGTTCTTGAGATTCTTATGATGATTTCTTAGATTGTTCTATTGATTTTACTAAGGGTGTGGT
Organism: Papaver armeniacum; assembly: GCA_023531295.1. Lineage (NCBI taxonomy): Eukaryota > Viridiplantae > Streptophyta > Magnoliopsida > Ranunculales > Papaveraceae > Papaver > Papaver armeniacum. The sequence goes on from JAJJWW010008499.1 coordinate 252,866, forward strand.
TGTGAGATTTCTCGCAACTACATTTTGGCGCTAGAAATCAGCTCGGATGATATACCTTGTTGATGAAATTCTTTCAAAACATGTTCAAAATCATTAATAGTTTTTCTTTGCTTCATCAACAATCTTTGAGAGTTTTATAAGTTTAGATATAAAAACGCAACTAAAAGTTCTCAGCTTTAAAAATATCTTACATTAGTAATAATCTAAGTTCTTTAAAAAGTACTTTGTCAAGAGAACATATTGTTTCGGAAAAATAGATGGTGAGACAAGCATCTACAAGAACAAGAGATAGCAACTAGGAGGAGCGAAGAATCGTAAGAGAAGAAGAAGAAAGAAGCGAAATCATTTGAATCATCAAGAATGGGAGAAAGGAACAGTCGAGGAAACCAAGTCCAACCTCAAATCCACCGCGAACCAGTAAAGAACAACACCATTGACTATGATCACGTAAGTGTTCATACTGCAAATACAGATTCAACAGAAGATGACGAGCAAAGAAATGGAGATGGAGGACCAATAGTAGAAAATGAAGAGAATATGACCATAGAGGAGCTCCGACAAAGACTAGTCGCAGAAACAAGGATAGAAGAAGAAGCACGCGCGAATTTGACGCGTCAGAATGATGAACTAAGAGAAGAGAATATCATATTACAAGAGCTGAGGTCACGTAGAACAAGCGGGAGCACGTCAAGACGTAGCAGATCTAGACACAGGGATACTAGACAAGAGCAGCTTGTAGATAACAACATTGCTGAAAATTTTCAAGTATGCGATAACATACAGGGTCAGCGCAATGAGAATCACATAGAGCAACAACCAAATGATGATCGGTACATACAACAAGGCGAAAACTATCGCACGCAAGGAAACCGCAGAGGTGGTAGACATGAGCAACAGGGAGAAGGTAATTGCACAAATTATGATCAGGATGGTGAAACTGACGAAGAGCAAGGGAGGATAATATTACAAGGAAGAGAAATGTTGCGAGATCAACGCGGCCGCGCGGATGAATCTGAAAGATACAATGACGAACAGAACAATGCAAGAAACGAAAGGAATGAAAGAGAAAGACGAAGAAGAAGAAGAAGAAAGGAGGGGGAAGAACGAGAAATGCAAGAGGCAAAAATAAGACCTTATAATAACACCTTAATAAAAGGCATCAGAAATAAAAAGCATCCAATTTTGGCGTGCATCCTAGTTCGCATAATAGTAAGAGGCAAAAATAAGACCTAACGCGCATCATAATTGGGGAAAACCCTGAGAAATTAGCATGACTCAGGTGAAAGCTACACCAACCTTGGATCCTGATTTGGGGTGAAATAAAAGCCCATTCAGGGGAGCGCCTAATTCGAAAGACTAAGGTAAGAAGATCTCTCCTAGGGAGTGTAGAAACTCGATCAGGGAGCCGAGGTACACGTTTGAGTCAAGAGTGCCTGGGGCGTCTGGAGTGTACCTGGCCTCTCTTGACAAGTCCTGACTATGATGCACTCGGTCCTCAAGAAACCCAACTTAGGGTGTGGTCTCGTAACCATAAGCCATATCGGTGGAGGGATAAGAGGCCGCGAAAACAACTGATTGTTGCATCACTGGATGGGAAGAGCCCACCCTAACCCGGTAGGGGTAAGCTTCCTTGAAGGGGCAGTCGGGGGGAATATAAGGATGGCACCCACCATTAGGGAGATGAATTGTGTCAAACACATTAATATCATGAGGCTTTTACTCATGGGAGTAATAAGACTCGTCGTATTAACGCATCAATACATCCTGCAGAGGAAAAAATACAAGAAATTATAAGGCAACATCAATGGGTTGTTACTCGAAAGGGTAATGACCACCTGCGATTTTTCCGCACAATAATATTTTAAGAGCGGGATGATAAGACCTCTAACTAGGGAGGCTCGGTAAAACCTTAATATAAATTCCTAATATTATTTCAAAATATAACGGTTTCTATTTTGAAGAGAAGAAAATCCCAAAGAAATAATGAGAGATAGAAAAGTGCTTAAAGAATAATTAACGCACAGATATACAAGCAGGATAATAGAGGCAAGTATGGGAATTAACATAAGAAAGATATTATCCTCCTTGTTAGAGACGAGTAGAAGAAATAGAAGTGTGCTTCAAAAATACATATCCAAAAACTCATAATCATACGCACAAAAGACTAAAGAAGGAGAAAATCTAATCATCATTAGAAGGCGCGCCTTGGTTTATCGCAAAAAATGCAGCATCAGCCTCGTTGATGGGGTTAACATCAGAGCTTGGATATTTGGAAAGGCCATCACCAGATCCATCCTTTGCAGGCTGATCCTCTTGAAGGGAAGTTTCATCATCTTCATCATCGTCGCCCACATACTCATAGTCACAATCAGGCTCAGGAAGCTTCTCATCCGCATCCACATCAAGAGGTGGCACATCCACTAGAGGAAATGAATTGTCAACACAAACTCGGTTCACAAGAATTTTAGTCCTAACATGAGCTTCTCAAGCGGCACTCTTCTTAGTATTCTCTATAAAAACCTCCATTAAGTTTCCAATATACAAACACCTCCTACTCGCTCTGTCTCGAGAAGAGGTAAGTGCTATTGAGAGTCTCGCGCGCTCTCTATGAACCTTAGCCAGATCAGATCTCAACTTGGAGATGGTAGACTGGTGCGACTTCTCAGATTCTGCAAAAAAAAGGGAATTTAATTATTACCAGTGCGACAACTTCGAAACCACAAGATATGAGCAATCAAAAAACACAAGTAAACTGAGGCAGTCAGCTCAATGTGACTACCTTCCCTCTGAGAAATCAGATATTGAGATAAAGAGAGACCACTACTTTTCATACTCTCCATAACCTTATCAAAATCATCACCAACTAAACCCTTAAGACGAGATTGAATCTTCTTTTCATCTTGCGAAATAGAAGCTTTTTCCTTCATAATGATATCATGGGACCCCTTTAGCTGCGTATGTTGTTCTTTGAGTTGGTTCATCTTCACAGTCAAATTCATCTTACTCTGGATGATCTTCTCATTCTCCGGAGTTAATTTCTTCATGGACTCATCATGCTGGTTTTTTAGTGTGCGAAGGGATTCCTCTTGATCATTACAAATATTCTGGAGAATAAGATATTGACGCATAAACATCGCCTCTTTCTTTAAGAAGGACCGCTTCTCTGCAGCCAAAACCTAATTCTCATTTGATAAAGTTTGATGTCTTAAATCAGCACTATACAACAATCCAGATAGATGGGAAACTTGGGAGCCTAGAAGTTCATTTTGATTAGCTAAACAAAGATTCTCATTTTTTTAGATTCTCAATCTGATCAAGCGAGTATGAATGGTTATTAAATAATTGATCTAATTGATTCTACAACCTCTCATTATCCGCACGAGCATCTTCAGCTGGAAAATTGAAAGCTAAATCTCTCCATAACGCGCTTCTGATTTAAGTCTTAACATACGCACGAAGAAATTCAAAATATGGACAAAAAACAAATTACTCCTAAATGAGCTATAAAAGGAAGAAATAAGCACCTCTGAGATCTTGATTCTTGTTACGAAGACCTTCAGATTCAAGAGTAACTTGACTTGGAGTTCCCCCTTTAATTTACTAAGTTCCCCATTTAATTCGGTATTCTGATGAGAGAGTTCTAGTATGGTACTACTAGATTCAAAAAATCCTTCAACTAAGACCATGCGGCGACGAGATTCCTAAAGAAGAAACGAAACAAGTGTAAAGATGCGACAAAATGGAACGAATAGAAAAGTGTAAGCGAAAGAATACCTACCAAGAGATCAAGATTAAGATGGACGCTTGGATCAAGCTGTGAGAAGATTCCGCTCCTGGTTGGTTTGTTTGGTGGAGAGTCACATAACAGCTTGGCCAGCGTATCACCAATGCGAAGCTTAGCATGGTCATTAATGGATTAATAAGCGGCATTAATGATATCTGACAAAGTATGAGCAGCAGAATCAACTTCTTCAATAACCCCCTTATTAGCATAGACAGCCTTCACAGGGAAGAAGTAACTTTAGAATGAGAAGGGTTAATTATAGAAGGAATGATATCCTGAGAAATGGGTGCGGGCGTATCTTCTATTGATGCGTAAATATTCGCTGATATGGGAATATTCACAAAGGTAGAAACAGTCTTATCCACCACTGGTGCGGTCACATTATCTGAGGAGAAGATAACCGCCTGATCCGCTAAAATGGATCCCTCAGAAGCGGAGATTTCCTTTATTTCATGATCAACTAAAGCAGCTTCCTTAGGAGCAGAAATTTGCTTCGGAGACGCGAAAACATCCAAAGAAGCTGAGGCAACAAAGCCTTGTGAGGGAGCGTCAACATCGACATTGGGAGAAATATCCGTTCCCTTCTTCTTATAGCTGAAGTCCGGCATGACAAGAGAAGTATTGATAGAAGGGGCCTTGCGAACTTTCTTAACATTCTTCCTTTTCTCACCATCAATCTCGCTCTCAGTATCCTGCGAAGAACAACGCAGATAAGAAACAGAGGCAACAATATTGTTAAAAGAAAAGAGAGTATTTCTTACTTCTTTGTTATGCGAAGGCTTCCTCTTGCAAGATTCATCATCTTTGAAACTCGAAGAAGATTTAGGGTTTGGAATCGTAATCTTAATATTACCAGAGGAAGAACTTTTGTTGCAACAAAAACCAGTATGGGAATTAGAAGAACAGCAGCAGATCAACAATGGCAGTCGAGAATCCAAAATAATGAAAAGCAAAACAACAGTGGTAACAGAGTACACTAACCTTGAATGAGAATCCATAAAATCAGAGAAGAAGAACACCTAAAGAATCTTTAAAAGGGAAGATCTCTAGAAGATGAAGATGAAAACTTGAGGAGAAGATGAAAATGAAAACTTTCAGTGAAGATGAGGATCAAATAAGGGAAAGAAAAAATTATCTCTCCTCACTCCAGTCGTTAAATAGGGAAGAGAGGTAACCGGTTAACTCGAGACGTGTCGGTTAAAAGGGGAAAAAGTCAATACGTGTAGACGGTTAAACTTAAATCACGGAAACATGTCGGTTGAGGAGAAGGTGAAGAGATGAACGAGTGCGGCAAAACATAACAGAATTTCTCATACCGCTCTCTTTTCCAACAGAACGATATGAGAAGAGGCAAAATGTGGGTACAAAATACCGCACACTCGTCATATGTGCGAAGTAACTCCGTAAGTAGCAAGCGAACGCAACCGCATACAACATATCCAAGATGACGAACCAGATGACGTCACCTAATCACGAGTAAAGTGTGAAGATCTCTGTGGCGAGCAAAAGAAATCGCGGCAATGGTGAAACTCCTATGCGACATTGACGCACGTCAGATCCGAAATAAGGGGCTTTATTAGCTGTCTTCCACTATGTAAACTCCTATATAAGGAGCCAAGCGTCTTTGTAAAAGGGAGAGATCTTTGGAGAGAGCTTAGACAAGATATTTAGGAGAGAGAAAGATTATTTGCTTCCCAAGTTAGGGTTTACATATAACTTTGTATTTGATTGAAAGATTTAATAAAAGTTCTTGAGATTCTTATGATGATTTCTTAGATTGTTCTATTGATTTTACTAAGGGTGTGGTTGTGAGATTTCTCGCAACTACAAGAATGTTGTTACATGATAAGTCCATCCTTGCCATATTAGACCATTCATGAGGTCAATATTGTGCATATGGCGTATGGGATTAATTTCTGCCTCTCACTGTCTTTAATATTTTGGCTTGCCATTTCTTATAATTGATGGTCTTCAAGTATATGCTAGAAGTGTAAGTTCCGGAATTTTCGGGCTTTTGCTGGTTCAAGCGAAGTACCGAAGCAGTAGGGTTAATTATTCTTATGACCCTAGAAAACATGTGTCTTACTCTTTTGGCCCCAGGGTCATAGAAATAATTATGCAAATTATTCTCTTGGCCCTAAAACAATTGTGAATATTTCCTGCACACATTCTAGCTGTTTGTTCATCTTTAAAAAATGGTTTTATAAACTTATTTAATGTAAATATTATAGTATAAACCATTAATAACATTGTGGATAATAGCTGCACACTAGAAAAACACTGTGGATAATAGATGCACACCGAAAAAAAGTTGTGGATAATATCTGCACACTAAAAAAATTACTTTGAATAATAGTTGTACTTTAAAAAAAAATTGTAGATAATATCTACAAACAAATAAGAAAAAAAAATAAAAACCATTTAAGGAATAAAAATTTCTAAAAATATGAATAATTTGATATTTGTATTTACGCTCGTTGGATTGGTCTTTCAAAAACCTTTCTAAATATATAAAATTTGTCAAATTCCTACGTATTGTTTGTGAGATATGTTATATTGAAGTTGGTTTGACAATTATACCCTTCAAGAATTTAGTTTATGTCAAATTTTAACATCATTTAACATCTTAATTTATTCATATGACCCTCCTTCTTTCTTAAGGATCATTTCAATAAAATAGGTTAAAGAATTTTTAAATGGGCTTTAAGCCCAAGGCCATAAGAGTAAGAAAAAGTGAGGTGAGGGTCAAACACTTAATTCCCACGAAGCAGTAATATAGGCTGCTCTATGTATATGCTAATCTTGAGCATCTTGGATTATTAGTTCATCTTAGTAAATAAAGATTACTTTATTCTTATAATCTTGTTATAATCTTGTTGAATGTATCTGAATCATTGCTGGTTAAAGTCGAATAAATTGAAGTAGTTATCAGGCTTTGGTAAATGTTAGTCTTAAGCACCTAGAATTGTGATTTCAGTTTGTTAAGTAGAGAGTCCTTTTTCTTTTTGAGTAATAATCTTGTGGAATAAGAAGTCATTCTTTTTGGAGTCATTTTTTTTCTTCAGTTTGTTAAGTAGTCATTTTTCTGGGTTTCTTTTTGTGATACATTCTATCTCTTCTGTTTTATGCAGCTAAGAACACCTCCATTACTATTAGTAACCATTAAGGCCTAGAAAGAACAGAAGGAAGATCCATGATGAATCTGTATCTGAGAAGAGAGCAAGGTGTTGCAGAAAATGCAAGCAGCTTGGTCACAACAAAACCACTTGTGCTGGTGGTGGTGTTATTATTGGGTCTAATACAAAGAAGGAGAGACCTAGAACTGAAGATGATGGAGATACCTTCAAAGCCCCCAATTATATGTGTTAGTGGTCAGAGCATCTCGGTATGGGGAAAGCTAAAGGAAATGGCACCAATCTTCAATCTGGAAGTTCCGGTGGATCAAAGGCTGCAACTACCAGACTCAATGTGAATCATTCACAACCAAAGACTAAGAAGTTAAGGAAAACTATGATTCCATAGTTGGTAATCAAGGAAAGGTGTTTACTTAAAACGAGTTTGGGTTAGGTTGTCTTTTAGAGCATCTCCAATGGCAATGTGATGTGCATCCTATTTGTTAAGTTTTTTTCACGAATGTGAGATTAAAATCTCCTTAAATTAAGGTGGTAGAAGACAAATATCTCCAACCACATAAACTTCTTTCCATTGGTTGGGAATATTTAAAACCCTTGATCTTAAAATCAAATATTTGATCTTTGGTTAATAACCATAGATATTGCTTACAAGGATCTTCACATCCTTTAAAAGAACATCTAAAACCAGAGGATTAGTTAAAGGATGTCGGTGTAACTACCATACACATCATCTTAACATTTAATCCTATCATTCCTGTTGGAGAAGGATTTTTGTTAAAAGTTGAATAAATCCTACGTGGCCTTATATATATAGGAAATTGAAAATGTCTCATTGGACATGCTCTTAGTTGGAAACAATAGTTAACAAAGTAGTTGTTTTTGTGTTTGTCCAAGACTCCTAGTATTCTGCTGAAAACTCGGAACAAACAGATATTTTTGTTTCCGTCAGGTTAAGGGCTTATTGGTATTTTGGAGTTACCCCTTTTGATGACGGTTTTCACTTAACTTGTAACCATAACAAAATGGATGTAACGGTTCATTTTTGGAAGATTCCAAAAAACGGACTCTATGGTAACTGTCACACCTTCAAAATGCCTCTGCAAATTTCTGCGAAAGTGTAACTCGGCAGCACAATTGTTCTATGAATAAAGCTTCACCCAATTGCACTTCAGCCTTATAAGTTTGTACCAATACAAACAGCTAACTCTTCAGGTTTATCAGTGGAAGTCTTTAACCTTCTTTCTCTTCTCAAAACTCATCAAATACACCCCATAATGCATTCAATCTTTGCCATACTTTACCAACAACAATCATCCAACCAAGAACACTTAGAACATGACACAATCAACTCGTTTTATTGCATCAAAGGGAAGAAATACAAAAATTTCCCACTTGGGGACTTACACAGACTTGTTCACCTTTGAACCAAGCCTTAGTCTCACAAAAACTCTCATATTCACTCACATATGCAAACCTCACTCTCACATATGTTCTCCTTGCAAGCCTGCCGAATTTTCCCAGCCTTAGGACTATTTATACAGCAGCTTTACTTGGCCAAACCGTGCATAACCGTTACACACGCATGGGACGGCCATCTGTCCCACAAAGCAGTTCTACCAACCGCCAATAACTGTGCTAATCGGCGGTTCTTCTCCAACTCGCGCCAATCATCCAACACATGTTCTCTAGCAGTTATAACTCTTCTCCCACGCTTATAAACTCATTTATAACCGCTCCTCTTCATCACGCATCATTGGCATGCTTGTGAAGCTATTAACTGACTTGCAACCGTCACTTGAGCCGTATTGCGCCACTTGTTTTGGCACACTGGATTCTGCTTTGCGCCAACGTTCATCCCTCTTGGCCCTGCATGCTTATCATTCTAAACTCATGCACGGACATTCCTTAAGCTTCAAACATCGATGCCAGCTCCTTAGACTCACTCTAGTTACTCATGCGTCATATATGTTTCACTTCGCCAATTAGCTTGACAACAGCAATGCAACTCTTGCATTACCGACTTGTTTGCATTATTCAAGCTTTTGCCAACCTTGATTATATGCCATAGACCAACTCTTAGTTTATTCTTCACTCTTGCATCCTCCTTGAGCTTGGGCCAACTCAATTCCATGGATATGCATCGATGCCAACATCGCATGTTGCATCTGTCACTTTGGCCACGTCTTACCAATCCCTCAATGAAGCCTTATTGTGTCGGCCAATAAGCTTCATTACTTAGCCAATGTGTTTTATAGTGTAGCGCCACTCTTGCGCTTCACTGGCCCTGCAGGGTGCCACTATCTTAGTGCTTGACGGTTTATACAGCATAACGCTATTATGGCTTGCGTTGTGCTATTATAGCTTACGTTGCGCTATTATGGCTTCGCATTGCACCATTACGGCGGAACTCTGACTTGGCCTACAACTCTGTAACGCGTAATCATTGTGCGTCACTTGCAGTACCGTCATAGACCTCCCCCACCTAATCCGTTTAATGTCCTCGTTGAACGCGACTCAGTATAGACACCATACTTGTCTTAACTTTGCTTCACTTGCTTACAGAACCTTTTCTGAAAATCGGCAACTACTTTTGGCTAACTCTTGCCAGTCCCCTCCGATTGCATCCACATCACTTAGCTTTGTTGCTTTTCCATTGATCTCATATCTTTGAGCCACATCTCGGCGTTGTGCACTACGCTTATGCTACTACTCAAATTATGCATCATTACCCAAATGCAAATCTGAAATTCTTCTTAGCCAATTCCCTTTAGCTTGAATTTCGCCTTGAATCATTACGCCTAAGTGTACGCACTGAATGATTCTTCTTCTACTGATCACCACGATCATTGCCATAGTCTCACGCTTTCCGACTTTGCCTTATTATCATACTCAACATGATAAGGACTTATAAACGACTTGGCCTCATTTTCAATCAATTTTGCTGGCAACCCGCCTTTGAATTGTTATTCTCCATGATCCTCATCAAGCACGTCACAAAGTAAATAGAGGTTTTCTTGCATAAGACACCCGCATTCAATACTTCATGCCTCGCCAAACTCTGATTATGAAAATATCATTCAAGAACTCATTTCTATGAATGTATCCATCAAGTATAAGCTTTATACTTATGCCATCTTGCAGACTCGTACTCATGACAAGTTTTTTTTGCTCAACTTCCATACAGCAAAACTATTGAGTCGCACAGTCCATTTACAAACTGTGACTAACTATCTCTTGGAAATAGCATAGCTAACCCTTTAGTTGTCCATATGACATGCTTTCAAAGCCAATATGTCTCCAAATGCTTCTTTGAACTGCATCGCTAATTGCCTGGAAAGTGTATGTCTTTCTCTAAGGCCATGAGTTCTACCCAACTCATGCTTGTTGATAAAATGATTTCTAACTTGTTGTATTGCTTGCACCGTCGTGGCGCCCATCTGTCATCGTGCCATTTTGCAATCTTCCAAACAGCAACATTACTTCTACATCAACTAGGACCCTTGTCCTATGCTTTGCTTATTAGCTTTCAACTTGTCTTGTCATTGCATACTTTAGGCTAAGTATGCTACTTGCAGCATCTCCCCATGAACTAGCTTTACATCGTAAATAAAGAGGCAAGACTTTATAAACGAAAACACCTTCATTCATTACTGCTCTTACATGACAATACCATGTACCATTACATGATTGATCCACTTGATCACTTTTGGAAAGCTAAAACTTCATTAACAAAGCAACTTGCTTACACCAAAGCAAAGTATATACAAACTTGAAGAATCAAATAAAAGTCTGTGCAACTAAACTCTACACACAGAGTTTGCAACAACTAACAACTCAATCTACATAAAACAAGGCAAAAAACACTCCTGTTTTGGCATTCAAAGTGTTATCAATGGAGACAGCAACACTTGCTTGTTTTTAGCTTAGCTTCTTTTGTCGAAGTTAGCGACCACTTCGCTATGAGGTCTCTTCCTTGAACCTTCACTTCGGCCTTCACGAGTCTTGCTAGAATGATTCCCATAATCATCCCCAACAGATACATTGAGTTGCGCCTTGAGTGGACAGCTTCTAGCGAAGTGTAAACCTTTGCAAATGAAACATCCCCTAAACTTCCGGGATGAAGGGAGCAGTTCCTCTTCCTTAGGTTCATGCTTGTGCTTACTTCCAACAGATCTTTCCTTCCCTTTGGCTTTTCCTTCGCAACTTTGCACATCTTTAATCGTTATGCTATTGGCAAGCTCTCTTACCGTCTGCATAGCCATCTGGATACTCTGCACTTTGTGCTTCTTAAGTTCAGCAATCACACTTGAACTTGTGCCAGCCAGAAATTGGAACATCTGATCTTCTTCACTCATTCCACACGTCTCTTGCACCAATGCAAAGAAGTTTTCAACATAGGCCTGTGGTGTACTTGTCATTTTTAGCCTACGTAAACTTTCTCTTGCATACCAAGCACCATTGCTTGGACAGAATCGACATCTCGAGTCCATCATTCATGTCATTCCATGACATAGGATTAGCATAACCAACAGCTTCATATTCTTACAGCATAATTCTCCACCAAACCTTTGCATCACCACCAAGGTAATTGCCTGCGAGAGTTACTTTTTGTCCTTCCCAAGTTCCATTCGCCTCAAAGTATGCCTCAACGTCATACAAGAAATTCTCAATTTCTCTAGCATTTACGGAACTGCGTAAATTCCCGGCTCGAGACTCGATTAGAGTTTTCTCCATGCACGTTTTCCCCTACAAACATGTCGTTACTGATTAACCCGCGAATGCTTGCCACTTCCTCAGACATTTGCTTCGCATGGCTTATTAGTATGGTCTTTATGTCACTGAATTGCACCTTCAATTCTGTCACTTGAAACATTGGTTTCGTAATTCAGGAAGGGTTGCATCGGACACCTTGTCTTCTACAAAAGCACTTACCCCGCCATCGAATTCTTTAAACCAATCGACGTTCTTCCTTCAAGTAGGTCTAGCCTTCCATTTTCTTCAGAAACAAGAGGATTTTCAATGCCATCTGCACTGAAATCAATGGTTAAATCGCCAAGATCACCATACTCCTCAAGTTGATCAAACGTACCCGGTAGTTCTTCTTCGATCATCATGCCATTAAAACTCATTTCTAATGCAAAACTCTAAAAATAATGCGCCACTTACTTGCTCACAGGAAAATAGCTTTAGAGAGAAAGAAGTACTAGTGTATTATCCAACAAATACACTTGAACTGTGTACCAAACACAACTCTGATACCCGACTGTCACACCTCCAAAATGCCTCTGCAAATTTCTGCGAAAGTGTAACTCGGCAGCACAATGGTTCTGTGATTAAAGCTTCACCCAATTGCACTTCAGCCTTATAAGTTTGTACCAATACAAACAACTAACTCTTCAGGTAATTTATCACGGAAGTCTTTAACCTTCTTCTCTTCCCAAAACTCATCAAATACACCCCATAATGCATTCAATCTTTGCCATACTTTACCAACAACAATCAGCCAACCAAGAACACTTAGAACGTGACACAATCAACTCGTTGCATCAAAGGGAAGAAATACAAAACTTGCCCACTTTGGGACTTACACATACTTGTTCACCTTTGAACCAAGCCTTAGTCTCACAAAAACTCTCCTATTCACTCACATATGCAAACCTCACTCTCATATATGTTCTCCTTGCAAGCCTGCCGAATTTTCCCAGCCTTAGGACTATTTATACAGCAGCTTTACTTGTCCAAACAGTGCATAACCGTTACACATGCATAACCGTTATACAGCGCCTTGAGTATACAGCTTCTAGCGAAGTGTAAACCTTTGCAAATGAAACATCCCCTAAACTTCCGGGATGAAGGGAGCACTTCCTGTTCCTTAGGTTCATGCTTGTGCTTACTGCCAACAGATCTTTCCTTCTCTTTGGCTTTTCCTTCGCAGCTTTGCACATCTTCGATCGTTGTAGCTATTGGCAAGCTCTCTTACTGGCCTCGCATAGCTATCCGGATACTCTGCACTTTGTGCTTCTTAAGTTCAAGCAATCACACTTGAACTTGCCCCAGCCAGAAATTGGAACATCTGATCTTCTTCACTCATGCCACACGTCTCTTACACCAATGCAAAGAAGTTTTCAACATAGGCCTGTGGTGTAATTGTCATTTTTAGCCTACGTAAACTTTCTCTTGCATACCAAGCACCATTGCTTGGCCAGAACTGACATCTCAGTCCATCTTTCATGTCATTCCATGACATAGGATTAGCATAACCAGCAGCTTCATCTTCTTGCAGCATAGTTCTCCACCAAACCTTTGCATCACCACCAAGGTAATTGCCTGCGAGACTTACTTTTTGTCCTTCCCCAGTTCCATTCGCCTCAAAGTATGCCTCAACGTCATACAAGAAATTCTCAATTTCTCTAGCATTTCTGGAACCTGCGTAAATTCCTGGCTCAGAGACTCGATTAGAGTTTTCTCCATGCACGTTTTCCCCTACAAACATGTCGTTACTGATTAACCCGCGAATGCTTGCCACTTCCTCAGACATTTGCTTCGCATGGCTTATTAGTATGGTCTTTATGTCACTGAATTGCACCTTCAATTCAGTCACTTCAGCATTGGTTTCGTAATTCAGAAGGGTTACATCAGACACCTTGTCTTCTACAGCACTGTTGATGGTGGATTTTCGTTTAAGGTTAAATTTGTAAAAACCAAAAAATCATGCGCCGACATCTTGTAAAAGATAAAGCCATTTATAAGTGTTGATACTCCCTCACTTAATTCACCAAGAATGGAGCATGTAGCAACAATCCCATTCTCGTGAATACATGAAATTCCTCCAGGTTGGAGCATGTAGCAACAATCCCATCCTGTGAATTTCATATCAGCCTTGTATTTCCGGTACTCATTATCGGTGTGGCATGACGATCGAGTGTTACTCTTACTGAGTAACACAAACCTCCAAGCACTATAATGAAACCATGTACGAAATACCCGTATGTGCCGACTCTCGGTGTGTTATACTAGCCCAATTGAGCCCCTCTCGGTGTGTTATACTAGCCCGATTGAGCATCCGGACCGACCAGTATCGACCCGGGATATGATTCGATCGCAGTCATCCAACTCCATAAGCATGATTGGATGACCCCAGATCAATTCCATCACCCCCAGGCAGGTATGGAATACCCACGGCCGACCCCGCATGGTCGGTCATTGGCCTAGCTTGCCAAGAAACCGTTTATACCAAGCATTATGGACGGAAAACCCTAAATTAGGGTTTGCGGCATATTACATGTGTTGCAAAGCAGTCTCAACCATCCATCTTCGCATGTATAGATGGAGGGTGTAGATGTAGATTCAAAGGGCCCAGAGCATGTCAACACGATCACCGTGGGCCCGCCTACACACTTGACCAATCGGTCAAAACCAACCATGGTTGGTCGTGACAAAATTGTCACCCAAACAAGAGATGGCGCACGGCTTTGAAAGCCAAAATTAGGGTTTCAAGCCATCATGCGCGTCCATCTTCTCCGGCACGAATGGAGGGTCACAGATTAGATTAAGCAGGTCCGGTCATACCAGCATGACCACCGTGGGCCCATCTACCTCCTCATGTGTTCGGCCAAGGCATATCATGCCTGGTTAATCCAAAACGTGCGCCCAAACTAGCGTGGCCACGCCTCCCAAACCACAAATTGATCTTGACCGCTCAACTTCGCCGGACGATTTGGGTGGCTCGGATCATGTTTTAATGGGATATTCAGGTATAGGCATGAACACCAGCCTGCCATCTTTACGTCAAACCAATCGGCCAAGACCGACCAAGTTAGGTCGTCTTGGAACGCGCGCCGGAAAAGAGCATGATGCGCGGCCTTTTGCGGCATCAATTTCCTATTGCAAAATCGATCTCAACCACTCCTCTTTGCCGGTCAAATTGAGTGGCCTAGATCGCACCTTCATGGGACAAGTGAGACATGGACGTGTACACCGGCATGCTATCTACATGCACGCCCGGTCGGTCCTCTCCGAAATCCTTCCCATGATTGGTTTCGACCAAGTCAAGAGTGATGCTTGCGCACCTTTTCAAAACCCTAATTTCATTAACGGTCGCAGATGAGTGTCTCAAAGATCATCTCATCCGTCCAACTTCACCAGCCTGGTTATACAACCCTGGTCAGGAGTTAATTGGTCAGTGAGACGTCATTACCCATCACTTTACCATACCATGATGCAGTACCTGCATAAAATACACACGGTACTACTTCACAAGTATCGACTTATTCAATTCAAAGATTACATGATATCTTTCGTGGATCCACAATCCACACATTCCAGACATCAATCATGTCACAAACTCGGGGATACATACCGGGGTATTGGTCTCGGCGGTTTACGGCGTGCGGTAACGCGCCATCACAAGAACGTGTCAGGAAGTCATGGACGGTTAGAGATGAACAGGAGAAGTGGGCAAGGCTGGTCGTGGTATCACCAACGCACAACTCCACTACTCCATCACTCCACTTCCTCCACTTCCCACGAGAGACGTGAATAAGGCTCAATGACTTGTATAAATAGGTTCTCCGCCCTATTTCAAACAACAACACAAGTCAGAGACATTTAAAACCAAGTGTTAATACAAAACGTATTCAAACACCCAGAGATTGCTTGCATCAATCATAAGCCCGCTCACATTTCTTTACAAGTCATAAGCAAGCTAACACCTTCACAATCTCAACACCTTCTTCGCTTCCCTCCCTAAGATCAACCCCATCTCCTTCACTTTGTGACCGAAACAAGTCCTGGAAACGGACATTTCTTGGTTTAGGCCGGACTTGCACGCATTGATCTCTCGAATCTACAAGCACTCACCACGCAGTGCATTTGTTTAAGGTTTAAATTCATTCCTCATCCACACCCCAAATTACCAAATTCTCGCAGGAGTAGTTTTCACCCATAAACAATTGGCGACCACGGTGGGAGGTTGATCTATCGGTTGCAAAAAATTGAATCCTCAATTTTTCGCTTTTATCTCGCGATGTATCCTCACCAGGAGACCACAGGTGGTTCAGATATCATGGTAAGTGTAGCTAGAATGCTGGAGGATGTCTTGGCAAATCAAGCTGGTATCACTAGAAGACAGAGCGAGACATTCCGCCTTTTGAATGATATAGCAGCACAATTACCAGAAGGGTCGGCATGCATCTACTCAAGCGGTGCAAGAAATGTTGAATCCTTAGTCAGGAGTCACACCTTTACCGGTGGAGAGGCAAAAAGAGCGCGCAACCGCAGGAGACTCATGAAAGACGAACAACATGGTCCAGCCGACGAAGACTCGAGGCAACTCCACAGAGGAAAATACTTGTCCGGGGTACCACAACGTCTACCGGATAAAGAAATGGAGCCTGCAGCTTACGGATCCCCGCTGGAAGATTTATATCTCAAGACCCTTGTCGAAGCCCTAAGACCGTGTTCAATCCGCATCGACCTTTCAACTAAGTGAAGAAATGCTTGAGGAAGGAGAGATCAATCAAGGGACACGTGAGTACAGAGGATGGGAACGTTCAATTCGATCACTCAGCAGTGATATTACAACACCTCCCATCACCTGAGCCGAGCACTGCAAATCCCGGCATCTCATCAAATGTAACACCTCGGGTAGTCACAGAGAGCAACAACTCCCACTCCTTCATCGGGACGAGGAGCCGGAGGGACGAGAGGAGGACCATCCCCCATTACCATTGCAGACTTGATGGAGAAGCAGGGAAGTTCTCGCTAAGACTCAAACGGATATGACCGAAACTCGAAAGAGGTACTCACTTTTCTTAAGACATTAACTCGATCGATTTCCACAAGACCCGCAATGCCCCTGGAGCCAACAAGGAATGCATTCAACGCACCGGAAAAGGTACTTCGGCGGCGCGGACCTACATGGACTCGATCAAAGAAGCGACATCGGATATGAGCGGTCATGTCATGGAGACTCCTATCTTGGGACTGATCCTCACAACGATCCTCCTCAAGTCAATAGTTTCACTATGAACCCAGGTCGGTGGATCGGGAAGCGGTTTCTCTAGTGGAAAGTTTATATGAACTTTCACACCTCTCGAAGAATCGCGCACGGAGACATTTTGCTGCAATCAACCCAGGAAGGTCACAACCATGCCCTACATGTCACCGCACGCATCAAGAATTTAGAGTTCAAGACGGCCCTTATCGACACGGGAGCGTCTTCGAATGTGATTACTTTCAAGACTCTCGGGACATCCAAGGTTCTCCCGGGAAAGATCGTACGGGAACCTACCACAATGACGGACTTGAGGGAAACCAAACCAAAGACATATGGGAGAAGCTCCGCGGAAAGAATCAGACAAGTTCGTTGCATCCCACTCCCCACGTTGCGTCAATTCAGGAAGAAGGCCGGCTTGCATCATTGAGGGCTAGTACCCACGATGCATCTTTGTTGACGAAGCATTCTTCTCCATCCTGTGAAGCCACGATCCACATTCACACGAAAAGGGAACGAACTTTTATGGAGATTCGTGACCAGAAAGGGAAAACGGTATACCGACACTGCCATTATCAATTAGCAGGGGAGACTGTTACCCAGTCTCTCCACCTAATGGAATGCTACAACAGCAACAAACCACAAGAACAAGTGCTAGATGCTCCACAACAACTGCAAGAGGGCACCAACTCCACAATCGATGAGATTGAAATCGTTGGGGAATCTCCTAGGCCTATCTCCATCAGCTCAACCTTGTGTACGGATAAACGCACGAAGCTCGTGAAACTTCTCAAAGAGTACCAGGACATATTCGCTTGGAGATATGAAGAAATGTCGGATTTAGATGAAAATTGGTCACCCATCATCTACATGTCATACCTGGATCCAAGTCGGTTAAACAGTTGCAGTTAGGAAAACGGTGCTGCATAGACTTCAGAGACTTGAACAGGTGCTTCTCCAAAAAACGATCCTCCTCTACCTAACATCGACATGTTAGTATATGCAACCAGCGGACACGGCATGTTCTCCTCCATGGATGGATGTAGCGTCTACAACCAGATAAGGATGTACGAGCATGATGCAAGTAAGATAGCTTTTCGAACCCCTCTCGGAAATTGTTATTATACCATACTGCCATTTTGTTTAAAGAATGCCGGTGCAACGTATCAACGCTCTATCACGACAATCTTCCACTGGAGCCGATACCTCAAGGGAGAAGCCTCAAGAAGATAACGATGTCCACGCGTCATATCGAACAAGATCCGGGCGAGTCACTCTATCAGACAGCGGTCGAACAAGATCCGGGCGAGTCACTTTATCAGAAAGTGGTACATGTCTATCATGCTATGTTGGAGAATCCGCGCTTTTAGTCATCCTCCGGAGATGTTGAACGCTCATCTACAATAACATATGCCATGATAGAAAGAAACAGGCCTGCCGGTAATGAAGAGCCTCATAATGTTTGTAGGGGCATATATAGGCGATACAACCTTCAACCTTCTGTAAGCAGTTCCCTGAAGAAGCAAGAGGAAAACCACCGAGATACAACATCCTGCGCGTCCGTCAACTCCAACTCCAGTACCACATGCACGACTCCTACAATGATGAAACAATGTCCAAGATATTCCATATCTGGCTCGACAACAACCACTACGAACAAACCATGTAAACCACACTTGGGGACTGAGGCTCAGCATGAAGTTCCTTCACCGTCAGTCAAGGAATTCTTCAACATGAGAGATGTGGTCAGTCAAGAAGCATGGAATTCGCAAGGGTAAATTGAATCGAAGAGGGAAACACTTCAACACTCCCTCTAGCGAAGGTTCTTCAATGGTCTATTCAAGAGCCGCCTCAACGCGTTCTCTCCGGGACCACGTTCGCCTGTAATCCTTGTTCAACACTCTCTCCAGGATCCACCTCCACCAGAAGCCACTTTAACATCCTTATTATTCAACATACGTCTCATCCATCCTTTGTAAGAACCCAGTGGAGTATGGAAAATCTTGAAGTCAATAGGAGAAGGCGGATATTCGTTTCTACGGAGACAAAATCTCATCACAAGTGCTGAAGAAGAAAATGGATCAGCTTCCATATTTTACGAATCGGAAGCGGGGAATATCTTATGAGAAGGATGTTTTCTAATGTTTGGAAAAGCGAGGTGAACAACTCATCATCAATGTTCGGCATATCTTTGAAGTCATCAACACTTCCCGACTTGGCACCAAAGCATTATCTCCGTAAGACATCTCAACAGGAGTTCTTTTCTTCATTCCACAATGAAGATAGGAGTTAGAACTTGTATGAAAAACACATGAGGCGTGTAGTATCAACCCACGTTGAAATACACAAAAGCTGGGATTGGGTCCAAACACTAGTATCACTCAAGTTTCAAGTCTGGTACAAGTTTCAAGTCTGGTACAAGTTTCAAGTCTGGTATTGGTTTCAAGTCCGGTACAAGTTTCAAGTCCGGTATAAGTTTCAAGTCCGGTACAAGTTTCAAGTCCGGTATTGCTCAAGTTTAAAGTCTGGTGTTGGTCAAGGGCACAAGGCTGGTATTGCTCAAGTCACAAGGCTGGTATTGCTCAAGTCGCAAAGGCTGGTGTTAATCAGGACATAAGGCCGGTATAATAGGCGCACACACGCGGGCCGATTTGATCGAAGCACGAGCCGACGTTTGAAACATGTACATAGTGGACCCACGTTCAACCGAAGCAGACACAACAAGCCCACGTTCGATCAAGCAGGCGCAGTAGCCCCACGAACGAAGCAGGCGCAACAGTCAGTCGATTAGGCACAATCCCACGATCGAACGAAGCAGGCGCAATAACCCCTGGACCTAATCAGGCATAGCAAGGTCGATCTGGCAAGACCGACATTCAAACGGAGCAAGCACGGAGCGGGCCCTCGACTGAAGCAGGCATAACAAGGTCGATCGAAGCAGGCAAGACCGATATCATGCTAGGGGAATACTCTCCTGGACGCCTCTTGAACGCTCGCATGCTCCGAGGACAGGATGACCCGTCTCTCCTGGTAACATCTAACTTTGTCTCATAAGTTTTATCTTTAACTGTCACCATCTTATGCCTACCACACAATAGTGTAACCATTGTGTGCTAGGCAGGGGACTTAATGTTGATGGTGGATTTTCGTTTAAGGTTAAATTTGTAAAAACCAGAAAAATCATGCGCTGACATCTTGTAAAAGATAAAGTCATTTATAAGTGTTGGATACTCCTCACTTAATTCACCAAGAATGGAGCATGTAGCAACAATCCCATTCTCGTGAATACATGAAATTCCTCCAAGGTTGGAGCATGTAGCAACAATCCCATCCCCGTGAATTTCATATCAGCCTTGTATTTCCAAAGTACTCATTATCGGTGTGGCATGACGACCGAGTGTTACTCTTCTGAGTAACACAAACCTCCAAGCACTATAATGAAACCATGTACGAAATACCCGTGACAGCCGACTCTCGGTGTGTTATACTATCCCGATTGAGCCCTCTCGGTGTGTTATACTAGCCGATTGAGCATCCGGACCGATCAGATCAGTCCGGGATATGATCCCGATCGCATCATCCAACTCCATAAGCATGATTGGATGACCCCGAGATCAATTCCATCACCCCCAAGCGGTATGGAATACCCACGGCCGACCCCGCATGGTCGGTCATTGGCCTAGCTTGCCAAGAAACCGTTTATACCAAGCATTATGGACGGAAAACCCTAAATTAGGGTTTGCGGCATATTACATGTGTTGCAAAGCAGTCTCAACCATCCATCTTCGCATGTATAGATGGAGGGTGTAGATGTAGATTCAAAGGGCCCAGAGCATGTCAACACGATCACCGTGGGCCCGCCTACACACTTGACCAATCGGTCAAAACCAACCATGGTTGGTCGTGACAAAATTGTCACCCAAACAAGAGATGGCGCAAGGCTTTGAAAGCCAAAATTAGGGTTTCAAGCCATCACGCGCGCGTCCATCTTCTCCGCACGAATGGAGGGTCACAGATTAGATTAGCAAGTGCACGGTCATACAAAGCATGACCACCGTGGGCCCATCTACCTCCTCATGTGTTCGGCCAAGGCATATCATGCCTGGTTAATCCAAAACGTGCGCCCAAACTAGCGTGGCCACGCCTCCCAAACCACAAATTGATCTTGACCGCTCAACTTCACCCGGACGATTTGGGTGGCTCGGATCATGTTTTAATGGGATATTGGTATAGGCATGAACACCAGCCGCCATCTTTACGTCAAACCAATCGGCCAAGACCGACCAAGTTGGGTCGTCTTGGAACGCGCGCCGGAAAAGAGCATGATGCGCGGCCTTTTGCGGCATCAATTTCCTATTGCAAAATCGATCTCAACCACTCCTCTTTGCCGGTAAAATTGAGTGGCCTAGATCGCACCTTCATGGGACAGTGAGACATGGACGTGTACACCGGCATGCTATCTACATGCACGCCCGGTCGGTCCTCTCCGAAATCCTTCCCATGATTGGTTTCGACCAAGCTGAAGAGTGATGCTTGCGCACCTTTTCAAAACCCTAATTTCATTAACGGTCGCAGATGAGTGTCTCAAAGATCATCTCATCCGTCCAACTTCACCAGCCTGGTTATACAACCCTGGTCAGGAGTTAATTGGTCAGTGAGACGTCATTACCCATCACTTTACCACACCATGATGCAGTACCTGCATAAAATACACACGGTACTACTTCACAAGTATCGACTTATTCAATTCAGCATTACATGATATCTTTCGTGGATCCACAATCCACACATTCCAGACATCAATCATGTCACAAACTGGGGGATACATACTGGGGTATTGGTCTGGCGGTTTACAGCGTGCAGCGCGCCATCACAAGAACGTGTCGGGAAGTCATGGATGGTTAGAGATGAACAGGGAGAAGTGGGCAAGGCTGGTCGTGTATCACCAACGCACAACTCCACTACTCCATCACTCCACTTCCTCCACTTCCCACGAGAGACGTGAATAAGGCTCAATGACTTGTATAAATAGGTTCTCCGCCCTATTTCAAACAACAACACAAGTTCAAACGAGACAGAAAACCAAGTGTTAATACAAAACGTATTCAAACACCCAGAGATTGCTTGCATCAATCATAAGCCTGCTCACATTTCTGTTACAAGTCATAAGCAAGCCAACACCTTCACAATCTCAACACCTTCTTCGCTTCCCTCCCTAAGATCAACCCCATCTCCTTCACTTTGTGACCGAAACAAGTCCTGGAACGGACATTTCTTGGTTTAGGCCGGACTTGCCTGATTGATCTCTCGAATCTACAAGCACTCACCACGCAAAGTGTATTTGTTTAAGGTTTAAATTCATTCCTCATCCACACCCCAAATTACCAAATTCTGCAGGAGTAGTTTTCACCCATAAACAATTGGCGACCACATTGGGAGGTTGATCTATCGGTTGCAAAAAATTGAATCCTCAATTTTTCAGTTTTCATCTCACGATGTATCCTCACCAGGAGACCACAGGTGGTTCAGATATCATGGGAAGTGTAGCTAGAATGCTGGAGGATGTCTTGGCAAATCAAGCCGGTATCACTAGAAGACAGAGCGAGACATTCCGCCTTTTGAAAGATATAAAGAAGCACAATTACCGGAAGGGTCGGCATGCATCTACTCAAGCGGTGCAAGAAATGCCGAATCCTTAGTCGAGTCACACCTTTACCGGTGGAGAGGAAAAAGAGCGCGCAAACCGCAGGAGACTCATGAAAGACGAACAACATGGTCCACCCGACGAAGACTCGAGGCAACTCCACAGAGGAAAATACTTGTCCGAGGGGTACCACAACGTCTAGGATAAAGAAATGGAGCCCGCAGCTTACGGATCCCTCTTTGGAAGATTTATATCTCAAGACCCTTGTCGAAGCCCTAAGACTGTTCAATCCGCATCGACCTTTCAACTAAGTGAAGAAATGCTTGAGGAAGGAGAGATCAATCAAGGGAAACGTGAGTACGAGAGGATGGGAACGTTCAATTCGATCACTTTCAGCGGTGATATTACAACACCTCCCATCACTGAGCGGAGAAGCCGCAAATCCACGGCATCTCATCAAATGTAACACCTCCGGTAGTCACCGAGCAACAACTCCCACTCCTTCATCGGGACGAGGAGCGGAGGGACGAGAGGAGGACCATCCCCCATTACCATTGCAGACTTGATGGAGAAGCGGAAGTTCTCGCTAAGACTCAAACGGATATGACCGCAACTCGGGATAGAGGTACTCACTTTTCTTAAGACATTAATCGATCGATTTCCACAAGACCCGCAACAGCCCACTGGAGCCAACAAGGAATGCATTCAACGCACCGGAAAAGGTACTTCAGCGGCGCGGACCTACATGGACCTGATCAAAGAAGCGACATCAGATATGAGCGGTCATGTCATGGAGACTCCTATACTTTGGGACTGATCCTCACAACGATCCTCCTCAAGTCAATAGTTTCACTATGAACCAGAGGTCGGTGGATCGGGAAGCGTTTTCTCTAGTGGAAAGTTTATATGAACTTTCACACCTCTCGAAGAATCAGCGCACGGAGACATTTTGCTTCAATCAACCAGAGGAAGGTCACAACCATGCCCTACATGTCACCGCACGCATCAAGAATTTAGAGTTCAAGACGGCCCTTATCGACACAGGAGCGTCTTCGAATGTGATTACTTTCAAGACTCTCAGGACATCCAAGGTTCTCCCGGGGAAAGATCGTGACGGGAACCTACCACAATGACGGACTTCGAGGGAAACCAAACCAAAGACATACGGGATAAGCTCCATGAAAGAATCGACAAGTTCGTTGCATCCCACTCCCCACGTTGGCGTCAATTCAGGAAGAAGACCGGCTGGCATCATTGAGGGCTAGTACCCACGATGCATCTTTGCTGACGAAGCATTCTTCTCCATCCTGTGAAGCCACGATCCACGTTCACACGAAGAGGGAACGAACTTTTATGGAGATTCGTGACCGAGAAAGGGAAAACGGTATACTGGGACACTTGCCATTATCAATTAGCAGGGAGATCATACTCGATCTCTCCACCTAATGGAATGCTACAACAGCAACAAACCACAAGAACAAGTGCTAGATGCTCCACAACGGTACTGCAAGAGGGCACCAACTCCACAAGCGATGAGATTGAAATCGTTGGGGAATCTCCTAGGCCTATCTCCATCGGCTCAACCTTGTGTACGGATAAACGCACGAAGCTCGTGAAACTTCTCAAAGAGTACCGAGGACATATTCGCTTGGAGATATGAAGAAATGTCGGATTTAGATGAAAATTGGTCACCCATCATCTACATGTCATACCTAGATCCAAGTCGGTTAAACAGTTGCAGTTAGGAAAATGGTGCTACATAGACTTCAGAGACTTGAACAGGTGCTTCTCCAAAAACGATCCTCCTCTACCTAACATCGACATGTTAGTATATGCAACCAGCGGACACGGCATGTTCTCCTCCATGGATGGATGTAGCGGCTACAACCAGATAAGGATGTACGAGCATGATGCAAGTAAGATAGCTTTTGAACCCCTCTCGGAAATTGTTATTATACCATACTGCCATTTTGTTTAAAGAATGCCGGTGCAACGTATCAACGCTCTATCACGACAATCTTCCACTGGAGCCGATACCTCAAGGGAGAAGCCTCAAGAAGATAACGATGTCCACGCGTCATATCGAACAAGATCCGGGCGAGTCACTCTATCAGACAGCGGTCGAACAAGATCCGGGCGAGTCACTTTATCAGAAAGTGGTAATGTCTATCATGCTATGTTGGAGAATCCGCGCTTTTAGTCATCCTCCGGAGCTGTTGAACGCTCATCTACAATAACATATGCCATGATAGAAAGAAACAGCCTGCCTGTAATGAAGAGCCTCATAATGTTTGTAGGGGCATATATCTCACCAACAGCGATACAACCTTGACCTTACGTAAGCGGTTCCTTGAAGAAGCAAGAGGAAAACCATCGAGATACAACATCTGCGCGTCCGTCAACTCCAACTCCAGTACCACATGCACGACTCCCACAATGATGAAACAATGTCCAAGATATTCCATATCCGGCTCGACAACAACCACTACGAACAAACCATGTAAACCACACTTGGGGATCGAGGCTCGGCATGAAGTTCCTTCACCGTCAGTCAAGGAATTCTTCAACATGAGAGATGTGGTCAGTCAAGAAGCATGGAATTCGCAAGGGTAAATTGAACTGAAGAGGGAAACACTTCAACACTCCTCTCTATGAAGGTTCTTCAATGGTCTATTCAAGAGCCGCCTCAACGTTCTCTCAGGGACCACGTTCGCTTTTAATCCTTGTTCAACACTCTCTCCAGGATCCACCTCCACCGAAACCACTTTAACATCCTTATTATTCAACATACGTCTCATCCATCCTTTGTAAGAACCCCAAAGTGGAGTATGGAAAATCTTGAAGTCAATAGGAGAAGGCGGATATTCGTTTCTCCAGGAGACAAAATCTCATCACAAGTCTCAAGAAGAAAATGGATCAGCTTCCATATTTTTTGAATCGGAAAGCAGGACTATCTTATGAGAAGGATGTTTTCTAATGTTTGGAAAAGCGAGGTGAACAACTCATCATCAATGTTCGGCATATCTTTGAAGTCTGTCAACACTTCCCGACTTGGCACCAGACATTATCTCAGAAGACATCTCAACAGAGTTCTTTTCTTCATTCCACAATGAAGATAGGAGTTAGAACTTGTATGAAAAACACATGAGGCGTGTAGTCACACATGACAAGATACAACCCACGTTGAAATACACAAAAGCTGGGATTGGGTCCAAACACCAGTATCACTCAAGTTTCAAGTCTGGTACAAGTTTCAAGTCTGGTATTGGTTTCAAGTCCGGTACAAGTTTCAAGTACGGTATAAGTTTCAAGTCCGGTACGAGTTTCAAGTCCGGTATTGCTCAAGTTTAAAGTCTGGTGTTGGTCAAGGGCACAAGGCTGGTATTGCTCAAGTCACAAGGCTGGTATTGCTCAAGTCACAAGGCTGGTATTTCTCAAGTCGCAAAGGCTGGTGTTAATCAGGACATAAGGCCGGTATAATAGGCGCACACAGCAGGGCCGATTTCAGTCGAAGCACAGAGCCGACGTTTGAAACATGTACATAGTGGACCCACGTTCAACCGAAGCAGACACAACAAGCCCACGTTCGATCAAGCAGGCGCAGTAGCCCCACGAACGAAGCAGGCGCAACAGTCAGTCGATTAGGCACAATCCCACGATCGAACGAAGCAGGCGCAATAACCCCTCGACCTAATCAGGCATAGCAAGGTCGATCTGGCAAGACCGACATTCAAACGGAGCAAGCACGGAGCGGGCCCTCGACTGAAGCAGGCATAACAAGGTCGATCGAAGCAGGCAAGACCGATATCATGCTAGGGAATACTCTCTGGACGCCTCTTGAACGCTCGCATGCTCCGAGGACGAGGATGACCCGTCTCTCCCGGTAACATCTAACTTTGTCTCATAAGTTTTATCTTTAACTGTCACCATCTTATGCCTACCACACAATAGTGTAACCATTGTGTGCTAGGCAGGGGACTTAATGTTGATGGTGGATTTTCGTTTAAGGTTAAATTTGTAAAAACCAGAAAAATCATGCGCTGACATCTTGTAAAAGATAAAGTCATTTATAAGTGTTGGATACTCCTCACTTAATTCACCAAGAATGGAGCATGTAGCAACAATCCCATTGCAGTGAATACATGAAATTCCTCCAGGTTGGAGCATGTAGCAACAATCCCATCCTGTGAATTTCATATCGGCCTTGTATTTCAAAGACTCATTATCGGTGTGGCATGACGACCGAGTGTTACTCTTACTGAGTAACACAAACCTCAAGCACTATAATGAAACCATGTACGAAATACCCGTGACGAGTGACTCTCGGTGTGTTATACTATCCCGATTGAGCCCTCTCGGTGTGTTATACTAGCCCAATTGAGCATCCGGATTGACCAGTATCAGTCCGGATATGATCTGATCGTAGTCATCCAACTCCATAAGCATGATTGGATGACCCCAGATCAATTCCATCACCCCCAAGCAGGTATGGAATACCCCGGCTGACCCCGCATAGTCGGTCATTGGCCTAGCTTGCCAAGAAACCGTTCATACCAAGCATTATGGACGGAAAACCCTAAATTAGGGTTTGCGGCATATTACATGTGTTGCAAAGCGGTCTCAACCATCCATCTTCGCATATAGATGGAGGGTGTAGATGTAGATTCAAAGGGCCCAGAGCATGTCAACACGATCACCGTGGGCCCGCCTACACACTTGACCAATCGGTCAAAACCAACCATGGTTGGTCGTGACAAAATTGTCACCCAAACAAGAGATGGCGCACGGCTTTGAAAGCCAAAATTAGGGTTTCAAGCCATCACGCGTGTCCATCTTCTCGCATTTAATTGAGGGTCACAGATTAGATTAGCGGTCCGGTCATACTAGCATGACCACCGTGGGCCCATCTACCTCCTCATGTGTTCGGCCAAGGCATATCATGCCTGGTTAATCCAAACGTGCGCCCAAACTAGCGTGGCCACGCCTCCCAAACCACAAATTGATCTTGACCGCTCAACTTCGCCGGACGATTTGGGTGGCTCGGATCATGTTTTAATGGGATATTCAGGTATAGGCATGAACACCAGCCGCCATCTTTACGTCAAACCAATCGGCCAAGACCGACCAAGTTAGGTCGTCTTGGAACGTAGCCCGGAAAAAGAGCATGATGCGCGGCCTTTTGCGGCATCAATTTCCTATTGCAAAATCGATCTCAACCACTCCTCTTGCCGGTAAAATTGAGTGGCCTAGATCGTACCTTCATGGGACAGTGAGACATGGACGTGTACACCGGCATGCAATCTACATGCACGCTTGGCTTGGTCGGTCCTCTCCGAAATCCTTCCCATGATTGGTTTCGACCAAGTGAAGAGTGATGCTTGCGCACCTTTTCAAAACCCTAATTTCATTAACGGTCGCAGATGAGTGTCTCAAGATCATCTCATCCGTCCAACTTCACCACTGGTTATACAACCACAGTCGGGAGTTAATTAGTTAGTGAGGCGTCATTACCCATCACTTTACAACACCATGATGCGAAGACTGCATAAAATACACACAGTACTACTTCACAAGTATCGACTTATTCAATTCAAAGCATTACATGATATCTTTCGTGGATCCACAATCCACACATTCCAGACATCAATCATGTCACAAGGCGGGGATACATCGGGGTATTGGTCTCGGCGGTTTACGGCGTGCGGCGTGCAACGCGCCATCACAAGAACGTGTCAGGAAGTCATGGACGGTTAGAGATGAACAGGAGAAGTGGGCAAGGATGGTCGTGTATCACCAACGCGCAACTCCACTACTCCATCACTCAACTTCCTCCACTTCCCACGAGAGATGTGAATATGGCTCAATGACTTGTATAAATAGGTTCTCTGCCCTATTTCAAGCAACAACACAAGTTCAGACGAGACAGAAAACCAAGTGTTAATACAAAACGTATTCAAACACCCAGAGCTTGCTTGCATCAATCATAAGCCTGCTCACCTTTCTGTTACAAGTCATAAGCAAGACAACACCTTCACAATATCAACACCTTCTTCGCTTCCCTCCCTAAGATCAACCCCATCTCCTTCACTTTGTGACCGAAACAAGTCCTGGAACGGCCATTTCTTGGTTTAGGCCGGACTTGCACAGATTGATCTCTCGAATCTACAAGCACTCACCGCGCAGTGCATTTGTTTAAGGTTTAAATTCATTCCTCATCCACACCCCAAATTACCAAATTCTGCAGGAGTAGTTTTCACCCATAAACAAGCACTTACCCTGCCATCGAATTCTTTAAACCAATCTGACGTTCTTCCTTCAAGTAGGTCTAGCCTTCCATTTTCTTCAGAAACAAGAGGATTTTCAATGCCATCTGCACTGAAATCAATAGTTAAATCGCCAAGATCACCATACTCCTCAAGTTGATCAAACGTACCCGGTAGTTCTTCGTCGATCATCATGCCATTAGAACTCATTTCTAATGCAAAACTCTGAAAATAATGCGCCACTTACTTGCTCACAGGAAAATAGCTTTAGAGAGAAAGAAGTACTAGTGTATTATCCAAAAAATACACTTGAACTGTGTACCAAACACAGCTCTGATACCCGACTGTCACACCTCCAAAAGGCCTCTGCAAATTTCTGCGAAAGTGTAACTCGGCAGCACAATGGTTCTGTGAATAAAGCTTCACCCAATTGCACTTTAGCCTTATAAGTTTGTACCAATACAAACAACTAACTCTTCAGGTTTATCAGCGGAAGTCTTTAACCTTCTTTCTCTTCCCAAAACTCATCAAATACACCCCATAATGCATTCAATCTTTGCCATACTTTACCAACAACAATCAGCCAACCAAGAACACTTAGAACATGACACAATCAACTTGTTGCATCAAAGGGAAGAAATACAAAACTTGCCCACTTGGGGACTTACACAGACTTGTTCACCTTTGAACCAAGCCTTAGTCTCACAAAAACTCTCCTATTGACTCACATATGCAAACCTCACTCTCATATATGTTTTCCTTGCAAGCCTGTCGAATTTTCCCAGCCTTAGGACTATTTATACAACAGCTTTACTTGGCCAAACCGTGCATAACCGTTACACACGCATAACCGTTATACAGCGCCTTGAGTGGACAGCTTCTAGCGAAGTGTAAACCTTTGCAAATGAAACATCCCCTAAACTTCCGGGATGAAGGGAGCACTTCCTCTTCCTTAGGTTCATGCTTGCGCTTACTGCCAATAGATCTTTCCTTCTCTTTGGATTTTCCTTCGAAGCTTTGCACATCTTCAGTCGTTGTGCTATTGGCAAGCTCTCTTACCGTCTGCATAGCCATCTGGATACTCTGCACTTTGCGCTTCTTAAGTTCAGCAATCACACTTGAACTTGCGCCATCCAGAAATTGGAACATCTGATCTTCTTCACTCATGCCACACGTCTCTTGCACCAATGCAAAGAAGTTTTCAACATAGGCCTGTGGTGTACTTGTCATTTTTAGCCTACGTAAACTTTCTCTTGCATACCAAGCACCATTGTTTGGCCAGAACTGACATCTCAGTCCATCTTTCATGCCATTCCATGACATAGGATTAGCATAACCAGCAGCTTCATCTTCTTGTAGCATAGTTCTCCACCAAACCTTTGCATCACCACCAAGGTAATTGCCTGCGAGAGTTACATTTTGACCTTCCCCAGTTCCATTCGCCTCAAAGTATGCCTCAACATCATACAAGAAATTCTCAATTTCTCTAGCATTTCTGGAACCTGCGTAAATTCTTGGCTCAGAGTCTCGATTAGAGTTTTCCCCATGCACGTTTGCCCCTACAAACATGCCGTTACTGATTAACCCGCGAATGCTTGCCACTTCCTCAGACATTTGCTTCGCATGGCTTGTTAGTATGGTCTTTATGTCACTGAATTGCACCTTCAATTCAGTCACTTCAGCATTGGTTTCGCAATTCAGAAGGGTTGCATCAGACACCTTTTCTTCTACAGCACTTACCCTGCCATCGAATTCTTTAAACCAAGCTGACGTTCTTCCTTCAAGTAGGTCTATCCTGCCATTTCTTCAGAAACAAGAGGATTTTCAATGCCATCTGCACTGAAATCAATGGTTAAATCGCCAAGATCACCATACTCCTCAAGTTGATCAAACGTACCCGGTAGTTCTTCGTTGATCATCATGCCATTAGAACTCATTTCTAATGCAAAACTCTGAAAATAATGCTCCACTTACTTGCTCACAGGAAAATAGCTTTAGAGAGAAAGAAGTACTAGTTTATTATCCAACAAATACACTTGAACTGTGTACCAAACACAGCTCTGATATCCGACTGTCACACCTCCAAAATGCCTTTGCAAATTTCTGCGAAAGTGTAACTCGGCAGCACAATGGTTCTGTGAATAAAACTTCACCCAATTGCAGTTCAGCCTTATAAGTTTGTACCAATACAAACAGCTAACTCTT
Organism: Papaver armeniacum; assembly: GCA_023531295.1. Taxonomy (NCBI): domain Eukaryota; kingdom Viridiplantae; phylum Streptophyta; class Magnoliopsida; order Ranunculales; family Papaveraceae; genus Papaver; species Papaver armeniacum. The sequence goes on from JAJJWW010008499.1 coordinate 283,890, forward strand.
CAGGTTTATCAGCGGAAGTCTTTAACCTTATTTCTCTTCTCAAAACTCATCAAATACACCCCATAATGCATTCAATCTTTGCCATACTTTACCAACAACAATCAGCCAACCAAGAACACTTAGAACATGACACAATCAACTCGTTTTATTGCATCAAACGGAAGAAATACAAAACTTTCCCACTTGGGGACTTTCACAGACTTGTTCACCTTTGAACCAAGCCTTAGTCTCACAAAAACTCTCATATTCACTCACATATGCAAACCTCACTCTCACATATGTTCTCCTTGCAAGCTTTGCCGAATTTTCCCAGCCTTAGGACTATTTATACAAAGACTTTACTTGGCCAAACCGTGCATAACCGTTACACACGCATGGGACAGCCATCTGTCCCACAAAGCAGTTCTGCCAACCGCCAATAACTGTGCTAACTGGCCAGTTCTTCTCCAACTCGCGCCAATCATCCAACACCTGTTCTCAGCGGTTAGAACTCTTCTCCCACGCTTATAAACTCATTTATAATCGCTCCTCTTCATCACACATCATTGGCATGCTTGTGAAGCTCATGAATCGACTTGCAACCGTCACTTGATCCGTATTGCGCCACTTGTTTTGGGACACTGGATTCTGCTTTGCGCCAACGTTCAGCCCTCTTGGCCCTACATGCTTATCATTCTAAACTCATGCACGGACATTCCTTAAGCTTCAAACATCGATGCCAGCTCCTTAGACTCACTCTAGTTATTCATGCGTCATATATGTTTCACTTCGCCAATTAGCTTGACAACAGCAATGCAACTCTTGCATTACCGACTTGTTTGCATTATTCAAGCTTTTGCCAACCTTGAATATATGCCATAGACCAACTCTTAGTCTATTCTTCACTCTTGCATCCTCCTTGAGCTTGGGCCAACTCAATTCCATGGATATGCATCGATGCCAACATCGCATGTTGCATCTGTCACTTTGGCCACGTCTTGCCAATCCCTCAATGAAGCCTTATTGTGTCGGACAATAAGCTTCATTACTTAGCCAATGTGTTTTACAGTGTAGCGCCACTCTTGCGCTTCACTTTTGGCCTGCCAGTGCCACTATCTTAGTGCTTGACGGTTTATACAAACATACCGCTATTATGGCTTGCGTTGTGCTATTATAGCTTACGTTGCGCTATTATGGCTTCGCATTGCACCATTACGGCGGAACTCTGACTTGGCCTGCAACTCTGTAACGCGTAATCATTGTGCGTCACTTGCAGTACCATCATAGTAACCTACTTCTGGAAATGGGACATATCAGTAATAAGCCCTATAGGGTAACGTGGATCTCCGTATATAATAAAATCGAAACTATGAGCCTCTTTATAATAAACCGCACCATTAGAATTATCAGTAATGCCATAATGATCAATGGATGATATCTTGAAATAAGCTCCATCAGAATATTTTCAAAAAAGTATAGTCAGAAGTCGGAACATGCCCAATAAAAAAATTGGGGTATAAGGAAATTATTATAAACTTCAAAAGATGAGGAATGGTTGTTATCACAAAGAAAAGAAACAATCAGAAAAGATAGCATGTGTGGAGTAGTTATTCTATGATCACAAATTCCGCTAAGAGTCTCTTGTGTGATGCTAATGTGCGAAAGCAAGAAGCACACATGGGGATATACTTGGACAGTGACACTTTTTTCTCAGCTTTTTCAGTTGGATTTCGCACAACAGAAGGAAAAAATGTTGAAGCTAATCATTATCATGAAGAAAGAACACCATGCATGATTCATGAATGCTACAAGAAATTCAGAGTAATGCATCGAAAATCTAGAGATTCAACAACATGCCGTTAATAACCCTTGAATATTTGTTAGTCATCCTACTTGACCCTAATAACCATTGAATACTTGTTAGCTTTCACCAAAATTCTCTTTTATCCTGTTTAAATAACCCTGCATGCATGTAAGAAAGCAAAGCAGTAAATGCAATCTGTAATTTAACAATTCTCATTATACTTTCTGGATAGGCAACAATTCGCATTCCGTCGCAATCAGATAAAATCTCATGGTTGAAAACAACATGGCATTAGGTGACAATGGAGATGCTGTTACTTTCAAGATGAAGCAAAAGAGAAAGAGATTACCAGATTTCTTACAGAGCGTGAACTTGAAATATGTCAAGCTGGGTTATCATTACTTGATTACCCATCTCTTCACTCTCTTTCTTATACCTATTTTCATAGTTCTCATTGTTGAAGCTGTGCAAATCAACCCAACGGATGTTTATGAGCTTTGGCATCATTGCCTCAGGTACAATCTCGTCAGTGTTGTGACTTCCGGGGTTTGCATTGTTATAGGTTTGACCATTTACATAATGTCTTGGCCTCGCTCGGTTTACCTCGTTGATTATGCATGTTATCGCCCACCATCTCGCTTTCAAGTTTCAACCCATCAGTACCTTGAGCGTTGTCAAGGTTATGGTGACCTCGACGAATCTTTAATGGAGTTCCAACATAAGATTGTCAAGCAGTCTGGACTTGGTGACGAGACTTCTTTTCCAGAAACATTTCACAATCCATCTTCAAAACCTACAAATACAATGGCCTTGGCGAGGGAAGAGACAGAACAAGTGATGTTTGGTGCATTGGATATTCTATTCTCAACTACATCTGTGAAGCCGAAGGACATTGGAATTCTTGTTGTGAATTCTAGTTTATTTAATCCTACTCCATCCCTCTCCGCCATGATCGTCAATAAATACAAACTTAGAAGTAATATCAAGAGCTTCAATTTAGGGGGGATGGGTTGCAGCGCTGGAGTAATTTCAGTCGATCTTGCCAAAGACTTGCTTCAGGTTCATCGAAACACGTATGCGATTGTTGTGAGCACAGAGAACATTACTCATGGTGCCTACTATGGACGCAACAAATCCATGATGTTATCTAATTGTTTATTCCGTGTAGGTGGTGCTGCGATGCTTCTCTCGAACAAATCTAAAGACAAACGACTAGCAAAGTACAAGTTGGTTCATGTGGTGAGAACCCACCGTGGGTCAGACGATAAGGCTTTCAAATGTGTTTATCAGGATCAAGATGAAACTGGTAAAGTAGGCGTTTCATTGTCCAAAGATGTCATGGCAACTGCTGGAAGTGCCCTTAAGATCAATATCACCACTTTGGGTCCATTAGTCCTTCCCATAAGCGAACAACTTTTGTTTTTAGCAACTCTAATTATCAAGAAGTTGTTCAACCCTAAGGTGAAACCTTACATACCAGATTTCAAACTTGCATTTGAACATTTCTGTATACATGCTGGAGGAAGAGGAGTGATCGATGAAATGGAAAAAAACCTAGATTTATTACCTATTCATGTGGAGGCTTCTCGTTCGACACTTCATCGGTTTGGGAACACTTCATCAAGTTCAATTTGGTATGAGTTGGCCTACATTGAAGCCAAAGGAAGGATGCGCAAGAACGACCGTGTCTGGCAGATTGCTCTAGGAAGTGGTTTTAAGTGTAACAGTGCAGTCTGGGTTGCTCTAAAGAATGTGAAGCCTTCTACTAATAAGTACAGTCCATGGGGAGATTGTATTGACAAGTACCCTGTTCAAACATCTGGTGAACAGTAAATTACTCCTCAAGTGTTGTTAAATTAGTGGCGTCAGTTAAGCTAACTCGTAGGAGTTGGTAGTAATCGAGGAGACTGGTTGGTGCTTAGTGCTTACTATTTTCTAATCTTATTAAATTGTTGTTCGGTTGCAGTTTATGTACTCAGATTTGTGAATCAGAATTGTGTGATCTTAGAACTATCTTCCTTGTTGAACGACTGAAATTGGGGTTGGCAATTGGGTCATATTGATTGCTTAGGCTTTCAAGGTTTAACACTATGATATACTATGATATATGCTGGATAGTAGGCACGGTAAATAGTAAATTTATAGCTACTAAGCTCAGTGAATCTCTATTGCATTCTTAAGAATCTAAACCTTGGGCATTAACAACGAATTCTTTGAGAGTTCGGTAATTAGTGTCCCACTGAACACTATTATGTTATGGTTCAGCAACTTGCTCTTTATTGAGGAAGAACTTTCACGACACATATTCTAATGGCCCAATTTTGTTGGCAAAGTTAAACCAATATGGTATGTGTGCAAGCTCTAGGTATTACAAGGCAATCCTAGATAAGGCCCAATTTGGTCCCCTGCCTACACTACATTCAATCCTGAGAACATCACCAGAGAGCTCTGGGGAAAAGCATAGATCTCAGGCAAGAATCTACAACTCTTAACACAACATGAAAAGCTTCTCTTTTTCCCCCTACAATCTGTTAATTTTGGATAAATGATTTTCATTATCTGTAAATCAGTAGTGAGAGTTGTAAAGCTACAGACCTCACTGCCAAAATAATTCATCAAGCCTGAAGGATCTGATGCATCTTAATGTTCACAATAACAGCCATATCCGCAAAGCCACTTACAAAATGGACCTTTCCAATATCTTCAGCATCACGGTCCGTCACTGAAGTGGTCTCGTCTAAGACAAAACCAAGCTTATCAGGTCTTTTAAAAGAAGTTGGAAGGTGGGTTCATAACACTGTTCAAATAGCAATTGCCTACAAAATACGTACGACCTTAATCGTGCATTAAAGACATGGCAACAATCTTCTCACATCACGAAGATGGCCAACAAAGCGAGTACGGACAGGAGACAGCAAGATGAAATCGTTCTGCTGACCTTAAAACTTGTCAACCGTGGTAACCTGACAAAATGATCAATACGTTCCAGGCAGTTAAGAACATGGTAAATAACAAGCAAAGATCAGAAAAACAGAAACAACAAGAAACGTAAGAATTCAAGTATAAAATTAATAAGATGGTTTCAGAAACGAACATAGTTAGGAGGACCAATGAAGGGATGTGAGCAACGTCTAGAGACAACATCATGAATCAGTAGTTTCTGGCCGTTGTAGACTTGTAGGTTGTCAATATGGAAATCTTACTGGAAGGATAACCTAGCAAGCGCATGTAGATGTACACACTTACCATATACTCTCCCTCTCCTTCATTTTGGTAAAACCAAGGAGATGGAGCACTTTCACCTCTCCCCTTATAGTCAGGAACATCTACCAGCTGATGGTCATACGCAAATCCCGCATTTGCTATGTGGAAAATAGCTTGCTCTCGCACAATTGGCAGGTCTCCAAGATCCCTGCATCTCCAGTTGTACAGCTTGGCTATATTTGGCCTGGCTCTACCTTGTGCGTAATACCTAGACGAACAAATCTTGTAAACAAGCTCTGGTCCATGTGGCTATATTTCTGGAAAGCCTTACTCTTCACAACTAGAGGCAACTGGTGGTGATCACCAATAATATGCTGCGTTTGAGACGTGCATAACCATCCTCCTGCCTCTGAAGTAGCATTGGAATGAAAGTCTCAATCTCTAAAATCTGTGCGCTTTCTTCCATAAGCAAGTTATTATGCATAAATCCCAACTGAAGGAAGTCCTTCCTCTTGAGAGCCGCATGAGTGCAGGTCATTGCCACAATCTTTGCTTGTTTTGTCATCAGATAATTTTTCAAGTCAGCCATACGCTTGAGCAATTCAAAACCTCTACACTCTTCAAGTTCTTGAAATATTGTTTGAAGATGACGGAAACATCCTTCTGCTGCATGCATGTCTTTTTCAAAAGATTGGCCTGAGAAGACTGGTTGAACTGTGTTGAGAAGAACTCACCAAATGGAACCACTCTTTATCAAACAAGGGATTATCTTGATTTTGCGCACAAGCTGCTAAGAACTGTTCCCACCATGAGTAGACATGAAGCAACCAAAAATATCCGGCAGTTTTGCAAGTGTATCCCACATCTTCTGGGAGTTGAAGTGATCTTGCGCCAGCCTTTCTACTTCGGCAAGCAGCTCCAATTGTCTAACAAGCATTGCATTTACTCTGCCTTGCCGACTAAAATCAAGATCAGTAGCTAATTATTGTGCTCCTTGACCCAAACGAAGAAGGTACCTCTCAGGGACATCCTTCTGTCATGGCAAAATGAACAATGTTAAATGTTACAAATGTGAAGATCCACAATTAACAGAGGCCATTCCTCTATATTTAATATACATATCATGTACACTTTGGTGAGTAATCTTATTCATATTAGGAGGGGGGGAAATTGGTGCCTTGTCTCAGAAAAAAAAAGGTCAAACATTGTGGCGACTTTGCCTGGATTCGCAATACTGAGAACGAATTTAAAAAAAAATCCAAGATCTTTGAAATGGTTGATCTATCAGACTCAAAGCTAATTATAACACACAAAAGCATCAAAACAATGGTTTCTTTGAACTTAAAACCTTAACAAAGAGCCAAGCTTATGCCTCCTAAGTGGACAGTAATAGATGATTATGTTCACAGGAAGATTTTCTACCAAATGTCAATCAGTAGTCTCATACCTGCATTATCTTTTCGAAAAGATCATTCAGATCCTGATTGAGTGAGTAAAAAATCAGCATTCTTTGAGATGGACAATTGACATTCAAGATTTGTACAGCTGTATCAGTGTTTCCAGTACCAGGGGGACTAACAACCATGGTTAACCCTGGCTGTATACCAGAGATGATGGCTCCAACCTGCAACACAGTAAAGTCAAATGAATGATTCTTTATTAGCATACAATAGAAAGCATTCAGAAAAGAGAGAGTCAGCTTTCAAGGACTAGCTGCAGTATACCTATTGCTTCTTTCTAGGGGTCAAACGAACAGTGCAGTTCATCAACAACAAACTTAATCCAAATTGAGTTAACAGAACTATGATACAATCACATCTAAACCAACGAAATGTTGTACTGATACATACCAGAGTCTTTACGGGTGGTTATTACTCAATTTTCTATACAAATGTTTAGTTTTCCAATTATTTCCAAAAAATACAGATTCGCTCATGGTCATGGTTTCTGCTAAGCCTAGAAACTACCAAGAGCATGGTACCAACATATCTGTTTCAAAGCTCTTATTTTATATGAGAACTAAGGTGACCGTTGGGAAATACGGGCTAGGATTGTCAAACCGTGGTACCACTTGAACATGCATTGTACAATGGAAGATCATATGATGCTGCCAGGGTTTTTCACATTACTTGACAACATAATGACTTTAGAAATCTAAAATGAACAATGTAAGCACAAATTTGTATACACTAACTAAATCCCAATTTTTCTATCGCACAAAGACATTAACATTCAAGCAACATATGCAATTCCGCATCACAGAAAATAATAAGAGAAGCAGCCAAAATTGCACAAACTTATAGCAAAATGAATGAATAGTAACATATACAATATTTCATATAAATGGTCACCCAAGTACCTGGGTGGGAGTAAATCTAAAAGAGTTCTTTCTAGGCTGATTTTGGGGATATGGACCTGGATCAGGGGAACATATGCCTCAACAATAAGCTTTTCAAGCTCCGGAACCTGCATCCACCGTATGCACGTCATTCTGTGCATCTGTATTTCCTTGCTAATTTTGTATTTCCTGAAAGTGCATGTGTACTGCCTTTCAGAGCCTGCTATACTATTAAAGCTCTATGGAAAATGTTATTTAAACTACGCCTGGGTTTGCAATACTGAATCAGCACTTGAAAAACAAATAAAAACAAATTTTTAAAATCTTCAGAACGTTTGATCTACCAGACTCAAAGCTACAAAAGCATCGAAACAATGGTTTGTATAAAACTTAACAAAGAAAAATGCATATGCCTCTAAACTCTACAGTGGACAGTAATAAAAGATTATATTCACAGGGAGATTTTCTATTGAAAGTCATTCGGTTGTCTCATACCTGCATTATCTTTTCAAAAAGATCATTCAGAGCCTGATTCGAGTGAGTAATAATCAGCGTTCTTTGAGATGGACAATTATGATATACATTCAAGATTTGTACAGCTGTATCAGTCTTTCCAGTACCAGGAGGACCAACAACCATGGTTAAGCCTGGCTGTATACCAGAGATGATGGCTCCAACCTGCGATGCAGTAATATTAGTATGCCATAGGGATGATTTTGTTTGATCATGGTTACACGTTCAGCAGGATCACGCAAAATAATAAAAGAAACAGCAAAAATTAAATTTTTGTAGCAAAATGAATGAGTACCTGGGTGGATGTAAATTTAATGGAGTGCTTTCTAGGATGACCTTCGGGATATGGACCTGGATCGGGGGGGGCATATGCCTCGACAATAAGCTTTTCAAGTTCCGAACCTGCATCCACTATATGCACATCATTCTGTTCATCTTTAGCTGATTTTGTATTCGCCGGCAGCGCATGAGTACTGCTTTTCAAGGCCTTCTGAAACTTCAACCGAGACGGCGGTTCAGGATTTGAAATTTCGTTTCCATCTGGACCCGTAAAGCAAACCTACAAAGTAATTGAAATAAATAAGAACAGGTCCTACAAACAATTGAATGTTAATGAACGCAACTGAGGTGCATGCAACTCATGAGATCCCCATCATAAATAGATCAAGAGCACTACCTGATAATGTGGAAACCTAATTCTCAAATGATCTGCAGCAAGAAACGTGTCTTTGAAGTCTACAGTGCCAAGAAAATCGGGCATGTTTGTTGTGCAACCAGTCGGGAACAATACAAGATTCATTCATAAGGTCTCTTATGGATTCCAGGATTGCTCTGAAGTTTCTCTTTGGGTTTCCTTTTCAATAGTATATTAAATGTTCCATAAACATCTTCTGCACTTTTCTCTGTAATGCCGTTGACATCCATGAAGTACTGTGTATCCAAGGCAATAGTAACAGTTCATAATCACCTTTAGGAGCTTTATGTTCATCTTTTTCGGTTCCCCCAGTAAAATGATTCACGAGACCTCCCTCCTTGTCGCAGATCTCAATAACTTCACCGCCACATACAAACTGAAGGCCCAGCCTCTCTGGTACAGTTAACACATCTTGAGTGAACATAACATCTTCAGTTACAGAGGCAGGCTTGACCTCTCCTATATTGGGTTGCTTAACCACTTTGATCCTAAATTCCTTGATTGGCACTCCCATCCTTGACAAACCTCAAAAAGCAGTTTCTAAGTATGCAAGAAGATGTTGAACAGCCTCCTGAATGTCTTCTCGAATTTCCAATATTGATTCAAGGAGGAAAAGATTGAAGATTCTCAAAAGATAATCATGAAGGGTCAGAAACTGAAGATTTAACTTTGGGAGTGCCAGGCATCCTTCCCCATGGTAATTCATACATGGAACAAGGTTTGCATCCCACATTATCTGTTCATTTGGGTATAATGGAAGTGCATTTATAGCCTCCCTTTGGTACTGACGATTTCTCAAGAAAGGAGACCATGACTTCAAGAAGAAAATCAATCCTCTTTGACCAGGGATCTTTGCTAGACACCAACTTGAGCTTGAAAGGAAAATAGTGTTACCCACTAAATAAATAGTTACCAAATGCAAATGAACAAGGAAAATAACAAGTAGATCACAGACCTTGCTGCAAACCAAGTCTTGTAGCTCCTCAGGAAAAAGCACAGATAATTTCTTAGTCGCATCAGAACGTTTGTTGAATTGAGCCAACATTAGACAATGCAAGTTCTTTCAACTACAATGGTCAAAACAAAACATAGGTGAGTTCACACTATCAATAAACACAATTCTATGACCAGTGTGCAATTCGTATCCGGAATAAGGATAACATTGTTTGCATATGAACACTGATCAACACACCTTGCGAACTTTACAGAACTGGTCATAAATGATTTATAAGAGAAAGCTTCTATGAGGAAATGGTGAACAAGAACAACATTGTCGTCAGACAGCTGAGTCCCAGTATGATCATTAATCTCAAATCCTTCGTAGAACTGGAGCAGATCAACCAACAGTGCAAAAAGCGGTCCCTTTGTGTGGTTATAAAGAGCACTCAAATGACATTTGCAACATCAGCAACAACAGGCCTCAAAAACCTAAAGAGTCATTTAGTATATCAGTTAAAAATATTTCATCTCCAATCGGCAAACAAACAAGAAAAAACATGATATAATTGGTTTCAATGTTATACCTCCTTGTGGGCAGTTTGGCTTAACAAATTAATGAGAAACTCCAAGAACCTTTCACAGTATGGCACAAAGCCATTACCAACTTGTTCAGAACCACCAAATTGATTATCTCCATGATCTGATTGTTTCTGTGTAAAAATCTGGGAATCGAGTATCTGAAAGAGAATAAATTAACAGGTATGACTTATGAGCATTTATTTCATTAAGAAACATCATGACTACTATACCCTAAGCCCATGATAAAAATGAGATGACCACGTTGAACTGCAGTTATACCTCCAAAAATTCTTCAATCAGATTCTTCACAAATCTTTCTTTGAGTTTGCTTAAGAGGTCAAAAGGCTCTCCTCGATTCTCTGCTTCCTTAGATTGCTTCTTTATCATCTTATGCCATTGCTTTACCAAATTGGCATCGAGGCACATCTCAATCTTCATATTAGAATCACCCCAGTCACGTAAATGGAAAGGTCATGAAGATAAATTTGAACCACACTAAACTGAAATGAGAAAGTAATACTACCTGAAACCGCACATGAGCCAAACAACTCCAGCCCTGCAGATTTGCTGGCTTCAATACAGTCTGGCAGACAATATCATTTTCCAAACTCTACCATAAACAACAAAGTGTTTAGTATAGAAAACCATAAGAAGCCCTCAGAAGTGAAGAAAATGAAACATTAATAATGGAGTAAGATGAATCAGTTATGGTCAATATGTCTTTGCAAAGGTATGATAATGCTAAGGTATGTATATAAACAAACAGACACAATCGGTAGTGGATACACGGAGAATACCTGAAAGATATTAAAGTCCTTCCCCACCAATCCATCAACAGCTAAATTGTCAGAGAAAGACATCCAAGCAGCTATATTCTCTCTAAACTACATTATCCAACAACAAATTTCAGTAAAACTCCATTAAAATCAAATTTCTTAAATAAATATAAAATAAAATAAATCAAAGAGAACTAGGGTTTCAATACCTTCTCATTAATCATGAGTATCATACTCAAAACTAGAAGTATCAGAATCAAAATTAGGCCAGAGATAATACTCCAAATACCTAGAAACCTCTAAAATCGAAACTCTCTGCAAGGGAACAGTCTTACTTATGAATTTGTTTCACGAGATCAGGATTGAAAGGATTCTTGATGTCTGTAGTAGTAGTTCTGGACCAATAAGTTGATGCAATTTTTAGTTAACTTACAGGGTTATCGAATTTGAAACAGTAGATAATCGTTTTTTCTCCGGTGATAGATTTGAAATCACTGCTGGATATTCACTGCCGTTTGGATTGTATGAGTGTGTACCAGATCCATGAACTTTAGGCGGGGTTGTAGTGAATAGGGAGAGAAGGACCAGACTGAAAATTTAGTAAAATGAACGAACGAAAGGAAGACAGATTTTAACTTTTGCCCCCTCAAATTGATACGGGGTGTATACGAAACGTTAGCTGACTCGGTGTCTGGATGACACGATGTCAGACTATTTATTTCTTAATTCGAGTAATATCTGACTCGCTACATAACTCCTGATTCTGTTTGAATTTGGGAATAAAATACCCATGATTAAGGCTTAGTCATATGGGCTAGATATCTAGCTGCTAGATTGGTCATCCACGTCAGCTTAGGCAACCTACTAACCCCTATGGCATGGCGAATCTAAAGGCAAATTTGAATGAAAGCTTGCGTTGAGCGCTGAACGGTAACACGCTAAACCCAAACGCCGAACCAAACAGCGTTAACCAATTTCATTTTTTTAATTTCTATCTTCTCTCTCCCCCATATCCTATCACACCCTACCACGTCACTCTCTCTCTCCACCACACTCTCTCCCACGCCTAGTTAGCAATTCGGGGTACGGGTAGTAGTTCGGGACGACATACGTACGGGAACTATACAGATTCGGATAGGTCGGATTCGGTCAAGAATCCGGTCAACGGTTCATTGTTCGGGCAGTAGTTCTGAACGACATACGTTCGTGCATATTCGTTTTATAAATGTGAGTTCGACACTTAAAATTCGGCTTACATATATGATAAATTGATAAGTATTGTGACCTTATTACGAGACTAATTTTATTTGTATATGATTATAAGATGGAAAAAAATATTTTATCGTGAGTATCTAATAAGAAGTAAACAATTTAATCGCATAAATGTATTACAAAGCGAGTTTATAGACTTTTAAACAAAAATCAATACATAAAACACTGGTTAAACAACTACCAATAGAAAATTTTAACTGAATAATTGTATTTAAATATAAAGTATATACAAAATCAAACAAAAACAATCAACAGAACTCTGGTCAGAGAGTTACCTACGGGAGAGCGAGGTTGGGCGTTCGAATCTAGTTCAAAAGTATCATTCGGATTCGGTCAGTTCGGATACGTTCGCGAATCATTCGTGAGATCCATATAATCCTGGAACTAGGTTCGGAGTTCAAATAGTTCGGAAGTATCATTCGGATTCGGTCAGTTCGGATATGTTCGCGAATCATTCGGGAATGATTCTGAGAATTACTAACTAGGCTCCCACGTTCTTTTTCTTTTCCTCTCAATTCCAAATATACAAAAAAATAAAAATTCTCTCCATCACATCCTCTCTCTCTCCATCAATCCCTCTCTCTCTCTCCATCACATCCCTCTCTCTCTCTCCATCAGAATTCATAAATAAATGAAATAAAATCATCAAACGCTGAATCATTCGGCGTTGAGACAACTTTTTGAGTTAATGAACGATTCGGCGTTTCAATCTCTGATAGTTGGATTTGCGAGCACTTGCTAGGTGAGAGAACTATCATCTATCACTGTTAATTTTTTTCCAACACTTTTTTCTTGATTTGCAACACTTTTTGGCCAATCTAGCACTCCAATCTAGCCCATAGGGGTTAGCCTAATGGGACCTAATTCACATATTTTCAAGTCAGTGAAGTCAAGTCAGTGAAGTCAAATCTTACGTCAAAAAAAAAAAAGTCAAATCTGACTCAAAAAACAAATACATTGAGTCATATCCAGATGAGTCAGGTGATTTCAGTCATATCCAAACGAGTCAGATCAAGGGAAAAAATGATGTTAGTCTTTCAAAAAGCAAATCTAGAAGAATTTAAATCGTTAGTAAAAATATATGCGATCTTCAATCAAAGAGAATAGTAATTTGAATTTCAATGAACATGGAAGTATCTGGATGAAAAATAGTAAATCCCATATAAACAACAACCTTAACCAATTTTTCATTGAAATCCCTTTGGGCTTGCTTTAGACTATATATTAGCTTATAATGTACCTTACACACAAAATTAGGATGTGTATTACCCTGAAATCCTGGTGGTTGAGTCATGAAAACATCATCTTTCAAATATCCATGAAGAAAAGTGTTGTTAACATCGAGTTGTCTAACTTGCCAGTTGAATTGAACAACAACAAAAAGATATATTAATCTAATTAATTTATAGGTTTGGCTACAGGATAGAAAGTTTCACTGTAATCAAGATCCTTTTGTGGATGATACGTCTTCATTAGCCGCTAACCTATCTCAGTCACAAAAAAAAACTTGCATGAATTTAGCAATGTAAATTAGACGCACTCGAGTTTCTTACCAGTTATAATTCTGTCAATGCACTCAATTTATAAGAATCTTCCTTGATGTGTAGGTTGTGATTTCAATACCATCTTAAAGTCGTAAGGAATATAAATCGAAAAGGTGTGGGGTACCAAAATACACCACCAACTTTTTCTTAGACAACATGTATTGAATAAACTCAATAAAATTCTGAGAGTTACAACTTAATGAATCTCAATCAGGAATTATATGAAGAGTTTATATCTCTTTCTCTCACAATCAATATGTAAACGAACACAAGTCCATGAACCTGATTATACCGTGAGAGTACTTGGACTATCACAAAGATCAATATCCAAGATCAATCAAGTCGTATCCAACAATTATGATGGACGTATCTACTTTGATTGATTCACATACAACCTGTGATATTTCAATTATAAAGATAAACAACATAATGCGGAAAAAAAAATACAGACACCAGAAATTTTGTTAACAAGGAAACCGCAAATTCGGAAAAACCCTGGGACCTTGTCCATACTTGAACACCAAACTGTATTAAGCCGCCACAGACACTAGCCTACTATCAAAACTTCATACTGGAATGTAGTTGAAACCGAAGTTACAGTCACATCGATTCAGTTATAGTCGCGCTCCTTATGCCTCGTTAATCTCGCAAGACTCTACGCAATTAATTCCCTTAGTTGACGTCCTTTACATCCTAAGAGTTGCTTCAACTCAATTGAAGACTTTAAACCAATATGCCTCCCATAGATAAGTCAATATGTTATTTACGTTTTGATCAAAGATCAAGGTGAGATAGGATACCTTTTGAAATAGACAAAGTCTAGTAAACCTCAAAATCCGGTACTTACGATTCCCAAAGAGCAGCATAGATTATTACTCACCTCACAAGTAAAACCTATTCCGACTTCAACAAAGATTCGTTATAGAGGAATATACATGTGGAATCACAAAGTATGAGACAAAGAAACTTGTGATTTCTATCTATCTTGCCTGATCGGAGTGAGACTCAACAATCAGTAGCAAGATCAGAATACACGAACTATCAAGATAAAGATAGTCGGATCTGGATTCATGAATCCCTAAGCGAAGTCTTTTTAGTCGATAAACCTAGAAAGGTTTAAAGGAGAGAATGACTCTAGTTTACAATTATGACACACCAAAAAAGTGTTGGGGATTCAAAGATCCTAGTTGCTTGAGGTTTTCCTTATATAGACTTTAAAGATCAAAGTTGCTTTAGATTTAAGCTAACGTAGCTTTGGAATCAAGCAATCAATATTCACCGTTATATGAAAACTTGACTTGAGATTAACATAACATAATATACACTCTGGTTAGGATGAAGCATAACCGAACCGTGTAGAATGACTTATTCATGAAAGGTTAGCCAAAACTTGCTGTATTTAACTACAAGTTTAACCATTTTCATATAACGCTTAAGACTTTAATCTTGAGTCACAACCATATGTTATGATGTAATCAAATATGTGTAGATGTTTTTTTATAGAGAGTTGCTCAAATGTTGATTATTTCATAGAAATAATTCTGATGCATCTGAAAATATTCGACAGGGTAAGTATGTGTACCTACATCCAGTTTTTAAGTTATTTTGTCATGGTAGGTGTAATGGGTTTGTATACCCTTAAGACAAAACAAGTTCAAGAGTTCATGGAACTTTTTTGGTATGCATACTAGGTATGTGTAACAACCTGAGATCAAGAGTCACGTAACTTTTTGGGTTTGTATCTTGGGTATGTGTACCAAAGTCGTTCTTAGAACTATAATTACGCCGCACGTGTCTTTGGGTACATGTCTTTGCGACTCAGGACCTATAATGATTTGCGCGAGTATGTAAGCTGGTACGTGTATTGTCCTGAATCCTGATTTACAGTAGTTCTATATCTCTTTAGTAATCAATTTGAAACATTCTCGAATAACATCAATGACACATATCACTGTTTCATGATATTTTCAAATGATAATTTTGAATCGTAATTTAGGTCATAAACAATAAATTGTTCTTAACCAAATTCATCAAGTATGAATAAATGTTCTTAAGCTTAGTCAATATATCTCGAGAATAATTAATCAAGATAAACTTGACTCGAAATTTCTGTTGTGCATGTAAAGTCCACTTCAGTTATGCGACATAGTCTCATAGATAGAAAGGTGAAAACTTGAGCAATAGGTGGTTCAGTCTTCATTACCTTTTGTTAATGAATTTCTCCAAAAGCTTCGATTGATCTTCTCCTTCAAATGGTATAACGCGGTGATGTCTGGTACTCAACTACACACTTCTATCCTAATCAGACTTGGATAAATGTAGAGTAGAAATCAAGTTATAGTTTTGATCAACTAAATTTGACAACAAGCTTGATATAGCAACACTTGTGAGTTCGACCAAGCAATGCTCTAACAATCTCCCCTTTGTCAATTTTAGTGAAAAAACTATCAATACATATGGATTAAAAAATAAAGCTTCAAAACTCCAAAATCTATCATGTTTGATTACCTTGGTTTCTCAAACTCCGTTAATTTTTCATTACTTCAAGTTTCCAATGATTCTGAATGTGTTCAACTCAGCATCGTTGTTGTTGAAGATCCGTAGCGATAACAACTTTGAAAACAGATATTCTCAATAGTTGTTATACAGAAACATAGTATTATTATCTTCTCCAAATTTCAATTGTATCACAACTTCGAAGTAATACTATAATGATATGTTTCTCCTTCTTAGTCAATACTTACATCTTTTGCATAATAGATGAAACCTATAGATGTTGATTCACTCCTCCTTAAATAATGATCCGTAAACCATATATATGTGGTGTGAAACTACTAATTAATTCTCCCCTTTTTGTCAATAAAAGTTGGCAAAGGTACGACAATAATGGGATCGTAATGAATTCTAACAAAAGATACTTCAAAACTTAAAGGGAACACATATCAACTTTAATTTAGATAATATCACAAAGTATAAAATACTTAGTGTTTCATCTAGGAGATTTAAGATAAAAGCATCCCCTGTATATTCCCCATCCACTCTTCCCACAAAGATATAGCAATTAAGCATAAGTTCAAAAAGAACTCTTCCCCATTTGATGTCATTCCCAAGAGAACAACATGAATGACCTTACTTTAATAAAAACAAAAAAAAAAAAAAAAAAATTTGTCGAACATTAACAAATCACATGGATTTGTATCCTAAACATCGACATAAATTAATATCAACGCCAGTTACGAACAAGGTGACAATTTAAGCGATATGACTCAACATAAGAAAATCTTACGGGGTTTGATAATGTAGTAATTACACAAGAGTGTGACCACAAGTAGATCAATACTGCGAAAATTCTCACAAATTTTATTCTATTTTTAGTTCATAAAACTTAATAGATTTAACTTTAGAGCGTATATGAGATATCAGTTCAATTTACAAAAAGTAAAGGACACATATATCTCATAAGACTTTGCAATACATATAACCAATCAAGATTAAATACTGCAAGTTCATCTTCCGACAATTCTAGAATTTCGGTAAATAAATCTAAAAACATGAAAGATGAAAATCGCTGGAAATAGCTTGTGTACTCATAATATATGTCATACCAAACCCTACTTATCCTTCTCGAACACAAGAATAAATTGTCACAAGAAGTTTCCTAGTACTTCAAATCCTTATAGAATTATTTATCATCTTTGAACTCTTTGTCCACAACAGGCATCGGAACATATATATGTTTCGTGAATAAGAGAATTGACTCCTTCAAACCTTTTTGCCTGTTTTTTGACAAGTGTTTCTTGTAGCTCAATAGATTTTTACTGCATATATTTTTGTGTCTTGGGTACATGTCTGTGGCTCTCAGGACCTATAAATGAGTTTGCGACAATATGTAAGCTAGTATATGTACGATCCTGTATCCAGATTTGATAGTTCTATATCTCTCTAATAATCAATTTGAAACATTGTCGAATAATATCAATGACACATATACATTTCTATGCTATTTTTAAATGATAATCTTGAATCATAATTTAGGTCATAAACATAAATTCTTCTTAACCAAATTCATCAAGTATGAACAAATGTTCTTAAGCTTAGTCAACATATTTCGAGAATAACTAATTAAGATAAACTTGACTAGAAATTTATGTTGTGCATGTAAGTCCACTTTAGTCATGCGACATAGTCTCATAGATCGAAAAGTGAAAACTTGAGTAATGTGTAGTTCAGTCTTCACTTACCTTTTGTTAATGAAGTTCTCCAAAATCTTTGGTTGATCTTCTCCTTCAAACGGTAGAACGTAGTGATGTCTGGTACTTAACTACACACTTTTATCCTAATCCGAGACTTGACTAAATGACTAAAAATCAAGATATAGGTTTGATCAACTAAATTTGACAACAAGCTTGATATAGCAACACTTGTGAGTTCGACCGAGCAATGCTCTAACAAAAAGGTTGCACAAAAGTAAGAAAAAAATATGAAAGGCATTGGCAAGTTTATGTCTCTGCATGATTTGAATGACCTTTCCATTAAAGATGCAAGATTCACTTGGTCTGATAGTAAACATATTTCTCATATCTCATTCCTTTGAGCCTAAATTTCCTCTTACTTCTCAACTAGCTAAATCCAGACCCACTTTAGATCACACTTCCCTTCTTCTTGATATTTTTGATCCTTCTTGGGGACCTTTCCTTTTTAGGTTTGAGGTTTTGTACGTAGTTTTTAGAGATTGGTTTCTTTGAAATGATTGGAGACTAAGTGGTGTCATTTTTGTTTTGCGGCTACTCATAGCACTGTTCTTTGGAACAAATTAAAAATACTAAAATTGAATCTTAAGGAGTTGAATAAAGATACTTTTGGCAACAAATCCGCCAAACTACAAGGTATCTAGGTGACATTCAAGTGTTGGATAGTGAAGCTGAAGATACAATTGGTGGAAGAGTAACTTTTTAACAAATTGAGATTCAAAATTGATTTTGAATAGGTAATTTTTATTAAGCAGACCTTTTGGAGGATCATATACATAACTCAATGGCTAAAAGAAGGTGATGAGAAGACAACTCATTTCATGATGACTGCCATTGCAAGAATAAGGTATGGTAGAATAAAACAACTTTATATTGATGGTGTACTTACATCTGATAGAGATTAGTTGCAGAATCACATTGTGAATTTCTATAAGAATTTATT
The DNA here is from genome assembly GCA_023531295.1 of Papaver armeniacum. Lineage (NCBI taxonomy): Eukaryota > Viridiplantae > Streptophyta > Magnoliopsida > Ranunculales > Papaveraceae > Papaver > Papaver armeniacum. The sequence continues at coordinate 302,725 of JAJJWW010008499.1, forward strand.
CACCGAAGAATACATAATAGACTTCATTGCTGGGATTGGTGAAATGACGAGGGTACCCAAATACACCACAATATATATTTTTTTTAATTTCAACCTATAAGTATGATATATTAAGTGATCGTCTATGGATAAAGTCGAGACAATACAACTTCGATATATTCACTTAATAATTGTTACGGTCCGAAACTGATTTACTATAGTTTCAATATCAAGTGATTAGGATTAAAGCACAAGTGTGTTTACTTTATTATAACTAAACAATTATAATACGGAAGTAAAGTAAATAATACACACGAGATTTTGTTAACGAGGAAACCGCAAATGCCGAAAAATGCCAAGACCTAGTCCAGTTTTGAATGCTCTCCGAATTAAGCCGTTATATAAAGAACAAAGCTAACTTCGTATAGTTGAGACCAAGTTATCTACCTCTAGTTAGTTAGTTCCCTCAGTATCCCTGCATCTACGACCATCTAGTCATGCACGTGAATCCCAAGATAGAAATCACTATCTTGAGTTGCTTTACCGATGTAAAGACTTATGTACTCAACTCCTTTTGATCGTAATCCAAACAGTTAAGGATTAAATCTGTTTGGTAACTTCTCTATTCAATCTTTAAGATATAATGATATGTTGAGTATTTTGACAAAGGCTCTTCTGTTTAATCTAATAAATTTGTTGGGTAAGATCAATCCAAATCAATAACTTAAATTCGGATTCACGACTATTAGATTCGGATATTGAAGAATACCACCAAATGATAGTTGCCGATCTAAACGACTATATGATCAAATCTATCAAAGATAAACCGGATCTAAGTCAGATTCCTACAGATCAAGATGTGTGCACAAAATTCACGAGATACGAAAACCAATCAGATAAATCTTATTTGTCTTCAGATCTTCAATTATCTTTAAAGTACATGCACACAAAAACTTGAATGCTCTTGTGATCAATCATGCACAGAACGGAATTTGTTAACAATGGATTATCACAAGATGTCTTCAGAATTAAAACAGTTCTAAAGATCCCATCGATACTTTGATCTAGTTTGAGTGACCCTTATGTCAGAAGAGAAGGATCTCAATAATAATCAAATTAGGTGCAATCAAAGTTTCAATAATCGTTACTCGATCAATCAATAATCGAAAACTAAAATAACAATGTTGTTGTTTGTGGGTGAAAATTATTTCTGCCGATTTTGGTAATTTTGGGTGTGTGGATGAGAAACGAATCTAAACCCTAAAAAATGCACTGCACGGGAGTACTTTTGATTCGAGAGATCAATCTGTACAATCCTGGTGTAAAACAAGAAATGGCCGTTCCAGGCTTGCTTCGGTCACAAAGTGAAGGAGAAGGGTTGGTCTTAGGGAGGGAAGCGAAGAAAGTGTTGAGACCAGAATAGTTGATTCTGAAGGTGTGGTTGTTTTATGACTTGTATCAGAAAGTAGAACTAGAATGAAAGGTATCAGTTCTTTGGTGATTTCTGGATACTGTGATGTTGTCGACCAAAAACCTGTTGTTTGGTGAAAATAGGTGAAGCCTATTTATAAAAGTCATATTGAAACGTACCCTGGTATCGTAGGAAGTGGAAACGATTGAGTGGTGGAAGAATAAAGTAACGTGTAACCGTCAGACGTTATGCTTCCATGATGAGGGAAGTGAATTCGTGTAACCGTCGGTGATTACACTTCCATGATGAAGGAAATGAATTGTTTACAACGTTACTTTTCACCACCACTAATTGTCCTACTTCATGACACTTTCTTGTAACGTGCGCATTGCACGCCGCACGCTATAAACCGCCAGACCAATACCCTGATGAGTATCCCCTAGTTTGTGACATGTTTGATATCTCGAGTGTTTTCGTGGAAAACGTGTACAGGCTGCTATGTTTGGCAAGTCAAAGTCAAGATACTTTGCCATAGGAAAATAGCATGTGATGCTATTAGGCATTCCTTGGTCGGCCGCCTAAAAATTGCCACAAGTCCATCAGTTTGGTGGCGAACTTGAATGGCTGAGATTACATCTCGTGAAGAAGGGTAGCCGTTGATTATGGCCACTTCTTTATTGTGTAACAAAGTGGCGTCATTAGCATAGTGGCGCCTGGCGTAGCGTGGCGTGGCGTGGCGTAGTGGGTTGCCTGGGACTTGCCGCAAGTTCGTCAGTTCAGTGGAGAACTTGGATGGATGAGATTGCATCTCATGAGGAAGAGTGGCCATCGATTATGGTCGCATCTTATTCTATAGCGAAGTGGCTCCATTGGCATAGTAGCGCCTGGTGGAGCCATGGCATAGCGGCATGCTAGTGGCGTTGTGGCATGGCCACGCCTGTGGCGTTGTAGCATGGCCAAAGCTAAGGTTTGGCTCCGTGGCCAAAATTACGGCTTGACGGCGTGGCCAAGGCTAGGATTTGGCGTCGTGGTAAGAATTAGGGCTTGACGACGTGACCAAGGCTAGTATCTGGCGCCGTGGTAAGAATTAGGGCCTGGCGACGTGGCCAAGGCTAGGATTTGGCGCCGTGTTAAGAATTAGGGCTTGGCGGCGTGGCCAAGGCTAGGATTTGGCGTCGTGGTAAGAATTAGGGTTTGGCGTGGCCAAGGCTAGGTTTTGGCGTCGTGGTAAAAATTAGGGTATGGTGGCGTGGCCAAGGCTAAAGTGGCATGTTACCGCGGCAGAGTGGCATGTTGGCATGCCGATCAATATGTTGTTGTGGTAAGGCGCGTTTGGCTTGCCAGTTAGTATGGTGGCGCGGCAGGGTGCGTTTGGCCTTTAATGTATGGTGGCAAGTTTGGAGCGACTTGATTGGCCGAGGAAAGGGGTCGGCCAAACATAAGGCGCGGCTACACTTCTGGTGAGAGTGTGGTGGCTTTAGAGCGACCTGATTGGTCGATGGGAAGTGGGGCCGACGAGTACGGGCTGATGTGAATCAATAATGTTGTAGTAATAAGGTTCGTTGAGACTTGTGAAAGCAAAAGATTTTAGACTTATAAAACTTAAAAATAAGGAAAACTTAACACAAAATTGATTCAAGATATGAGAAAATAACCAAGACACTGATTCCACTATTACACATGAATAAATAACGGTAAATAAGCCAAAACTTTAATTATTTTTTTAAAATCCCTTGTTTCTTAATTCACAAATAATCAGGCAAATTCTCAAAAATTAATTGTATCCCCTAAGCATAGATTATCTTAATACAAAGCATAACCTATCTAATTGAATCACAACTAATGAAGAAAATTATGCAAACAATTAAATACTCTGCAAAATCAGTGATTGAGTGAATTATTAATTATAAATTAGAGAAAATAAAATAGTTACCAATTATTCATGCGTAAATAGCTTCCTCATTGCCTTGGTTGTGGGAGAATTAGCCTCTCATCATGTTGGAAACACGCTCAAAAATCATTATTAATGCTCAAAAATGGTTTACAAATGATGAACAAGGGAGAAAAGATGAAAATCCTGATTTGTAACAGTTTTAATTGTTACAACCGAACTGTTGCAGAGAACGATACATGTAAAGTGTGGATGTTGTTGTAATTTTAAGACTGTCTTCCGTATTACGACCCTCGTCCGTGAGTCGTATCACTGTAGCATAAACGACTGTCACGCGTGCGGTGAATGTTCTTCGTGTTCTTGGTGCAGCAGCAGCAGAGAATAATCCTGTAACTTGATTTTCTCGATATGTTGACGCTCTAAACTCTCCCAAACTCTCCGTATGCCTTCTATGACCCAAAACAACACTTTATATACGCAACAGCTCCCGAATCTCTCAAGTAATTGCAAAATATTCTTGATTATTCTCCATGCAAGATACGTGATATTTTTTTCCTTTTTCACCTCTGATTTTGATTTTCACACGCTATGAAGCTGTCAAATCTCCTTATTTATCTTCTGCACGCTCCAAATGGTGACTCAAATCTTCCAAGCACGTGTAGAACTCCCTGTAATTCACGCAATCTAGTGAATAACTCCTCCCATGCACGTATTGCTCTGTTTTCTTCTCACGGATTTTTCAGCCAAATTTGATCTACCTAAACACTTGTAATAGCTTTGTATATGTCCCAGGAACAATCCCATAAATTTTCAGCCATTTAGTCTCCCTATAACACCTCCGAATTCTTGATTGAAATTTTACAGTGATAAACTTTTATTTTCCCGCCAATTTTGAAAATTTGAATTGAAGAAGAAGGTCAGCCCTTATCCAACAGCTGGGGGTGCGAATATCAGTTGGGTGCCCCTTAGTAATTGGGTTACCCCTTATCCAAAGTGGGAGTCCGAATAGCAAATGTCCTCCGGGGGTGTTCCGAGAAACTTTTTGAGCCGAATTTTCCAACAATCTTTATTTCCAAAAAATACCTACAAACACACAAAACACCATAATAAGGACAAAAACGAGTACTAACAATACGAAACATTGAGGACAAATTAGACACATAAATGCGTCTATCAAATACCCCCAAACTTATTATTTGCTAGTCCTCGAGCAAAACTATTAAAAAATAAAATTCTAACTCACTAGGTGGCCCCAGTGACTGAGTTAATCTCGGGAGGGTTTACCAGAGGTGCACCCACAAAACCTTTACTCCAGACCCTAGCTATCTACGCAAAATCTTGGAAGGCACTAAAGAATCTCCTTGGTTGGCATACTTATTGACTACAGGAGGAAGTACCCTGATGCGAAATTCCAATTGATGTACATGAGTTTGCACTCAAGCATACTAAAATTCATATAAAGTGACAGAGCTCTACTCAGATAGTTTCTGGACATCATAAACCGGAGTCAACCAATCACATGGATAGATTAAGAAGATGGATGTAGAAAAACGTGGATGATGTTTGACTAAGGTGAACCTATCCCAATGGACTGAGACACTGGTCTGGACTAATATCAACACACTGGCATATAAAAGGGAACCAATGGTCGATAATCCTAACTCTAGGTCAACTCAGCTGGCATATACAAGGGTACCAGTGGTCGACTTTATTGTATTTATTCCGGTTGGTCTAGTGGTCTGGTTTTTTTTTTTTTTTTTTTTTTTTTTTTTGTATCCCAGTCACTCTATTTCACCCTAGCAATGGTAAAGAGAAAAATAAAAGAAGTGATCGGGATTCTTTCGATGTTTCCATCACGAGGATATGGCGAAACTACCATGTTTTCTTTTTCTAACACCTGAGCTCTGTGCTTTTATGAATAGACTCTTTAGATGTTTCCATCTAATCAGATTGGTTCCTCAACTCCTACAACCAAAATGCTTCCATCCACTTAGATTGGTTAGTGCCATACTTAATAAACATAAATTTCTAGGCTCTGGAGTTTATTTATTGCAACTAAAAGCTAACAAAAAGTTTCTTCCCCACCCCCAAACTTAATTCTAACATTGTCCTGAATGTTTTTAATGAAAGAGCAATACCAAAAAGTAAAGTAACACGAGGAATCAGTAAAGAGAGAAGTCAGAAAGATAGTACCTGGGTGAAGAGAGAAATCAAAAACTAATATACAACATACAATCGCCTCGATGGTCAATCAAGGGTAAACAAGGTCCTCCAGAGGGACCTCCTCAACATCACCTGTAGGGAAGGGATCTAAAAAGGGTTTCAATCTTTGACCGTTAACCTTCGAAGAACTACTACCGTCCGGTGTCTCGATCTCAACAGCTCCATGAGGAAATACAGTGCGAACAATAAAAGGACCCGTCCACCGAGAAAGTAACTTCCTAGGGAAAAGATGCAAGCGGGTATCATACAGAAGAACTTTTTCACCTGGAGAAAATGACTTCCGTAAAATATTTCTATCATGCACAAGTTTCATTTTGTTCTTATACTCCTTCGCACTATCGTAAGCATCTATACGAATCTCGTCCAACTCATTGAGCTGGAGTTTCCTATGGGCTCTGCCTTGTCAAGTGAAAAATTTAGCCGCTTAATGAGACCAATAAGCTCTATGTTCTAACTCAACAGGTAAATGACATGCCTTGCCATAAACAAGCCGATAAGGCAACATTCCAATAAGGGTTTTAAACGCAGTACGGTAAGCCCATAAGGCATCAGCAAGCCTAGACGACCAGTCTTTCCGATTAGGATTAACTGTTTTCTCTAATATACGTTTTATCTCCATATTAGAAACCTCTACCTGACCACTAGTCTGCGGATGATACGGGGTGGCTACCTTATGTGTAATACCATATTTCTTCATCAGAAGCCTAAAAGGTCCATTACAAAAGTGCGACCCTCCATCACTAATTATAGCTCGCGGTGTACCAAAACGTGTAAGTATATTATTTTTCAAGAACTCAACCACAACCCTATGGTCATTGGTTTTACACGCAACCGCCTCAATCCACTTAGAGACATAGTCTACGGCGACAAGGATGTATAGGTTACCAAAAGAATTAGGAAATGGACCCATAAAGTCAATACCCCACACATCAAAGACCTCAACAATTAAAATCGGGTTCAAGGGCATCATGTTCCTACGGGAAATGGTTCCTAATTTCTGGCAACGTTCACATGTAACACAGTAACTATGGGAGTCTTTAAACAATGAAGGCCAATAGAATCCACACTGCAATATCTTAGCAATAGTCTTCTTAGCACTAAAGTGACCCCCACAAGCATGATCATGACAAAGGAAATAATCTTGGACTGGTCACTCTCGGGTATACATCTCCTAATAATCCAGTCCGGACAATACTTAAACAAATAAGGATCATCCCAAAAGAAGTGCTTAACCTCGACTAAAAACCTAGAACGATATTGTTTACCCCAATGTTGGGGCATTCGACCCGATAACAAGATAATTCACTATATTTGCATACCAAGGTGATTGGGAAACAGAGAACAATTGTTCATCAGGAAAGTTATCCCTTATATGAAGGGAATCATTAGGCGAACTAACAACCAGCCTAGACAAGTGGTCTGCCACTACATTTTCTGCACCCTTTTTGTCTCTAATGTCTGGACAAAATTCTTGTAATAAAAGGATTCATCTGATCAATCTAGGTTTGGTATCCTTCTTAGAAAAAAGGTATTTCAAAGTAGCATGATCAGTATAGATTACGATCTTAGAACCTAAGAGATAGGGTCTAAATTTGTCTAAGGCAAACACAATGGCCAACAGTTCCTTCTCTGTAGTGGTATAGTTCAACTGGGCATCATTCAGAGTTTTGCTAGCATAGTAAATCACATGAAGTAATTTGTTTTCTCGCTAACCTAGCACAACACCAATAGCATAATCTGAAGCATCGCACATGATCTCAAAGGGTAGGTTCCAGTTAGGTGCCTGGACTATGGGGGCGGTAGTGAGTAAAGTCTTAAGATTCTCAAAAGCCTCTAAACAAGCATCATCAAAGACAAACTTAACATCTTTTGCAAGCAAATTGCAAAGAGGTCTAGAAATCAAGCTAAAATCCTTAATGAATCGACGATAAAAACCTGCATGCCCTAAGAATGACCTAATATCTTTTACGATTTTTGGGACCTGTAAAGTCTTAATAATGTCAACTTTGGCTTTATCTACCTCTATACCCTTAGAAGAAACAATATGCCCTAAAATAATTCCTGATTGAACCATGAAATGACATTTCTCCCAATTAAGCACTAGATTCTTTTCCTTACATCTAGTCAACACTAATGACAAATGATGCAAGCACTCATCGAAAGACAAACCAAATACTAAAAAATCATCCATTTAGACCTCCAAGAACCTTTCTACCATATCTGAAAATATGCTCATCATGCAACGCTGAAAAGTCGCAGGGCGTTACATAGGCGAAAGGCATGCGTCTATACGCAAAGGTACCAAAGGGACAGGTAAAAGTGGTTTTCTCCTGGTATTCTGGGGCAATAACGATCTGATTATAGCCAGAGTAGCCATCTAAAAAGCAGTAATGACTATGTCCAGCTAATCTCTCTAGCATCCGGTCGATGAAGGGAAGGGGAAAGTGGTCCTTCCTAGTGACCTTGTTCAATTTCCTATAGTCAATACAAACACGCCAACCCGTGGTCACTCGGGTAGGGATTAACTCATTGTTATCATTATGGACTACAATAATACCGTATTTCTTGGGAACAACCCGAACGGGGTGACACACTTACCATGCGAAATGGGGTAGATAATGCTTGCATCTAATGACTTAAGAACCTCGGTTCGAACTACTTCTTTCATATTAGGGTTTAGTCTTCGTTGCATCTCCCTAGAAGGTTTGGTATCTTCCTCTAAATAGATCTGATGCATACAAATAGTAGGACTTATACCCTTAATGTCTGCTATGGTCCACCCTAAAGCTTCCTTGTTGTTTTGAAGGACGGTCACTATCCTACTTTCCCCGATCACTATCCAAGTCGGAAGCAACAATCACGGGTAAAGTTTCGGATGGTCCTAAAAACACATAGCAGGGTATCGGCAATGGTTTTAGGTCCAACTTAGGAGGCTCTTCTAACGAAGAAACTAGGGTAGACTTAAAAACTGGTAGTGGTTCGAACTTAGGTTTCCATCCATTACTAGTGTCTTACAAAGGGGTTGAATCTAACAAAGCATTCACCTCATTAATCACATCATCATCATCAAAATCAATCCCAAAGTGAGATAGTCATTTATCTAATGTATCTTCTAACAAAGTATTTGGTAATGACTCCTCGACTAATGTTCCTATCATGTTCACCTCTTCTATGCTCGAGTCATCTAGTTCAGAGGGTAGCTTACTAATATGAAAGACGATCAGCTCAATAGTCATATTACCAAAAGATAAATTCATAATACCGGTTAATGAGTTAATGATCGCATTGGATGTAGCTAAAAACGGGCGACCTAAAATTACCGGTATCTCGGTTCTCTGCAGGTCGGGGACAAGGTTGGGTATCTAGGATAACAAAATCCACTTAGGATAAATAAACTTGTTGACCTCTATGAGAACATCCTCGATCACACCCCGAGGAATTTTAACGGACCTATCGCCTAATCGAAGAGTCATCTTGGTAGGTTTCATCTCACCAAGTCCTAGCTTAAGGTACACATGGTATGGGAGTAAGTTCACACCGGCTCCTAAGTCAAGCAAAGCTTTCTCAACACGGTATTTACCTATTGTACAAGAAATAGTAGGGGACCCTGGGTCTTTATACTTAGGAGTAGTGGTATTCTGAATAATGGAACTCACGTGACTAGCTAGGAAGGCTTTCTTTTGAACAATAAGCTTACGCTTTCGTGTACACAAGTCCTTAAGAAACTTGGCATAAGCGGGAATCTGCTTGATCGCATCCAACAATGGGAGGTTGATAGTAACCTGCTTAAAAACCTCCAATATATCATTAAAGTTGGATTCCCTCCTAGTTGGAACTAGCAATTTGGGGGAACGGGGCTCTGGGAACAAAGCCTGGTTCAATATGACCCTCATTGGTCTCATTAGAGACTCTATCAGTCTCCTTATTTTCTGGCTCAGAAGGGTGAACTACAAAATGTTCACTTTCAGGCATGGCGACCTTATTGTCAACTTTCTTTCCACTCCTAAGGGTTGTAATAGAATTCATATGATTGTACGATTTCTCTCCTTTAGGGTTAGGATCAGTATGACTAGGGAACCTTCCATCTTCTCTCTCACTAAGGAACTTAGCTATTTGGCCGACTTGAAGTTCTAATTTAGCAAGAGACTGGGAATTATTCTTAAAATTTTGCTTGTTTTCCTCTTGAAAATTACCCTGGCTCTTTACTAACATTTCCTGGCTCTGTGTTAGCATATCCTGGCTCTTTTTTAGTATACTAAGAGATTCCTCTAAGCTAGTCATTCTATTCTCAGAAGGGTTCTGAACCGGGTTTGACTCGAAGAATTCTTATTATAACCAAAACACGGGGGAGGATGAGAATTACTAGACTGACCTTGATTCTGGCCCTTAGACCAAGAGAAATTAGGATGGTTTCTCCAACCAGGGTTGTAGGTCTCTGAGTATGGGTCATACTTCTGACGGTTCTCAAACCTAGCATTGTTATAGACATCATGAGCTTTCTCTTCACTAACCTGGCCTTCCCAAAATGAGTTATCGGGCTCTATTCCACAACTAGATACTTGAGAGGTTCTATTAGGTTCACCAAGGGACCTATTTTTAGACTGACCCATTTCCAAAGCTTCTAACCTTCCGGATAAAGCAAAGCAAACTTAGCATCGACCCGAAGCTTGTATCTACCATATTGGTGCTACTTCTATTAACCAAGAGTCTTTTAGGGGTTCAACACAAGACTCCCACTTTGTTGGGATTTCTCAAAGCAACAACTCCTAAGAAGGTAAAGGCATCCTCAAAGCACTTTTATTAGTAAACTCACCAAAGCACACATAGACTCGACCATGGCTTTGGTCGAATAGTCTAAACCATCATAAATAATCCCTACAAGTTTCATCTTATCAAATCCATGGTGAGGACACCGAGATAGGAAATCATTGAATCTCTCTAAAAACCTATAAAGAGACTCTCCCTCTTGTTGCACACTAGCACTAATTTTCTCGCCTATGTTGCTGCAGTTTTATGCTTAGGGTAGAATTTCATATAGAAAGCGACAATAAGTTCTGCCATGTTTCAATGGATTCGGATGGTAGGTTGTTTAGCAGTCTTGGCTTTATCTTTTAAGGAAAAGGGGAACATCTTAAGTTTCAAAACTTCATCAAGAAGGTCTTTTATTCTAACTGTCCCACAAATTTCCTCAAAGTCCCTAATATGAAAATAAGGGTTCTCATCATCTTTTCCTAAGAATATAGGGATCATCTGAAGAATACTAGCTTTTATCTCGAAGTTAGCCGTATTGGCTGGAAATTTAATGCATGAAGCTCGGTTGGTCCCAGTTGGGAACATGTAATCTTTCAACGTTGACATCGATGGCACAACTGAAGTACTAGGGGTACTTTCCTCACTAAGAGACAGATTTTCAAAACTGAAGTTTCCAAAAACGGAGCTCTCAAAAAAAGAGTCTTCGAGTTCCCCGCCTTCACAAGAAGGTTTGTCACTAATCAAACGAGCTAGAGTGTTTCTTTTCCAGGCCCGTTCTCTAATGACCTCGGGCATACACTAGAAAAACAAAATAAAAAGAAAAAAAAATCCTAAAAGGAAGGGAAGTTTTATGCAAACACAAACAAGGATGACTCCACCACAGCAAACCTAATGATATCTAGCAAATAAAAAGCATGATGGCTCCACTTAGATTGTTTTCTAGACCAGCTTCTAATCCTTCGAAAGGGAATTCGTTACAATTTAAGCAAACCCCTCTGGATCAATCCGAGTCAAAGTAAGTTGAATCAAGGCGAAGGAAGCTCCGTGGAGCTTTGATACCCAAGGCCTCACCGCTATTACAAGGCGGCGCATTCACGCATTCAACTTCACAGAAACCATCATGAACTTCGAAGTATGCTAAAAGAGTAACCAATATTTTTCGAGCGACTTTCCTACTAAGCTCGTTACCCTATCGGTCTCGTTCTATTCAAATTTTAAGGCTTAGGTTCGCGTTAAGTATTGTTCTCCTAAGGCGGGCAAGAAGAGAACGGTGATGAAATCCGAACCCTTATCTTATATGGCCAGTCCTTGCCCTTTACTAATAAATTAAAACAGTCGTTTTCAAGTCCTCAGCATATATTCACACGAAGGAAGACAGTAACTCGCTAGCAGGGGATTCGCGAGTGTTTCGACAAACTTACCTCCCGTTCCAGACGGGGGATGAACCGTTGTAGTCGACTCGGGCCACGACTCCTATGTCATGTATGAACCCGAGGGGCCGAGGTGATATCGTAATCACCGTCCTTCTCTGCAAACAGTTTAATATTTAGTACTACCCTTCCGTAGGGTTTAAAAATAAAAGAATGTCCAAATGTCCAAGTCCAAAGTCTAAAAATAAAGTACAAAAGAAAAGGAAAGTCTTAAAAAAAAAATAAAAAAAATATCTCTCATTTTTTTTTCTCTTTTTATAAAATATAAAAAATCTTCTTCTTTCGCTCCTTTCGCTTTGTCTTTAACTCCAAATCTTTAAGTATCCACCAAAAGCTTTGGCAAATTTTTCTTTCGCTCCAAATCCTAAAATCTAAAAGGAAAAGACAAAAACCCAAAAACGTAAAGAAGAACAAATAAATAAAAACCTAAAAGAAAATCTAAAAACTCTAGCCTAAAGACAAGTCCGCGTCGGCGGCGCCAAAAATTGATGTGAATCAATAATGTTGTAGTAATAAGGTTCGTTGAGACTTGTGAAAGCAAAAGATTTTAGACTTATAAAACTTAAAAATAAGGAAAACTTAACACAAAATTGATTCAAGATATGAGAAAATAACCAAGACACTGATTCCACTATTACACATGAATAACTAACGGTAAATAAGCCAAAACTCTAATTATTATTTTTTTAAATCCCTTGTTTCTTAATTCACAAATAATCAGGCAAATTCTCAAAAATTAATTGTATCCCCTAAGCATAGATTATCTTAATACAAAGCATAACCTATCTAATTGAATCACAACTAATGAAGAAAATTATGAAAACAATTAAATACTCTGCAAAAGCAGTGATTGAGTGAATTATTAATTATAAATTAGAGAAAATAAAATAGTTACCAATTATTCATGCGTAAATAGCTTCCTCATTGCCTTGGTTGTGGGAGAATTAGCCTCTCATCATGTTGGAAACACGCTCAAAAATCATTATTAATGCTCAAATATGGTTTACAAATGATGAACAAGGGAGAAAAGATGAAAAGCCTGATTTGTAACAGTTTTAATAGTTACAAACGAACTGTTACATAGAACGATACATGTAAAGTGTGGCTGTTGCTGTAATTTTAAAACTGTCTTCCGTATTACGACCCTCGTTTGTGAGTCGTATCACTGTAGCATAAACGACTGTCACGCGTGCGTTGAATGTTCTTCGTGTTCTTGGTGCAGCAGCAGCAGAGAATAATCCTGGAACTTGATTTTCTCGATCTGTTGACGCTCTAAACTCTCCCAAACTCTCTGTATGCCTTCTATGACCCAAAACAACACTTTATATACGCAACATCTCCCGAATCTCTTAAGTAATTGCAAAATATTCTTGATTATTCTTCATGCAAGGTACGTGATATTTTTTTCCTTTTTCACCTCTGATTTTGATTTTCACACGCTATGAAGCTGTCAAATCTCCTTATTTATCTTCTGCACGCTCCAAATGGTGACTCAAATCTTCCAAGCACGTGTAGAACTCCCTGTAATTCACGTAATCCCGTGAATAACTCCTCCCATGCACGTATTGCTCTGTTTTCTTCTCACGGATTTTTTAGCCAAATTTGATCTACCAAAACACTTGTAATAGCTTTGTATATGTCCCAGGAATAATCCCATAAATTTTCAGCCATTTAGTCTCCCTATAACACCTCCGAATTCTTGATTGAAATTTTACAGTGATAAACTTTTATTTTCCCGCCAATTTTGAAAATTTGAATTGAAGAAGAAGGTCAGCCCTTATCCAACAGCTGGGGGTGCAAATATCAGTTGGGTGCCCCTTAGTAAGTGGGTTACCCCTTATCCAAAGTGGGAGTCAGAATAGCAAATGTCCTCCGGGGGTGTTCCGAGCAACTTTTCGAGCAGAATTTTCCAACAATCTTTATTTCCAAAAAATACCTACAAACACACAAAACACCATAATAAGGACAAAAACGAGTACTAACAATACGAAACATTGAGGACAAATTAGACACATAAATGCGTCTATCACGGGCCCAGCCACAACTTATGTGAGCGTGGCTAATTTGAGGCAACACGATTGGTCGAGAGAAATAGGGCCGGTTAAGAAAGGGGCGTGGCCAATGGCAAGTGGCGCCAGTTGGCCTAAGGCATGACCATGCCTCCCTTTGATGCTGCGGCTCCCTGTTTTTTGATTCTGAGCACGGCTTTGCACCTGCTAATCCATGGCGGATTAATTACCTAGTTTGCCTAGGTTTAATTTCGACAAGCAAGGTCTGATATACTGCGCGAGGCGCAAAAACCCTAACTTCTGCAAGTTAGTCAGGTCAATTGATTGAATTCTATGTGTTGACATAGAGTTCTTTTAAGTTCATTGCCAGAGAGCATCATGTTTTTTCTGATTGAATACCTTATGCAAAGACCTTATCCTTGATACTTGGAAATTCGTGCTACTCTGTTGCGAGTGAACACAAATCATCATGCCATATCAACATTAAGGGTTCAGCCGGAGAACATAGCATAGAAGGCATTCAAAGGAACTTATATTAAGTGAATATAGGCGAGGCGCCGAAATTTCTGAGAACATAAGGGATGGTTGCTACATTCGCCAATCTGGATAAATTTCATGTAAGTATATTAAACGGCTCAATAAATATGTCGGTGGAGAGGTTAGCACTCACGGCACCGTTTCCTTACAGAGTGACGTCACATCAGATGCAAGGTTTTACGATTTCAACCCTGAGCTAAAAACCACCATCAACATTAAGTCCCCTGCTTAACACGTAACATCGGCTTTGTTGCGGGGTAAGCATGATATGGTGATAGACAAGAGTAAAATCGAAAGGAAAAGACGCGAAGAGATTCAACTAACCTTTAGCGGAAGGCATGAGGAATTCGTGATCCCTGTATTGGTTGTTTTGCATAAATTCATCTTGGCCATGGGGTATTGGCATCAGCACTGCAGCTTTGGCTATTGATTGGAAGAGATGGCACTGCAATTTGGTCCGTAAATCGGCGAATGACGCTATCTAGCTAGGTCACAGAACGTATGGAGATGGCGTTGCTTTGAACGGCCATGATGGAGCCTCCTTGGATGGTGGAGATGGCGCTGCTTCGAACGGCTAAGACGGCGCTGCTTTGGCTGGCTACGGAAGGTGGATAGCGCGGCTATCTTAGAACGGTAGATGGCGATGCTGGCTTGGACGCGGACTTCTGGCACGGGCGTGGTATTTCTGGCTTGGATATGTCTGTGGCATGGTTGTTGGTGTTGCATTTAACGGCCAAGATGGCGCCGCTTTGGTGATGTCCGTGGAATGGTGGAAAAAATACTTTGAACTTTGGCTACCAAACAGTGAAGATGGAGCCGGCGTTTGTCGCAGAATGGGCGGGGATAGTGCGGATTTAATCACGGAGTGCTAGAGTCATGGCGTTACTTGCTAGGTTGTGGAGCGGGCGGCGATTGCGCTGCTTTGAGCGGTGAAGAATGCGCTCCTTTGGCTAAGTCACGGAATGGCGTGCATGACCCGAAAGAAGAAATATTTTTCTAATCAAACTTCAAAATACAATGTATATAAAAGGCGTTGTCCACCTTTTTATTTTTGCATCATTGGTTTTACCTCTATAGCGGCAAGCCTCTTTCCATCAGCAGTCCAGGTAAGCCAATTATTCTTTCTTTTGTATAGATCATCATAGAATTGCACCCATCTTCTTCATAGGTATCATCTCGTGTCTTTTCTCGTAGTTCTCCATTTTGTGTTCTTCATCATGTAGATTGCCGATGCAGACATAATGTAATTTTTTTTTGTAGTGCACAATAGGATCTTCCGGTGATGGTCATGCCCCTGACTCTTCGGAGAAATTTTTTGAAGTCGACGAACCCAGGTTTTCTTCACATGAGGAGATATTAAACCAAATCAACCCTTTGTTCCATGCAGCCGACCGTATTATACAAGGCATGTCCCTCACCCATCTACGCATCGTGCGGGTACGCGCCCAGGCTTTCATGGCTTTGATTGACATGGGGGAGAAACGGAGATGTGATGAAGCATCCCAGCAAGTCGGGAAATATCAACGTGATGAAGCTTCTCCACAACCCAGTGTCAGGGCTGAACGATTCGCCTCTCGATTTAAACGGCGGAGGACTGAGTCCAAGAAACTTCTAGACGAGAGCCAGTTTAATTACCATGTCCATAATGGTATCGTAATCCTCGATTCTGAGGTGGACGAACCAGAGAATCCTCAAGAGGATGTGGTTTGCGAGACTGAACCAGCTTCCGAAGTGGGTGTCGAAACTGCTGTTGAGGAAATCGAAGAGACCACTGAGGATGTTGTCGAGACAGATGGTGAGGCGGTGGAAGCACATGTTGGAGTCGTTGGAGAAACTGTGGGGATGTATGCTGGAACTGCTGTTGAAGCGGATTCCGGATGGGATGTTGAAGCTGTTGCTGGAACGGCTTCCGGATGGAATGTTGAAGCTCTTTTCTTTTGAAATGGCTTCTATATGGAATGTTGAAGGCTGAAACGGTTTCTGGATGGAATGTTGAAGGTCGAAACGGTTTCTAGATGGGATGTTGAAGATCTTTGTTGAGATAGCTTCGGATGGAATGTTTCTTTGTCGGAAAAGGTGTTGGGGCAAGTGCTTGAAAAAGATATGATTGAGGCGTCATTGACCAAGGTGTTCGTCATTGACAACTGGTTTTCCCATTTTGCGATTAACTTCCGTAGAGAAAAACAATCTTTTCGTAGCTCGTAGATATTTTTTGGTACTTTACTTCTTTTTTTTTTTTTTTTTTTGTGCGACCGAAGCCACGTCTCACCGAGTATCATTCCTTCGTTTATGTTGCTTTCATATCTATGATTGAATGAATAAAACCTTCTGGAAGAGACCTAGCAAAACCCCTTTTGCGAAGAACCATTTTTTTATTATATTTTCCCTTGCAAATTATCCAGGGCTTCCGTGGCATGCCGCCTGAGTGTGTAGAAGTGGGAGCTGCCACAAGCTGGATAACACGTCATGAGAGAAATAGAGAAATCCGCCAGGTAAAAGTCGTGGCTAGAGATTCTTGTGGGAAAGTATCTGCGTCGCTGCTTGATGATCTTCTTTCTTGCATTATTCTTTTCTTCAGTATTTTATGAATAAGACATTTTATGCGGGTTTGATTTCTCTGGTTTTCAATCGACGGGTAATGACTCTGTGAGGGTTTAGGTTTACTTGGTATTTTTCTTTTAAGATGGTCCAGGAAAACTTTTTAAGGGAAGATGTTCTTTAATTGAAATTGAAAACTCTACTCATGAATGCAAGCAGTGCAATCACTTTAGAGAAGTTACAAACATCGCATGAAATGGGAAATTGCTGAAGGAAATATTGAAAGAAGAACGCTGGAGGGGAAAGTAGCACAGCGTTTTAGGTATTGAAGGGCTTGAGCCATCATGAATGAATCGTCACACCTTCCAACTTGTCTGAATTGATGAGTTTGCAGTAACCACCCAAGATAACATCTGCCACCAGATATGGCTCGTCTTCCTTTTCTTTAGGAGAATCAGGTTGAGCGGCTATCCTCACTGTTACATCTCCAACTTGAAACGAGGTCGTCTTAACTACCATATATCCAATTTGAAACGGGTTTGGGCGTTGTGCAACCACTTGATTTTTGAGCTCGTCATTTTTTACTGCGGCAGCATCCAAATTTTTGACAAAGCACTTGAAAGTCCCAGCGTTCCATTCACATCTATTAATGACGCCAGGGTTGGTGATTGGACTGAGTCCCCATGCTTGGCCGATAGGAGAAGTGACTGGGTGCAGAAAGGGTTGTTTAACCAGACTTACTTGCGTTTGGAATCTGCGGATGAACGCCAACGGGCTTTCTCCAGATAATTGAGTTACATCGGTAAGTTGTTGATACGGCAACATGTAATCTTTAAAGTTGGACGGTTTGTTGGAAATTCTTTCGGGTATCGACACCGGCAGATGGGATACTCATAATTTCGCTTTGTTGTCGTGTACCCATGGGCGCCCCAGAATCATGTCGTAATTTGAGAGTTCTTTGACAATGTAGAATTTGCCATGTGTTAGGGCATCTCCTACCTTAATTTCAAGGTTGATGTAGCCATATGCGTCTATTGCTTCTCCTTCCAAATTTTCGACCATGATTGGGGAACGTGTAGCCTCCTGCTTCGAAATTCCCGCAGCTTTCAGAGTTTTGATGGTAACGATGTTGAAGTCAGAGGCCGTGTCAATCATTTTGTTATCGAGCTCGGCGTCCTTCATATGAACCATGGTCAGAAGTCCCTAGTTGTATTTTCCAGCACCGTCTCCCGAAAGAGTTTGGGGTTCTGGCGTAGTTTCTTCAGTAGGAAAAAGTCGCTTGCCCGACACAACTCTATTGAGGGATGTAAATATATCTTGACGCTGCGCCTTGGAGAAACACAAAATCTCGCATACATGCTCCATGATGGATTGCACTTGTGAACAGAGTCCCCAGAGAGCATGCAACTCCTGACTGGAAGAGGATCTCTGTGAACTCCCTCATTGCCCAGCAGAAGTTCCCCTGCCTCCACCTTTTCTTTGAAAATACGCTTTAACTTATTGCAGTCACTGGTCGGGTGATGGAAAAATCTGTGGTAGCGACAATACTTAGGATATTCCATTTCCTCTTTAGTTGGTGGGCGCCTAGTAGGGGGCAATCTGATGACGTCATCTTGGATCCATGCCTCCAAGAGTTCAATTACTTCCTCGATTGGGAACGAGAAATCTAAGGCCATTTCTCCGGCTCCTTGATATTGCGTAGGAAACTTAGCTGCGTTCTTCCGCGGTGGAGCCGCCTGATGTGCTGGCGTTGAACGCTTGGGTTGTTGTTCTGTCGCTAGAGCCTTCCTTTTTCCTCTTTCACTTACCATGCTCACAGAGGGGCCAGTGTTATATTGCTTGTTGATGAGGCGTTTGTTTCCTCGAGTTTCGCATGTGTCTTCAACCTTGGCTGGACTGGTTCTTTCCAACAATGCTGGTGCTGTTGTGGCCGACCATTTAGCAGCCTCATGAAGTTCAGAGAACGTCTGGAATCGCAGATTCTCCAGTAAGGCACGGTAGATGGGAACCATACCATTGATGCAAGAATCTACTAATTGTTGTTCGGTCACATTTGGGTCGTGACAGTCCAGCACTTGAATCCTGAATCTTTTGACATAATCATTTGGATGTTCATTGTTTCGTTAAAACATCCTCCCTAAATCTGAGAAGGTAATTTGCTCAGACACAAAGAAGTACTTCTTGTAGAAAGCCGTAACCATGTCACCCAGTTGGGTATGTTGTTTGGTGCAATATTGTTATACCAGGTGTATGCTCTTCCGGTAAGTGACTTTGAAAACTCCCTCAAACGGAGAACATGGTTGTATTCGTGCTCGCCCAAGGATTCCAAAAATCGAGAGACATGTTCACGCGCATTACCGATGCCGTCATATAAGGAGAATTGAGGAGAAGAGTATCCTCTCGGGAGAGGAATTCTTTGTACTTCAGGAGGATACGGGGGTTAATTTTGATGCATGTCTGCAGAATCACTTTTCTCTCGGTTTCGAAGAAGTCGTTCCAAATCCTCTCGTGTGACAAAATTGGACGGCTGATTCCTCTCCGTTGGAGCCTCCGAACGAGTCTCTTCATCTACAAAGGTGCGCCTTGATGAGGCATCCGCGCCAGGAGTATTGAAGGTGTTCCTCGTTGGCTCACGGTTGGCATGGTTCCTGTGGTAGCCGCTCTGTTAGTGCCTTGAGGAAAAGAAGCACCTCTTTTTGAGTCGAAGCCATGTTTGTCTGAGCCCTAGCAAGAACTTCATGTCTTTCCATCAAATCAGCAATGATAATATGGGATCGGCTCACTCTGGCTCCCCCAGTCTCTCGTAATGATGGAGTAGCAGTGGCTCTGGTGAAAGTTGGGGGGCAGCTGCCCGACGGGCCGGAGGTGTGACACCCGGAAGGAACGTTTTCAGCGGCGGCGGCCCCAGCTCAGTAACCGAAGGTGTAATGCCCGAAGGAACATTCTGCTGCGCTGCGGGCATTGATAGGTGGCGTATTAACGCTCCGGAAGGAACACTTGAAATGCACGGAATAATTTCGGCGCTAGTGTTTTCAGGGTTTGTTGCTGACCCGGATCCGAGCTCTACCATCTTGAAATTGGGATTGAAAATATGAAATTGGAATTTGGAAATTGGTATTGCAACCGAGAGGTTAATCTCCCACTGTGTTCGCCATTTGTTTGTGGGTGAAAATTATTTCTATCGATTTTGGTAATTTTGGGTGTGTGGATGAGAAACGAATCTAAACCCTAAACAATGCACTGCACGGGAGTACTTTTGATACAAGAGATCAATCTGTACAATCCTGGCATAAACCAAGAAATGGTCGTTCAAGGCTTGCTTCGGTCACAGAGTGAAGGAGAAGGGTTGGTCTTAGGGAGGGAAGCGAAGAAAGTGTTGAGACCAGAATAGTTGATTCTGAAGGTGTGGATGTTTTATGACTTGTATCAGAAAGTGGAACTGGAATGAAAGGTATCAGTTCTTTGGTGATTTCTGGATACTATGATGTTGCCGACTAAAAACCTGTTGTTTGGTGAAAATAGGTGAGGCCTATTTATACAAGTCATATTGAAACGTACCCTGGTCTCGTAGGAAGTGGAAAACGATTGAGTGGTGGAAGAATAGAGTAACGTGTAACCTTCAGACGTTATGCTTCCATGATGAGGGAAGTGAATTCGTGTAACCGTCATTCATTACGCTTCCATGATGAAAGAAATGAATTGTTTACACCGTTACTTTTCACCACCACTAATTGTCCTACTTTATGACACTTTCTTGTAACGGGAGCATTGCACGCCGCACACTGTAAACCTCCAGATCAATACCCTGATGAGTATCCCCCAGTTTGTGACATGTTGATGTCTCGAGTGTTTTCGTGGAAAACGTGTAGCAGGTTGCTATGTGTGGCAAGTCAAAGTCAAGATACTTTGCCATAGGAAAATAACATATGATGCTATTAGGCTTGCCTTGGTCGGCCGCCTAAAACTTGCCACAAGTCCGTCAGTTTGGTGGCGAACTTGAATGGCTGAGATTACATCTCGTGAGGAAGGGTTCCCGTTGATTATGGCCATATCTTTGTTGTGTAACAAAGTGGCGCCATTAGCATAGTGGCGCTGCGTGCCGTGGCGTAGCGGGTTGCCTGGGACTTTTCGCAAGTCCGTCAGTTCAGTGGCGAACTTGGATGGCTGAGATTGCATCTCATGAGGAAGAGTAGCCATCGATTATGGTCGCATCTTGTTGTATAGAAAAGTGGAGCCATTGGCATAGTAGCACCTGGTGGAGCCATGGCATAGCGGCATGCTAGTGGCGTTGTGGCATGGCCACGCCTGTGGCGTTGTAGTATGGCCAAAGCTAAGGTTTGGCTCTGTGGCCAAAATTAGGGCTTGGCGGCACGGCCAAGGCTAGGATTTGGCGTTGTGGTAAGAATTAGGGCTTGGCGACGTGGCCAAGGATAGGATTTGGCGTTGCCAAGGCTAGGTTTTGGCGTCGTGGTAAGAATTAGGGTATGGTGGCGTGGCCAAGGGTAAAGTGGCATGCTACCGCGGCAGAGTGGCATGTTGGCATGCCGATCAATATGTTGTTGTGGTAAGGCGCGTTTGGCTTGCCAGTTAGTATGGTGGCGCGGCAGGGTGCGTTTGGCCTTTAATGTATGGTGGCAAGTTTTGAGCGACTTGATTGGCCGAGGAAAGGGGTCGGCCAAACATAAGGCGCGGCTACGATTCTGGTGAGAGTGTGGAGGCTTTAGAGCGACCTGATTGGTCGATGGGAAGTGGGTCCGGCGAGTACGGGCCCAGCCACAACTTATGTGCGCGTGGATAATTTGAGGCGACACGATTGGTCGAGAGAAATAAGGCCGGTTTAGAAAGTGGTGTGGCTAATGGCAAGTGGCGCCAGTTGGCCTAAGGCATGGCCACGCCTCCCTTTGATGTTGCGGCTCCCTTATTTCTGATTCTGAGAAAGGCATTGCACCTGCTAATCCATGGCGGATTAATTACCTAGTTTGCATAGGTTTAATTCCGACAAGCAATGTCTGATATACTGCGCGAGGCGCAAAAACCCTAACTTCTGCAAGTTAGTCAGGTCAATTGATTGAATTCTATGTGTTGACATAGAGTTCTTTTAATTTCATTGCCAGAGAGCATCATGTTTTTTCTGATTGAATACCTTATGCAAAGACCTTATCCTTAATACTTGGAAATTCGTGCTACTCTGCTGCGAGTGAACAAAAATCATCATGCCATATCAACATTAAGGGTTCAGCCGGAGAACATAGCATAGAAGGCATTCAAAGGAAATTATATTAAGTGAATATAGGCGAGGCGCCGAAATTTACAGAATGTCTGGGATGGTTTCTACATTCGCCAGTCTGGATAAATTTCATGTAAGTATATTGAACGGCTCAATAAATATGCCGGTGGAGAAGTTAGCACTCATGACACCGTTTCCTTACAAAGTGACTTCACATCAGATGCAAGGTTTTACGATTTCAACCCTGAGCTAAAAACCACCATCAACAGCGGTTATCTAGTTTCCCACCAACGGTACTCGTAGAGCTTCTTGATCCCACATAAGTCTTTAAACGAGCGGTCGTAAGAGATTTCGCCTAATTAGGTTACTTTCCTCTCCGAGTAGACGTCTCCACTAGAAACAACACGAATGAAGTTTGCGTGGCTCTTAGGATAGTTTGCAATGTACAAACTTAACTATTTATATACCAAGGTTGTTTGGACAACATGGAAATTCCAAAACCAAAATATTCTCAAGATATGCAATAAAGTACTAATTTCGGTTTTCATATTTCCAATTTATGTCAAACAATATTTCCGAAATCTCTCATAGAAAAACTATTAATATTAGTTTAGCACATTACTAATGTTCCTTTTTCAAGAGTTATGTTTTAATTGCTGGAAAATCAAAACATATAGAATCAAAAATCTTAATTTAAAGATTCTCAATATTTCATTTTGGGATCACCTTGAACATCAAGGATCTTTGAAAAATTATGAATAAGAATTGTGCACATGTTCAAATTATGTCGACATCCATAACTTTCCTATCTTAGCAAACCCTAATTCCAAACTCACACACAACCGTGAAGAAATATGTGAACTTGAGATTCGGTTTTGACTTTGGGATCGGTGCTACCATGGCACCTAAGATAGGTTAAGTTTTGGTTCTACCACGTCTCTAACATAGGTAACGGTCGGTTCCACCATGTCTCCTAACATAAATTAAGAAATTGGTAATACCAGTTCCCGAAATGGTAGGGATCGGTTCCACCATGGTCCCTTCATGAGTTAAAATTTGGTCATACCAACTTCCCAATATAGGTAAGGACCAGATCTACCTAGACTCTCGACATAAGTTTTAGAATCGGTTATACCAGATATCCTACCATAGGTATGATTCGATCATAAAAGATATTTATGAGAAACTGGACAACCATACCTGTTGATTTCCTTTCGATTACGAAACAAGCTCGTATATGTACTTCCTTTAAACAAATGTTATAAAACATTGTTTCCTAGGATGAAATCACACTTATATCTCATACACACAATCACATAACAATTTATGTAGATTATGTTGATGTCGCACTTACGAAGTTCAAAAGATAAGCGTTTTACTTCGCAATTCAAATATACTTCCTTGATACTTTGATTATAATAATATGACCAAGTCTAATACTAGAGTTTCATAAATATATAACTTCGCATGTTATGTTTTCAATCAAAGCGACTTGAAAGATAAGTTAGGAATGGAAACAAGTTTAAGTCAATAATACTAACCTCAAGTGTAAGGATGATATCTTCGTTGTAGTCGTTACTTCTTCACATTCTTCAAGTCTTTAGAGTAATACTTGTAAGTCTCAACATTCCTAGACTTTCTAGTCTAACCTAAAAGAAGTTGACTCTAGTAATTAATCAAACGATCTAGCTGAGTTTTGATACTAAAATATGACAACCAACCTTGACAGACCAACGCTTTGTGGGTTCAGCCGAGCTTATGCTCTAACACCTCTACTGAAGTTAATATGGTTGACAACATGGAGAATAGAGTCCTTTCGTCTACTGGGAGCGCTCCTCTAGTTTTCTTCATCATAATAGAATTGAAACTTCTTGGATCAAATCCAATACTGGAGAAGTTGTTGTCAACAAAGATGGTTCTCACAAGGATGTTGGTGCTGTATTTGGAGCTATATTAAGGGATGACAAAGATGACCTTCTTGGAGCAGTGAATAGCAACGCTGATCCTATTTATGTCATTACGCATGAGCTTCAAGGAGTTGAAGCTGACCTTAAACTTGCGAATTCTAAAGGTGCTTTTAAGGTTTCTTTGAGAACAGACTATTTGGCAGTTGTGTCCTTTCTCACCAAGCCAAATGCTTTCCCTCCTTGGACATGCCATCATACTTGGGAGTCGATCAAAAGGCTCTGAGCTAGCTTTCAAGGGTTTTCTGCAGTCCATACCTATCGTGAAGCCAATAGAGTTGCTGACCTATTAGCCAATGCTCCTCCAACATGGTGGTTTGAAGAAATTTATCTTAGTGAATTTTATGAAGACTCGAAGAGAATAGTTCTAGACGTTGAATGGAGGATTTATGTGCGCGACTCTACCAGCATGGGATAATTTTGGGTTTTAGGCCTCTGGCCTTTGTTCTTGTTTGTCCTGTTTGTTGTTTTCTTTTTCGAAAATGCTAGATCCACCGTGATTTATTCACGGTGGAATCACAGCAAGGAACAGAATGAAAAAAAATGGGGCCCACGAAAAATAAAAACTGAAAAACACCCCCTTTTCTCCCGTGGGTCCCAGGAATTTGTTTCTGTTGGTGATATCACCGAATTTTCTTTGCGGTGTGTCTAGCACAGCCCTTTCTTTTTTCCTTTCTATTTATGTAATGGTCAGGGTCCCTTAATCCCCTCTCCTTTTCAAAAATAAAATAAAAATACTAGTCCAATTTTGTTGACCAAGTCAAACAAAAATGGGACAGCAACATAGTCTCAGACAAGGCAGTTCTAGATAAGACTAAAATTTGGTCCCCCAACACTGATAAACTCTCACTGTCTCTTCATCCTGAGAACAGCACTTGAAGCAAAGAGCTCCGGAGAAAAGCATAGATCTCAGGCAAGATTCTACAACTCTCACACAATCATTAAGCTTCTTCTTATCCCTTTGATCTGTTAATTTTTGGATTAGTTGGTTTTGATTATACCATGAATGTCTCTATGTACAAGAACTTCATCTCTTTCAACAGTAATCCCCTTTCACTTACTTATTTCAATAAACCCAATTCTTCAGCTTCACTCTCTTTGTTTTTCTTCTCTGCAAAACCCCAGAAACAACAATATTCCACCACCATTGTTTCAGATTACCTCATAACTAAAAATGGGTTCTCGCCAGAATGTGCTACTAATACATCCTCTGCGGTCCTTTTAGAAAACCCTGACAGTGCATATTCAGCATTCACATATCTTAGAAAAAAGGGGTTCTCAACAACCCATTTACAGAACAACATCGAATTCTTGGTGAGTTGTGGAATTTGCAGGACCCAGGTTACTAAACTGATTTTCAACTTCCCTAGATTCTTTGTAATTAATCCAGACACCATGAATGAATGTGTTAAACGCGTCAACCAATTCGGTTACGATAGATCTTCGAAGATGTATCTCCATGCTATTCGCGTAATGGGTTCAATGAGTAGACAGAAATGGGAAATGAAATTGGATTTGTTTCGAAGTCTAGGCTTCTCAGAAAATCAGATTTTGTTCATGTTCCAGAGAGCGCCTCAAGTGTTTGCTATTTCAGATAAGAAGATTAAAGATAGTGTGGAGTTTTTAACTAGTACAGGGAGGTGTAGTAATGTGATTTTTGCATTGGCTCCTGAATTGCTTATCTATAGCTTGGAAAACAGGATTAAACCAAGAATTCAAGTTTTGGAAATTCTGGAGAGAATGGATTTAGTTCCTAGCAGAACTACTGTAACAAATTGTTTGAAGATGACAGATGATAGGTTCATTGCAAAATATGTATCTTTATGTCCTCTGGAGGAAGCTGAGAAGATTTTTCCAGTTACTACAAAAGCTCAAAGTTAAAGCTGATAGGAAATTTTGTTGCAGATTTTTGTGAGTATTAAACTTGTGCACTTCCAAGTTTTTGTAACATAATTGCAAAACAGGAAATTGAGCAAGGACACAGTCATGTTAAAGTTTCAGTTTCTGATTTCATTATGTATGGATATTGAATTACATAAAAGCACAAACCCTGCCAAAATCAATTTCCTCACTCTCAGAGGATCCTACAATATCACCCTGAATTCTGCACTGACATGTACTGTGGTGTTTACTACAAGTCTGAAAGACCATCCACCAAAAGGATCAAAACTGAACTTCGATACGCGTGATAGACCTAGTTAGCCTCATGAGTGATTGACCTGGTAAGCCTCATAGGCCTGACGCATCTTTACATCAACAACACTATCCATTTCTTCAATGCCACTCACAAAACTGGCCCTTCCGGTATCTCCAACATCACGTTCTGTAACTGAAGTGGTCTCGTCGAAGTTCAATCCCAGCTGATCAGGTCTTTGAAGAAGAAGTTTGAAGGTGGGTTGTAGTTCATAACATTGTTCAAACAGTGACCGACGACAGAAAACGTAGATACCAAGTCGTGCTCGAGACATGGCAACAATCAATCTTCTCACATCACGAAGATGCCCAACAAAGTGGGTACGGACAAGAGACAGTAAGATGAAGTCGATCTGCTGACCTTGAAACTTGTCAACCGTGGTAACCTGAAAAAGTGAACAATAAGATCCAGATGAGTTAGATCACGAGAAATAACAAGCAAAGACAAGAAAACAGGAAATACGAGAAATGAGAAACGCAAGAATTTGAACATAAAATGAACAAGATTGTTTCAGGAACAAACCTTGTTAGGTGGACCAATTAAGGGATGTGAGCAACGTTTAGAGATAACATCACGAATAAGTAGTTTCTGACCGTTGTAGGTTGTCAATATGGAAATCTTACTTTCAGGATAACCTAGCAAGCGCATGTAGATGTACACACTTATTATATACTCGGCCTCTCCTTCATTTTGGTAAAACCAAGGAGATGGATCACTTTCACCTCTCCCATTATAGTCAGGAACATCTACCAGCTGATGGTCATAAGCAAATCCCGCATTTGCTGTGTGGAAAATAGCTTGCTCTCGCTCAATTGGCAGGCCTCCAAGATCCCTGTATCTCCAGTTGTACAGCTTGGTTATATTTGGCCTGGCTCTACCTTGTGCATTAAGCTCAATGTACAGTATACACCTAGACGAACAAATCTTGTAAACAAGCTCTGGTCCATGTGGCTATATTTCTGGAAAGCCATACTCTTCACGACTAGAGGCAACTGGTGGTGATCACCAATCAATATGCTGCGTTTGAGACGTGCATAACCATACTCCTGCCTCTGAAGTAGCATTGGAATGGAAGTCTCAATCTCTAAAATCTGTGCGCTTTCTTCCATAAGCAAGTTATTATACAAAGATCCCAGCTGAAGGAAGTCCTTCCTCTTGAGAGCCGCATGAGTGCAGGTCATTGCCACAAGTTCTTGAAATATTGTTTGAAGATGACGGAAACATCCTTCTGCTGCATGCATGTCTTTTTCAAAGGACTGGCCAGAGAAGACTGGTTGAACTGTGTTGGAGAAGTACTCAGCAAATGGAAACCTCTTTGACAAATGTGGGCTTATCTTGATTATGTGCGCAAGCTGCTAAAAACTGTTCCCACCGTGAGTAGACATGAAGCAACCAAAAGCATCCCGCAGTTTTGCAAGTGTATCCCATATCTTCTGGGAGTTGAAGTGATCTTGCCAGCCTTTCTACTTCGGCAAGCAGCTCCAATAGTCTAACAAGCATTGCATTTACTCTGCTTTGCCGACTAAAATCAAGATCAGTAGCTAATTATTGCGCTCCTTGACCAAACGAAAAAGGTACCTCTCAGGGACATCCTTCTGCCATGGCAAAACGAACAATGTTACAAATGTGAAGATCCACATTTAACAGAGGCCATTCCTCTATATTTAATACATATCATGTACACTTTGGTGAGTTATCTTATTCATATTAGGAGGAAAAAAATTGGTGCCTTGTCTAAGGGGGGGAAAAAAGGTCCTACTCTGCTATACTGTTGGAATCCAACGGGAAATGAATTATTTTGCGACTTAAACTATGCCTGGATTCGTAATACTGAGAACGAATTTAGAAAAAGAAAAAAATCCAAGATCTTCGAAATAATTGATCTATCAGACTCAAAGCTATTTATAACACACAAAAGCATCGAAAAAATGGGTTCTTTGAACATTAAAGCCTTAACAAAGGGCCAGGCTTATGCCTCCTAAGTGGACAGTAATAGAAGATTATATTCACAAGAAGATTTTCTACAAAATGTCATTCAGTAGTCTCATACCTGCATTATCTTTTCAAAAGGATCATTCAGAGCCTGATTCGAGTGAGTAATAATCAGTGTTCTTAGAACTGGACAATTATGATAAAGAACTATCAAGATTTGTACAGCTGTATCAGTGTTTCCAGTACCAGGAGAACCAACAACCATGGTTAACCCTGGCTGTATACCAGAGATGATGGCTCCGACCTGCAACACAGTAAAGTCAAATGAATGATTCTTTATTAGCATGCAATAGAAAGCATTCAGAAAAGAGAGAGTAAGCTATTCAAGGACTAGCTATAGCATACCTATAGCTTCTTTCTAGGGGTCAAACCAACAATGCAGTTCATCCAACAACAAACTTAATCCGGATTGAGTTAACAAAACTATGATACAATCACACCTAAACCAACAAAATGTGGTACCGATACATAACAGAGTCTTTACTGGTGGTTATTACTCAATTTTCTGTACAAATGTTTAGTTTTCCAATTATTTCAAAAACATACATATCCGCTCATGGTCATGGTTAAGCCTAGAAAGTACCAAGTGCATGGTACCAGCATATCTGTTTCAAAGCTCTTATTATATGAGAACTAAGGTGACCGTTGGAAATACGGGCTAAGATTGTCAAACAGAAATACTCAAATGTGGCACCACTTGAACATGCATTGTACAATGGAAGATCATATGATGCCAGGGTTTTTCATGTTACTTGACAACATAATGACTTTGAAAATCTAAAGCGAACAATGTAAGCACAAATTTGTATACACTACATAAATCCCAATCTTTCTATCGCACAAAGATATTAACATTCAAGCAGCATATGCAATTCCACATCACAGAAAAAAACAAGAGAAACAGCCAAAATTGCACAAATTTATAGCAAAATGAATGAGTAGTAATATATACAATATTATATATAAATGGTTACCCAGTACCTGGGTGGGAGTAAATCTAATTTCTAGGCAGATTGTGGGGATATGGACCTGGATCAGGGGAACATATGCCTCAGCAATAAGCTTTTCAAGCTACAGAACCTGCATCCACCATATGCACATCATTCTGAGCATCTGTCGCTAAATTTGTATTTCCTGAAAGGGCATGTGTACTGCCTTTCAGAGCCCTCGGAAACTTCAACCAGAACGCGGTTCAGGGTGTGAAACTTCATTGCCATCTGGACCTGTAAAGCAATCCTACAAAATCATTGAAATAAATAAGAATAGGTCCTGCAAACAATTGAATGCTAATGCACGTAACTCATGATATCCCCATAATAAGTAGATCAATAGCACTACCTGATAATGTGGAAAACTTATTCTCAAATTATCTGCATCAAGAAACATGTCTTTGAAGTCTACTGTGCCAAGAAAATCAGGCATATTTGTCCATTATGCCGCAGAAGGGTTCCCATAGCCCAAGAATATATTTTGCAACCAGTCGGGAACAATACAAGATTCATTCATAAGGTCTCTTATAGATTCCAGGATTGCTCTGAACAATACAAGATTCATTCATAATGTTCCATAAACATCTTCTGCACCTATCTCTGCAATGTCGTTGACATCCATAAATACTGTGTTGTATCCAAGGCAACAGTAACACTTCAGAATTCAACTTTAGGAGCTTTCTGTTCATGTCATTCGATTCGCCCAGTAAAATCATTCACGAGACCTCCCTCCTCGTCGCGGATCTCAATAAATTCACCGCCACATACAAACTGAAGGCCGAGCCTCTCTGGTACAGTTAATTTTGCAGCTTCCTCCAAACAGAGAGAGGCACAGATGAAGGAGAGGTGGAGAATAGAAATAACACATCTTGAGTGAACATAACATCTTCAGTTACAGAGGCAGGCTTGACCTCTCCAACATTGGGTTGCTTAATCACTTTGATCCTAAATTCCTTGATTGGCACTCCCATCCTTGACCAACCTCAAAAAGCAGTTTCTCCAGCCCAACATTTAAGTATGCAAGAAGATGTTGAACAGCCTCATGAATGTCTTCTCGAATTTACATTGTTGATTCAAGACGGAAAAGATTGAAGATTCTTAAAAGATAATCTTGAAGGGTCAGAAACTGAAGATTTAACTTTGGGAGTGCCAGGCATCCTTCCCCATGGTAATTCATACATGGAACAAGGCTTGCATCCCACATCATCTGTTCATTTGGGTATAATGGAAGTGCATTTATAGCCTCCCTTTGGTACTGACGATTTCTCAAGAAAGGAGACCATGACTTCAAGAAGAAAATCAATCCTCTTTGACCAGGGATCTTTGCTAGACACCAACTTGAGCTGTAAAGAAAAATAGTGTTACCCACTAAATAAATAGTTACCAAATGCAAATGAACAAGGAAAATCAATGACAAACCCCAAGAACCTTTCACAATACAGTTTCACAATACAGCACAGAGCCATTACCAACTTGCTCAGAACCAACTAATTGATTATCTCCATGATCCGGTTGTTTCTGTGGGAAAATCTGGGAATCGAGTATCTGAAAGAGAATAAATTAACAGGTATGACTTATGTGCATTTTTTTCATTAAGAAATATCGTGATTCATATATACCCTAAGCCCATGATGAAAATGAGATGACCACGTTGAACTGCAGTGTTATACCTCCAAAAATTCTTCAATCAGATTCTTTACAAATTTATTCTCTTTCAGATACTCGCTTAAGAGGTCAAAAGGCTCTCCACGTTTCTCTGCTTCCTTAGATTGCTTCTTTATCATCTTATGCCATTTCTTTATTAAAATGGGATCGAGGCACATCTCCATCTTCATTTTAAAATCACCCCAGTCACTCAAGTGGAAAAGTCATGAAGATAAACTTAAACCACAGTAAACTGAAATTAAAAAGTAATACTACCTGAAACCGGCCGTAAGATAAACAACTCCAGACCCGCAGACTTGATAGCTTTCAATACTGTCTGGCAGACAATATCATTTTCCAAACTCTACCATAAACAACAAAGTGTTAGCAAGTATAGAAAACCATAAGAAGCCCTCAGAAGTGAAGAAAATGAAACATTAATAACGGAGTAAGATTAATCAGTTACGGTCAATATGCCTTTGCAAAGGTATGCTAATGCTAAGGTATGTGTACAAAGAAACAGACACAATTGGTAGTGGATAAAAGAAGAATACCTGAAAGATATTAAAGTCCTTCCCCCCTGCCAATCCATCAACAACTAAATTGTCAGAGACCAAGCAGCTATATTCTCTCTAAACTACATTATCCAACAACAAATTTCACCAAAACTCAATTAAAATCAAATTTCTGAAAGAAAAAAAATCAAAGAAAACTAGGGTTTCAAAAATAACAGGTGCATACATACCTTCTCATTAATCATGAGTATCATATCATGAGATGTTCCAAGCTAGCAGTATCAGAATCAAAATGAGGCCAGAGATACTACTCCGAAACTAGGGTGATAGATTTCAAATCTCCGCTGTAGATTCACCGATTCGCTGCCGTTTGAAATTGTATGAGTGTGTACCAGATCCATGAACTTAAGGCGTTGTGAGAATAGGCTTCTAGGGTTTTACAAGGAAGAAGAATGGGGTTGTGGTGAATAGGGAGAGAGGGAACAGACTGAAGATTTAGTAAAATGAACGAATGAAAGGAACACACTATTTATTACCCCTCAAATTGTTAGCTGACTCGGTGTCTAGATCTGACTCGATCTTGACTCGAGCGAGTTAGATGACAGACGGTTTGTTTCTTAATTTGAAATTTTGAATTGAATAAGATCTGACTCGTACATAATTCTTGACTCAAACTCTTTTGAGTTAGGGAACAAATTACCCCTGATTAATGGGACCAACCCACTTTTGAGTCAGCGAAGTCAAATCTAACTCAACAAAAAAAAAAAACACTTTGAATGAAATCCAAATGAGTCGGGTGATTCCAGTCCTATCCAAACGAGTCAGATCAAGGGAAAAAAATGATGTTAGTCTTTCAAAGAGCAAATTTGGAAGAATTTAAACCGTTAGCAAAAATATCTGCAATCTTTAGTTAAAGAGAATAGTAATTTGAATTTCAGACTCTATAAATGAACATGGAAGTATCTGCATGAAAATTAGGAAATCCCATATAAACATCAACCTTAACCAAATTTTCATACAAATCCCTTAGGGCTTGCTTTAGACCATATATGAGCTTATAATGTAACTTACACACAAAATTAGGATGTGTGGCACCCTGAAATCTTGGTGACTAAGTCGTGAAAACATCATCTTTCAAATATCCATGAAGAAAAGCGTTGATAACATCGAGTTGTATGACTTGTCAGTTGAATTGAACAGCAACAAAAAATATATTAATCTAATTAATTTAGTTTTTGCTACAAGATAGAAAGTTTCACTATCATCAAGATCTTTTTGTGGATGATACCTTTTAATTAGCCGCTAACCTAGCTCAGTCACAAATACAACTTGCTAGAATTTAGCAGTGTATATTAGATACACTAGAGTTTCATACTAGTTATAATTCTGTCAATGCCCTCAATTTATAAGAATCTCCCTTGATGTATAGGTAGTGATTTCAATACCATCTTAAAGTAGTAAAGAATATAAAAGTGAAAATGCGGGGGTACCAAAATACACCACTAACTTTTTTCTTAAGCAACCTGTATGGACTAAACTCAAACAGTTTCGAGAGTTACAACTTAATGAATCTCAATCAGGAATTATATGAAGAGTTTATATATTTTTCTCTTACAATCAATATGTAAACATAGACAAGTTCGTGAACCTGATTATACCGTGAGAGTACTTGGAAGATTCCAAAGATCAATCAAGTCATATCCAACAATTACGATGGGCTTATCTACTTTGATTGATTTACGTACAACCTGTGATATTTCAATTATAAAGATAAACAATATAATGTGGAAAAACAAATAACACAGACACTATAAATTTTGTTAACGAGGAAACCGCAAATGCAGGAAAAACCTCGGGACCTTGTCCAGATTTGAACACCAAACTGTATTAAGCCGTTATAGACACTAGCCTACTATCAAAACTTCGGACTGAAATGTAGTTGAGACCGAATCTACCGTCACAGCGATTCAATTACAGTCGCGCTCCTTATGCCTCTTGAATCTCGCAAGACTCCGCGCAATTGATTTCCTTAGGTGGCGTCCTTTACATTCTAAGAGTTACTTCAACTCAATTGAAGACTTTAAACCAATCTGCCTCCCACAAATAAGCCTATATGTGATTTTTGTTTTGATTAAAGATCAAGTTGAGATAGGAAATCGTTTACAATAGACAAAGTCTAACAAACCTCAAAATCTGGTACTTACGACTCCCGAAGAGCAACCTACATTATTATTAACCTAACAAGTAAAACCTACCCCGATTTTCAACAAAGATCATTATAAAGGAATATACCTGTGGAATCACAAAGTCTAAGACGAAAAAACTTTGCGATTCTATCGATCTTTCCGAATCGGAGTGAGACTCCAAAATCAGTAGCAAGATCAAGATACACGAACTATCAAGATAAAGATAGTCGACATGGCTTCACGAATCCCTAAGCGGAGTCTTTTTAGTCGCTACACCTAAGAAGGTTTAAAGGAGAGGACGACTCTAGTTTACAACTAGGACACACAAGAAAAGTGTCTGGGATTCAAAGATCACGGTTGCTTAAGGTTCTCCTTATATAGACTTTCAAGATCAAGTTTGCTTTAGATTTAAGCTAAGGTAGCTTTGGAATCAAGCAATCAATAGTCAACGATAGATATAAACTTGACTTGAGATTAACATAACATAATATATGATAGGTGTAGAATACACCGTATTTACTATCTAAAGTTTATGCTTTCTTTGCTATTTTCTGTGAATTATGTATCTTATGTTTGCTTTTGAGTTTTATAGGTGCAATGGAGTCACCGAGAACAAAGGAGAAGAAATCACCCATCCGGAGCGAAAAGACCAATTCATAGGCGAGCCGAAGCTAGTTACGGTTGAGCAAAGAAGTGAATAGGCGATGGCCCGCGAAACCGACGGGCCATGCAAGAACCAGGAGCCCTTTTCCTATTTCTCGGGTGCCTAGAGTCATTTACGGGTAACCCCTTATCTCGCCTTATACGGGTGGCTATAGCCATCTACAATTCCTACACAAACACCTAAAAATCAGAGAAGCCATCATTTAGTTTTTCTCTGCCTGAAATAGAGAATTCATGGCGGCACCATTTTATCGAGGTGGAGATCGAAGGTGACGCTCTACCGATCGAGTGAATGGGTGATATTGATTGAAAGTTTGCATCTGAGATGAGGAGGAAGAAATGGTGATGATTAGTTTGTTACCATAAATTAGAGAAACGATGGAATAAATAGCGGCTCCATTAGAATTCAGATGGAAATGGATCTGAGATGAATTTGGTGGCGATTTGAATTGCAGTGGAAGAGAAACAGGAATATGCGATTGAGATCGAGAAAGCTGTTTTTGGTGTTGAAGATGGAAGTCGAATTTGTAGCTTGAAAAGAGAGTTAGGGTTACGAGAGAATAATCAATTTACTTAGGGTTATGTCTTTGAAGGCTGCAAATCAAGAAGGAAATGATGAATCCTTGCTATTGAAGGATGGGATATCTCGTATTTGAGCATCAATCGAAGTTATAGTGTTGTGGGTGTTGTGAATTGCAGAAGGATAAGAAGATGCTGAGAAAGAGATGAACTGATGGTAAAATTAGGATATTGTAGAGGAGATTAAAGGGTTTTTGAGTTTCAAAGCTAGTACAAATGGAGTACATGGGTTATGATTGAATAAACTACAGGAAGTGTTGATGTTGGTGTTCAGGTCTATGTGTGTCTTGGTGACGATGGCAGTCTTTGGTGGAATGGATTGTTGGGAAGTGGTGGTGACAATTAGTCTGAGAAGCATGGGATATGGATTTATGGGAAGTGACTGAATGAGAAGTGTTAGGCTATGTAGATTGCAGGAAATGGAAATTACAGGTTGTGAGTTGGTCTTGAGTTGCAGTGGCCAAGCAGAAAGAGTGCATGGCATGAGTGTATATGCTTGTGTAAAATTTATTATTTACTGACAGGAGGCCAGCATGGCACTGATGCTGAGCTCTGGAGCTGTTGCAATTGTAGCCATGGAACCAGTGTTAGAGGAGCTAAAACGGGTTCTTACAGGTTGCGAAGATGGAAGAAGATAGAGATGGAATTGGAAGTGGCGAGGCGATGCAGCTGTAATGGGGTGGACGAATTTGAAATGGTGTTGATTGAGCTCAAGCGCTGGTGGATGAAGTGCGGGTGTTAAATGAGCTCTTTGTGACAATAGGTTTTGATTATGGTGATTGCAATTGGAATTGTGGGGTTAGTGCTTGTGAGGTGCAGGTGGTGGAGCCGCTATTGGAGGTCATTTGTATAAGATTGTGTGTTTGAACCGAAGTCATAAGCCGTGATTGCGGTCGGGCGAGAGGGGTTATTCTTTGCCTCGATTTGAAGGATGAATTGAATTGTAAGATACCATGGATTGATGCTTGGTGAGAATGGAGTGTATTAGATGTGTGTTGGGTATTCTGAAGGGTTTGGTTTGAGTCACCGGTGGTGTTGAGCTGTAGAGTGGAAATCATGAGTGTGTGGGTGCTTTGAAATACGAGAGAAGAATGATGGCACCGAGAAGACCCGAGTTGACGGATATTACATGGGTTTGTGCTTAATGAGTGAACTTGTGAAGATTGCTTGCAATTGAGAGCTAAATATGTGGTGGCTCTGAGTTGATGCTACCGCTTAGATGTATGCCTAGGTACAGGTTATGGAATGAATGCTTTGCAGGTGATGGAAGTTGATCTGCAATGAAGCTAGTAATCTGAAGCTACAGAGGGTGCTATGAGTCTATTTGGAGATGTAGAGAAGGACGATGCACTGATGACGATTGAGCTAGCCGTTGCAGGGATGTGCTGGTGGTGTTGGAATTGGTAAAGGCTAGGGAATGGAATGAAGTGAAGTGTTGCTGTTAATGGGTTTGAATTGGATTTCAAAGTGGAGGTTTCAAATTGTTGCGAGGAGATGGCGAGTTGAGGCTATGACTTGGGTCAAGCCGTATTAATCGTGGTGATTTATGCTAGGACAAGAAAGAGCTGATTTGCGGTGTAGCCATCATGGTGGAAGTACAACGGTGATGCACAATGATGGTGCAACACAAATGTTCTGGCTCATGCAAGACTTTGGCCTGATCTGACTCAGCCCACTCAGCTGGTTAACAGCTGACTCTAATTCTGACCCGGCTGACTCTCTGAATCGGTTTGACTCGGTCTGACCGAGTTGACCCGAGTTGACAGGTGACCGGGTGGACTTTGCCGGTCACCTGAGCTATTTTCCGGCGACTCTTCCGGCCAATTTTCGGCCATAATACCAGATTTCCGACGACGGTTTTTTGGGCATATTTTCTACATGGGTTTCTCTCACTTATGGGCTTGGTAGATTTTCATCTAATGGACTTGGAAGACTAGACCTAATTTTGGAAACAAGAGAGTTATTTAAAGAAAAGTTTTCTACAACTAATAAGATATATTATTCTTGGAACTTTGGAGAGCCGGTTTTTACGCGACTAGGGTTTGCTTCCAATTGTTTTTCATCTTCTTCATTATTTTATTATTGATTATTGATTATGATGAACTCCATAGCTATGAGTAGCTAAACATATTATTGGTTATGGGATAAAAGTTGATTTCTCAACATGTTTTTGAATCTATGAATTAGTTTTGTCTCAGTAATTTATTGTTTGTGATTCACAATTAATAGTGTTATAAGATTTGAATACTTGTTAAGTTGAGTCCGGAATCAATCCGATTTGCATTCATCTCTAGAGCTATATTAGGGTTTTCGATCGAAAAAGTTGTTTATCCCCGATTCTAAGTAGCATAATTGTGGGTAGTACTTGTAGTGATATATCCTACTAGTCACAAGTGAATCATAACTTTTGTTAAAATGGATTAGTGCTTTTACACGTTCGTTTGCATTGATTAGTCTTATTCCATAGAAGTTATTGCTTTTAGGGAGTTAAATCTAATTGTGCTTTTACACTTTAGGTTGCTTTCTAGGAAGAATTCACATATGCATCTTTTAATGTGGTTGTGATGAAATCAGGGAATTAACGGGTTATACTTGCGATCAAGGTATCCTAGGACTTTTAGTAAATAAGAGATTAAAATACCAATTCTAATCATTGATGAAAATACATGTTTGTGAATGATATTATCCCGTGACCAATATCTTCTCCTTATTGATTATTCGAATTATTTACTTTGCTTTCAATTATTTTTATTGCTTTAGATAAAACAAAATCCCCCCTTGGTTACTAAGAAACCGAATTTTATAACAACAAAAGCCATCTGGGTGGATACGAACTCTTTCTTATCGCATACTATATTTATATCTAGTTGAGTGAGAAAGTGAAATTATTTTTGACGCTTACGACAGCGATCAATATACACTCGAGTTAGGATGAACCATAACCGAACCGTGTATAATGACTTTTTCATGAAAGGTTAGCCAAAACTAGCCAGACAAACTATAATCTTAACCATTTTCATATAACACTTAAGATTTTAATCTTGAGTCACAACCATGTTATGATGTGATCAAATATGTCTAGATGTGTTTTTATAGAGAGTTGATCAAATGTCGACTGTCTCATAGAATAATTCTGATGTATCTGAAAAATATTTGACAGGGTAAGTACGTAGACTTGATACGTGTACCTACATCCAGTTCGTGAGTTATTTTGTTATGGTACGTTTACTGGTTTTGTATACCCTTAAGACAAAACGAGTTCAGGAGTTCGCGGATTTTTTCGGTATGCATACTAGGTATGTGTCACAGATGTGAGATCACAAGTCACGAAATTTTGGGGTTTGTATAAGGTATGTGAACCAAAAGTGGTTGCCGATCAGAATTTCGGTATAGCTCTCTCTTCCTTGTACCAAAATGAATCAGAATATTAACCATCAGAATTAAATGGCAGCAAAAGAGGGGTCAAATGGCAATGACAATTTAAGGATGGACAAGGACCACTACATCTAAAAATATGGAAGTTAAAATATTTGTAACTAAATGAAAATTAGTACAGGAGTTGGTAGACCATGTAAATTCATATCATCTCCAATCAGGTAAACAAACAAGAAATAACAGGATATAATTGGTTTCAAAATTATAATGGTTATACAAGGGTACCAGTGATCGACTTTATTGTATTTATTCCGGTTGGTCTAGTGGTCCGGTCTCAATTTTTTTTTTTTTGGTGGTATCTCAGTCACTCTATTTCACCCTAGCAATGGTAAAGAGAAAAATAAAAGAAGTGATCAGGATTCTTTCGATGTTTCCATCACGAGGATATGGCGAAACTACCATGTTTTCTTTTTCTAACACCAGGAGCTCGTGCTTTTATGAATAGACTCTTTAGATGTTTCCATCTAATCAGATTGGTTCCTCAACTCCTACAACCAAAATGTTTCAATCCACTTAGATTTGTTAGTGCCGACCTTAATAAACATAAATTTCTAGGCTCTGGAGTTTATTTATTGCAACTAAAAACTAACAAGAAGTTTCTTCCAACCCCCAAACTTAAATATAACATTGTCCTCAATGTTTCTAATGAAAGAGCAATACCAAAACGTAAAGTAACATGAGGAATCAGTAAAGAGAGAAGTCGGAAAGATAATACCCGGGTGAAGAAAGAAATCAAAAACTAATATACAACATACAATCGCCTCGATGGTCAATCAAAGGTAAATGGGGTCCTCCCGAGAGGACCTCCTCAACATCACTTTGTAGGAAAGGGTTCTAAAAAGGGTTTCAATCTCTGACCATTAACCTTCGAAGAACTACTACCATCCGGTGTCTCGATCTCAACAGCTCCATGAGGAAAGACAGTTCGAACAATAAAAGGACCCGTCCACCGAGAACATAACTTCCCAGGCAAAAGATGCAAGCGGGTATCATACAGAAGAACTTTTTGACCTGGAGAAAATGTCTTCCGTAAAATATTTCTATCATGCACAAGTTTCATTTTGTTCTTATACTCCTTCGCACTATCGTAAGCATCTATACGAATCTCGTCCAACTCATTGAGTTGGAGTTTCCTATGGGCTCCTGCCTTGTCGAGTGAAAAATTTAGCTGCTTAACATCCCAATAAGATCTATGTTCTAACTCAACAGGTAAATGACATGCCTTGCCATAAACAAGCCGATAAGGCGACATTCTAACAGGGGTTTTAAACGCAGTACGGTAAGCCCATAAGGCATTAGTAAGCCTAGACGACCAGTCTTTCCGATTAGGATTAACTGTTTTCTCTAATATACGTTTTATCTCCCTATTAAAAACCTCTACCTGACCACTAGTCTGCGGATGATATGGGGTAGCTACCTTATGTGTAATACCATATTTCTTCATCAGAAGCCTAAAAGGTCCATTACAAAAGTGCGACCCTCAATTACTAATTATAGCTCGCGGTGTACTAAAACGTGTAAGTATATTATTTTTCAAGAACTCAATCACAACCCTATGGTCATTGGTTTTACACGCAACCGCCTCAATCCACTTAGAGACATAGTCTACGGCGACAAGGATGTATAGGTTACCAAAGGAATTAGGAAACGGACCCATAAAGTCAATACCCCACACATCAAAGACCTCGACGATTAAAATAGGGTTCAAGGGAATCATGTTCCTACGGGAAATGGTTCCTAATTTCTGGCAACGTTCACAAGTAACACGAATCGTGGGAGTCTTTAAACAATGAAGGCCAATAGAATCCACACTTTGCAATATCTTAGCAGTGAGTCTTCTTAGCACTAAAGTGACCCCCACAAGCATGATCATGACAAAAGGAAATAATACTGGACTGGTCACTCTTAGGTATACATTTCCTAATAATCTGGCCTGGACAATACTTAAACAAATAAGGATCATCCCAAAAGAAGTGCTTAACCTCGGCTAAAAACCTAGAACGATCTTGCTTACCCCAATGTTGGGGCATTCGACCAGTAACAAGATAATTCACTATATTTGCATACCAAGGTGATTGGGAAACAGAGAACAATTGTTCATCAGGAAAGCTATCCCTTATATGAATGGAATCATTAGGGGAACTAACAAATAGCCTAGACAAGTGTTCTGCTACTATATTTTCTGCACCCTTTTTGTCTCTAATGGACAAAATTCTTGTAATAAAAGGATCCATCTAATTAATCTAGGTTTGGTATCCTTCTTAGACAAAAGGTATTTGAAAGCAGCATGATCAGTATAGATTACAATCTTAGAACCTAAGAGATAGGGTTTAAACTTGTCTAAGGCAAACACAATGGCCAATAATTCATTCTCTGTAGTGGTGTAGTTTAACTGGGCATCATTCAGAGTTTTGCTAGCATAGTAAATCACATGAAGTAATTTGTTTTCTCGCTGACCTAGCACAACACCAATAGCATAATCTGAAGCATCGCACATGATCTCAAAGTGTAGGTTCCGGTTAGGTGCCTATACTATGGGGGAGGTAGTGAGTAAAGTCTTAAGCTTCTCAAAAGCCTCTAAACAAGCATCATCAAAGACAAAATTAACATCTTTTGCAAGCAAATTGCAAAGAGGTATATAAATCAAGCTACAATCCTTAATGAATCGACGATAAAAACCTCGCATGCCCTAAGAATGACCTAATATCTTTTACACGGTTTTGGGACTGTAAAAAGTCTTAATAAGGTCAACTTTGGCTTTATCTACCTCTATACCCTTTGAAGATACGATATGCCCTAAAACAATTCCCCGATTGAACCATGAAATGACATTTCTCCCAATTAAGCACTAAATTCTTTTCCTTACATCTAGTCAACACTAATGACAAATGATGCAAGCACTCATCGAAAAGACGAACCAAACACTGAAAAATCATCCATAAAGACCTCCAAGAACCGTTCTACCATATCTAAAAATATGCTCATCATGCAACGCTGAAAAGTCGCAGGGGCGTTACATAGCCCGAAAGGCATGCATCTATACGCAAAGGTACCAAAGGCACAGGTAAAAGTGGTTTTCTCCTGGTCTTCTGGGGCAATGATGATCTGATTATAGCCTGAGTAGCCATCTAAAAAGTAGTAATGACTATGTCCATCTAATCTCTCTAGCGTCTGGTCGATGAAGGGAAGGGGAAAGTGGTCCTTCCTAGTGACCTTGTTCAATTTCCTATAGTCAATACAAACACGCCAACCCGTGGTCACTCGGGTAAGGATTAACTCATTGTTATCATTCTGGACTACAGTAATACTAGATTTCTTGGGAACAACACCGAACAGGGCTGACCCACTTCTTTTATGCGAAATGGGGTAGATAATGCATGCATCTAATGACTTAAGAACCTCGGTTCGAACTACTTCTTTCATATTAGGGTTTAGTCTTCGTTGCATCTCCCTTTAAGGTTTGGTATCTTCCTCTAAATATATATGATGCTTACAAAACGGTAGGACTTATACCCTTAATGTCTTTATGGTCCACCCTAAAGCTTCCTTGTTGTTTTGAAGGACGGTCACTAGCCTACTTTCCTGATCACCATCCAATTCGGAAGCAACAATCACAGGTAAAGTTTCATATGGGCCTAAAAACACATACTTCAGGGTATCTGGCAGTGGTTTTAGGTCAAACTTAG
Organism: Papaver armeniacum; assembly: GCA_023531295.1. Classification (NCBI taxonomy): domain Eukaryota; kingdom Viridiplantae; phylum Streptophyta; class Magnoliopsida; order Ranunculales; family Papaveraceae; genus Papaver; species Papaver armeniacum. The sequence continues at coordinate 344,569 of JAJJWW010008499.1, forward strand.
GAAGCTCTTCTAAAGAAGGAACTAGGTAGACTTAGAAACTGGTAGTGGTTCGAACTTAGGTTTCTATCCGTTACTAATGTCTAACAAAGGGGTTGAATCTAACAAAGTATTCACCTCATTAATCACATCATCATCATCAAAATCAATCCCAAAGTGAGCTAGGCATTTCACTAATGGATCTTCTAACAAAGTGTTTGGTAATGACTCCTCGACTAATGTTCCTATCATGTTCACCTCTTCTATGCTTGAGTCATCTAGTTCGGAGGGTAGCTTACTAATATGGAAAACGTTCAGCTCAATAGTCATATTACCAAAGACAAATTCATGATACCGGTTCGACGGTTAATGATCGCATTGTATGTAGCTAAAAACGGGCGACCTAAAATTACAGGTATACGGTTCTGCGGATCGGACAGGTTGGGTATCTAGGATAACAAAATCCACCGGATAAATAAACTTGTCGAACCTCTATGAGAACATACTCGATCACACCCCCGAGGAATTTTAACGGACCTATCATCTAAGCGAAGAGTCATCCGGTAGGTTTCATCTATCCAAGTCCTAGCTTAAGGTACACATGGTATGGGAGTAAGTTTACACTTGGCTCACGATAGGGTGCAGAATACATCCTATTTACTATCTATTGTTTATGCTTTCTTTGCTATTTTTCTTGTAAATTATGTATTTTACGCTTGTTTTGAGTTTTATAGATACTTTGGAGTCGCACGGAGGAGAAGAAGAAGAAATCACCCAATTTGAGTAAAAGGGAAAAATAGTCATTCATGGGAGAACACTATCTGGAGCCCAGTCGAGGTTAAGGGGCAACTCTATTTGGAAAAGTACTAGACACAGACCAGCTGCGGTTAAGGGGTTGCCAATCAGGATGGCCCTTATCTAATGAGTGGGGTAGTCCCTATCCTTGGGGTGTAACCATCCATCCAACCAGCCCTAATGCCTATACCCTAAAATCGAGAGACACTTCCATCCACTCATTTATGTTTTTACCCTAAAACTAAGAAAGGGAAGAAGCAGCTGCTGCTGCTATTGTTTGTCCGAGAGATTGAGAAGAACACTCAAAAATGGTGGTCGATGTTCAACCAAGAGATGAAGAAGAAAGAGTTAATGGGTATGAGGTTGAGTTGGAAGATTGAGATCGAGAAGTGGAAGATTCGTAAGAAGATAACAAACCTGCTGCTGCTAATGAAATCGAGGGATGAAACTGAAAAATGTAAGAAGTTGGTGATCTTTGCTTAAGGGGATCTGTGATGATTTGCGGTTGGATTTCGAAGAGCAGGACGAGAAGGGTTTGAGAAGGATGTATCTGTGCTTTGTTGAAGACAAGTAAATGTGTTGTTGCATCGTGATGAAATCATGGGGGAAATTGGTGGTGGAATCAATGGATTCAAGAGGTACAACGAGACAGAGGAAATGGGTTTGTGGTAATTGTTTAAATTGATCTCAAATTTAGGGTTTTCTGAGGTTCCAACTGAAGAACTAGAGTCTGGGTTTTAGTTCTTAATGGCAAAAATCAAGTTTAGGGATTTAAACTCAGGGAAATCAATAGATAGGAGATGGGTTCGATCTGAGAATAGTTTTGAGATTGTTCTGGGTGATATGCTACTGTGAAATCGAGAAGATGGGCTTGAGTGTTGATGTTGATTTCAGTAGATCGAGAAGAGCAGAAAGGGTTTTGATTGAATTTCAGAGAAGCGGAGATGTTGTTGATGCCGTGAATGGGGTTTGCTGGTGTTGGGGAAAGTGTGCCAAGTTCATATGCTTCTACTGTTGAATGAGATGCTATGAGTTGGTGCCAGTGTCAAAGCCCGAGAGAATCAAGACAAGCTCGAGCTGGTAAAGAACTAGCTAATGTCGATGAAGACCATTGATTGAGCTCGGGTATGGTTGATGACAGATGAAGATCAAGAAGCTAATGAAGCTATAAACAAAAGAAGTTGCGGTTCATGGCAGTGAGTGCCAGAACGATGATAGTTGGTTGCAGCGGACTGACATGATGGAAAGAGTTCGATGTTGGTTTTGGTGATGGTGCAAGGCTAAGTTGAAGGCACTCGCTCTTTGTTGCATATCGATATGGGTTTGTGGTAATTGATCAAGATCACATGGGGAGGATTGAATGGTTGTGAGGCATTGCAGAGCTAGCTGCAATCGCAAGCCATGATGTTGAGTTGCAGGCAGTGATAGAATGGAATTGATGATTTAAAAACTCAGTGGTGTTGTGTTAAAATGTTACAATGGATTTGGGCAAATATGATGATGCTTAAAGGGATGTTGGTACTGACAATATTGATTGGTATGAGCTAAATGGGTTCCAGGGTTGTGGTTGGATTCATTGAAGATGCAACTAAACAAGGTATTGGAATAAGAAGTCTGAAGCAACAATTGTGTTGATTTAATTGCCTTAGATATGTATGCTAGAAATTACAGGAAAGAAAGGCCTGAAATTGTCCTGAGAAACACCAGAAAATAGCCAGAACTCGGCTGGAATTTTATTCAGATGAGTCAACTCAGTGACTCGTTACACCGGCTCGGTGATCAGATCCGGTAAGACCATTTAGACGATTGGACTCCTTTGATTCCTTTACGACTTGACCTTCTTGACTAACGGTTGACCTTCTTGACTGTTACTTATAGCAGTATCGGAACGGAATATTCCGTCGACGCAGAGAAGAAGATTCCGGTGGCGGCGGTGACTTTTTCCTAGGATTCGGTCAATTCCAAGGACTTTTCGGGCGACAAAAATTGCAGAATTTTGTGTGAATTTCTCTCATGGGTGTGAAGACTTAGATTTGGGAATTGGATGAGAACTTGGAAGCTTTGGATAATTGGACTTGAAATTGGAATTAGGCTCAAATTTGGAAATTGAATTGCTAAAGGAAAGGGGGTTCTATTCCTTGGAAGATTTGGAGAACATTGAAGCCTATAAATAGAGAAGTTCTCTACATCTTTCACACATCTTTTACACACCTCTGTACACACACAACACTTGTATTTTTGCTTTCTTTTCAAATTCTTCTTTTAATTATTTGTGTGAACTTGAAAAATTCTCCCTTTAATTATTTGTGTGAATTTCAAAAACATGAGTAGCTAATTTTCTTATTGATTGAGGATGACTTCCTAGTTCTTAATATATGATTTGAGTTTTGTTTTCAATTCTATCTTGAAGTTTTTCACATGATTATCGTTTGTTTTTACTAATAGGAATGTTTATACATTCATGGTTGATTGATAGATTGTTTAGAGTGCACACTAAATTGATTTTTTAATTTGATCTAAAGCTAGTGAAAGTTAGGGGATAAGTAATCGTTTCTTGACTCTTTACACAAGTAGCAAACACAAGACCTTGCAGAGGGATTCCGTGGAGCAATTGTGTGTGAAAACAACGTTAGCAAGTAGACCTTGATCTAAGAGTCTAACTACTAATATCACCCTAATAAGTTCATAAATCTTAATGCGTTTATTTAAATTACATCTTGAGTGATCTACTACTAGGTGGTTTGGTAAATAGAATCCGGTAGTCGAGAACTTCCGTGTCCCGGTGATACAAGGATTTAGGGGTTTAGCACCGATCTAGTGCTTTACCTACGGTTGGTGATAATATGTGACTAATAACAAGTAGAAAAGAACATAACTTGAATCATTGTTTTGCAACGAAGAAGGATTCCTTGATCTTGTCTCTCTTATTGGTTTCAACTTTATCTTTGAATTGCTTTGTTTACTTTCTTTTGCTTTACACCCCCCTTTTTTGTGACAATTTTTACAACTAAAAATCTCTTGGTCCTCGTGGGAACGAACTTGACTACACTATGTTACTTGTTAATTAGGTGGAAAAATATTGATTAACTTGTTGTGGTTAACGACACGCATCAGGCTCCTAAGTCAAGCAAGGCTTTCTCAACACGGTACTTACCTATTGTGCAAGAAATAGTTGGGGTCCCTGGGTCTTTATACTTAGGAGTAGTGGTATTCTGAATAATAGAACTCATGTGACTAGCTAGGAAGGCTTTCTTTTGAACACTAAGCTTACGATTTCGTGTACACAAGTCCTTAAGAAACTTGGCATAAGCGGGAATTGCTTAATCGCATCCAACAATGGGAGGTTGATAGTAACACGCTTAAAAACCTCCAATATATCATTAAAGTTGGATTCCCTCCTAGTTGGAACTATTAGGCTTGGGGGAACAGGGCTCGGGAACAAAGCCTCGGTTCAATATGACCCTCATTGGTCTCATTACTATCGGTCTCCTCATTTTACGCTCAGGGAAGGGTGAACTACAACATGTTCACTTTCGGGCATGGCGACCTTATTGTCAACTTTCTTTCCACTCCTAAGGGTTGTAATAGAATTCACATGATTGTACGATTTCTCTCATTTAGGGTTAGGATCAGTATGACTAGGGAACCTTCAATCTTCTCTCTCACTAAGGAACTTAGCTATTTGGCCGACTTGAAGTTCTAATTTCGCAAGAGACTGGGAATTATTCTTAAAATTCTGCTTGGTTTCCTCTTGAAAATTACAATGGCTCTTTACTAACATTTCTGGCTCGTGTTAACATATCCCGGCTCTTTTTTAGTATACTAAGAGATTCCTCTAAGCTAGTCATTTTATTCTCGGAAAGGGTTAAGAACTGGGTTTGACTCGAAGAATTCTTATTATAACCAAAACCTGGGGGAGCCTGGGAATTACTAGACCGACCTTGATTCGGCCCTTAGACCAAGAGAAATTAGGATGGTTTCTCCAACCGGGGTTATAGGTCTCACGAGTATGGGTCAAACTTCTGACGGTTCTCAAACCTAGCATTGTTATAGATAGCATGAGCTTGCTCTTCACTAACCTGACCTTCCCAACATGAGTTATTGGGCTCTATTCCACAACTAGATACTTGAGGGGTTCTATTAGGTTCACCAAGGGACCTATTTTTAGACCGACCCATTTCCAAAGCTTCTAAACTTCTGGACAAAGCAACAAACTTAGCATCTGACCCGAAGCTTGTATCTACCACATTGGTGCTACTTCTATTGACCAAGAGTCTTTTAGGGGGTTCAACACAAGACTCCCACTGTTGGGATTTCTCAGCAACAAATCTTAAGAAAGTAAAGGCATCCTCAGCACTTTTATTAGTAAACTCACAGCACACATAGACTCGACCATGGCTTTGGTCGAATAGTCTAAACCATCATCAATAATCCCTACAAGTTTCATCTTATCAAATCCATGGTGAGGAAAATGAGATATGAGATCATTGAATCTCTCTAAAAACCTACAAAGAGACTCTCCCTCTTGTTGCACACTAGCACTAATTTTCTGCCGCCAACTTGTTTAGTTTTATGCTTAGGGTAGAATTTCATATAAGCGAGCAATAAGTTCCTGCCATGTTTCAATAGATTCAGATGGTAGGTTGTTTAGCCAGTCTTGGCTTTATCTTTTAAGGAAAAGAGGAACATCTTAAGTTTCAAAACTTCATCGGTAAGGTCTTTTATTATAACTGTTCCACAAATTTCCTCAAAGTCTCTAATATGAAAATAAGGGTTCTCATCATCTTTTCCTTAGAATATAGGGATCATCTGAAGAACACTAGCTTTTATCTCGAAGTTAGCCGTATTGGCTGGCAATTTAATGCACAAAGCTCGGTTGGTCCCAGTTGGGAACATGTAATTTTTCAAAGTCGCCATCGTTGGCACAACTGAAGTACTAGGGGTACTTTCCTCACGAAGAGACAGATTTTCAAAACTGAAGTTTCCAAAAACGGGCTCTCAAAAGAAGAGTCTTCGAGTTCCCCGCCTTCACAATAAGAACTACTAGGTTTGTCACTAATCAAACGACCTAGAGTGTTTTTTTTCCAAGCCCGTTCTCTAATGACCTCGGGCATACACTAGAAAAACAAAACAAAAGAAAAATCCTAAAAGGAAGGGAAGTTCTATGCAAACACAAACAAGGCTGACTCCACCACAGCAAACCTATTGAATTCTAGCAAACAAAAAGCATGATGGCTTCACTTAGATTGTTTCTAGACCAGATTTTAATCGTTCAAAAGGGAATTCGTTACAATTTAAGCAAACCCCCCTGGATCAATCCGAGTCAAAGTAAGTTGAATCAAGGCGAGGGAAGCTCCGTGGAGCTTTGATACCCAAGGCCTCACCGCTATTACAAGGCGCGCGATCACGCATTCAACTTCACATAAACCATCATGAACTTCGAAGTATGCTAAAAGAGTAACCAATATTTTTCGAGTGACTTTCCTACTAAGCTCGTTACCCTATCGGTCTCGTTTTATTCAAATTTTAAGGCTTAGGTTCGCGTTAAGTATTGTTCTCCTAAGGCGGGAAAGAAAAGAACGGTGATGAAATCCGAACCCTTATCTTGTATGGCCAGTCCTTGCCCTTTACTAGGAAACTAACAGCCGTTTTCAAGTCCTCAACATATATTCACACGAAGGAAGACAGGTGACTCGCCGACATGGGATTCGCGAGTGTTTCGACAAACTTACCTCCGTACCGGACGGGGGATGAACCGTTGTAGTCGACTCGGGCCACGACTCCTATGTCATCTACGAACCCGAGGGGCCGAGACGATATCATAATCGTCGTCCTTCTCTGCACACAGTTTATATTTAATACTACCCTTCCGTAGGTTTTAAAAAAAAATCAAAGAATGTCCAAGTGTCCAAGTCCAAAGTCCAAAGTCCAAAAATAAAGTACAAAAGAAAAGGAAAGTCTTAAAATAAAAATAAAAATATCTCTCTCTTTTTTTCTCTCTCTTTTATAAAATATAAAAAATCTTCTTTTCGCTCCTTTCGCTTTGTCTTTAACTCCAAATCTTTAAGTATCCACTAAAAGCTTTGGCAAATTTTCTTTCGCTCCAAATCCCAAAATCTGAAAGGAAAAGACAAAAACCCAAAAACGTAAAGAAGAACAAATAAATAAAAACCTAAAAGAAAATCTAAAAACTCTAGCCTAAAGACAAGCCGCGTCGTAACATAAAAATTGATGTGAATCAATAATGTTGTAGTAAAGGTTCTTTGAGACTTGTGAAAGCAAAATATTTTAGACTTGTAAAACATAAAAATAAGGAAAACTTAACACAAAATCGATTCAAGATATTAGAAAATAACCAAGACACTGATTCCACTATTACACATGAATAATTTATGGTGAATAACACAAAACTCTAATTATCTTTTTAAGTCCTTATTTCTTAATCCACAAAAAATCAGGCAAATTCCCAAAAATTAATTGTATCCCCTAAGCACAGATTATCTAAACAAAGTATAACCTATCTAATTGAATCACAACTAATGACGAAAATTATGCAAACAATTTAAAACTCTGCAAAAGCAGTGATTGAGTGAATTATAAATTATAAATTAGAGAAAATAAAATAGTTACCAATTATTCATGCATAAATAGCTTCCTCATTGCCTTGGTTGTGGGAGAATTAGCCTCTCATCATGTTGGAAACACGCTCAAAACTCATTTTTATTGCTCAAAGGAGGTGTACAAATGATGAAATGGAGAAAATGATGAAAATTGGGTGTTTGCAACGATTATAATTGTTGCAAACACTCGTTACAAAGAACGATAAAAAGCATTCGTTGCTTTTAAGATTGTCTTAGTATTACGACCCTCGGGTGAGTCGTATCACTATAGCATAAACGATTTATCACCCGTGCGTTGAATGTTCTTCGTGTTCTTGGTGCAGCGAAGAAGAGAATAATCCTGTAACTTGATTTTCTCGATCTGTTGACGCTCTAAACTCTCCCAAACTCTCTGTAACTCTTCTCTGACCTCCCAACACCTATTTATAACCCAGCAGAAGCAAAATCTCGTGTGTAATTGCAACATATTTTTGATTATTTTCCATGCAAGATACGGGATTTTTTTTTTCTTTTTCACCTCTCACGCGCCTTACAACTGCAAACTCTCCTTATTTATCTCTGACACCTTCCCAATGGTTGTTAGAGTCATCCTAGCATGCGCAAACTCGGTCCAACTCATGCAAATCCCGTGAATATCTCCATCCATGACGTGCTGCCCTGTTTCCTCCTCGCGAGTTATCTAGTCAAATTTAGACGCACTTAATCGACCCATACCAACCCGTTAGGCTCTAAAAAAGTCATCCCAATGAATATCAGCCATTGAATCTCCTTCTAACATGTCCAAAAATCCGACCCAGAATCTGCCAGGCGAGAACTTTTTTTTTTCCCGCCAATTCTAAAATTTGAATGGTGAAGATGGTCAGCCCTTATCCAACATCTGCGGGTGCAAATATCAGTTGGGTGCCCCTTAGTAATTTGGTTACCCCTTATCCAAAGTGGGAATCCGAATAGCAAATGTCCTCCGGGGTTGTTCCGAGCAACTTTTCGAGCCGAATTTTCCAACAATCTTTATTTCCAAAAAATACCTACAAACACACAAAACACCATAATAAGGACAAAAATGAGTACTAACAATACGAAACATTGAGGACAAATTAGACACATAAATGCGTCTATCAATAACGCGATTCATATTGAAGCAGAAACTCCTGAAGTACAAGAAAAAGATTCGCCAGGGGAAGAGATTATGGATATCGTAACCATGGATGTCGTGATGTACTTGATCCTAACAATAAAATCCAGTTAGGCAGACCACGAACTAATATATATATAAAACTATATGGAGACATAACAAGAAGAATCCTACAACTAAGAATAATGGGAATGCATGTAACAATGAAGCTAACAATAATGGGAATGCATGTAACAATGAAGATGGACCAGTAGCTGTTGATGTGCCTATACCAAAAACTAAGAAACGTGGCAGGCCACTGGGCAGTAAAAACAAAAGTGTGCAGGTAACATATTTTCATCCATCTCAACTGTTCATATTTTTTTTTAATCTCACAATGAAATGACCAATATATTTGGAATTATATTTAGGTTGTGCCACAACAAGAATCTAATGAAATAACACCACCATCACATTTATATCAAGCTAATGGAGTATTTCCTCAAGTTCTTATGTGTCAATATAATGGAGTAATAGGACTAACTCATCAATATCAAGCTAATGTAGTAGCACCCCAAGTGCCTATGTACCAACCTTGGGGATTCTATCAGCATCCACCCCCTCATTACGCAGGATCGCCGATGGTAAGAAATTTGATATTTTTTTACGTCTTGTTTCCACTGAGATCTTTAATCTTAATATGACTTATTTCTATAAAGATCGGTTACTAATTTGTCATTATAGTTGTCGTAGGATTCAAACGGACTAAGTTCTTTTCATTTGCAAGGGTCTACAGTGCTACCGCCTGCAGCGCCTAATATGCAGATGTTTACTGGTTAAACAGAGTAAATGCATAACTCAATTTGGCAGCATCTTTTTTGGACTGGCAGAAGTTTGTAAATGTATAACTCAACTGCTTTTTTTTTTGGACTGGCAGAAGTTTGTAAATGTATAACTCAACTGCATATTTTTTGGACTGGCAGAAGTTTGTAAATGTATAACTCAACTGCATCTTTTTTGGACGGGCAGAAGTTTGTAAATGTATAGCTCAACTGCATCTTTTTTGGACTGGCAGAAGTTTGTAAATGTATAATGTATAATTCAACTGCATCTTTACTGGTAGAAGTAAACTGTGAAAATGTAACTCAACTGCATTTTGTTTTGGACTAAATGTGGATTGAACACGTACGATCTTATTTTGGAAAAATACATCTTTTTTTTTGTAAGTTTTCGTTGTAATTCAGAATTCACTTAGTATGTTTTATGACATTTGGTCAGTACTTCAAATTTTCTAGTGTACAAACAATATGCGGAAAGTATATAATGAAAGATTTGAATTTGAATACAAAAGAACTTGCTCAAAGTTTACAATCACATTCATAGTAAAAACTAATGCAAAGTTTACAATTCAGATCCATAATTACAATATAGGAATTTAATTGTTAGTAACAATCAAATTTGTAGACAAAACAAACAACATACTTAGATTGCACATCTTATTCAGAGCATATTTCTAACATCTTTTTCATCAAATGTAAGTTTCTCATATCTAGCTGCTTGATCCACTAATTCATTTAAGCTTTTGTGGAGTCGATTCTGATTTTCGACTTTAAATTATCAGATTCCACTTTAACTTTCATTTCAACTTTCTGACATTTTGTAAATTCAGTAACTTTAGATTTTTGATCTCTGTTGTTAATAACATCCAAAATCTCAAGCATCTTGATCACACTCATTAATTTTGCACACATCTACATCCATATCTGCATATCATCATAACATGATTGAGAGACATGCGATATCTCGTAATTGTCAACAAAATATGAAACTCTTGCACTAGTTCAATGGAAACACTGAACAATGAGAAATAATTAAGCACTAAAGAAAATAAATGAATTATAGTTATGGCACGAACGAAATAATTTAATATTTAATTAAATTTCGACTCAATTGAACAGATTTAAGAAACCCAACTTATTTTCTTCAAGTTTCCATGATGAAAAAATTAACAAACGATTTCAATTATAGATAAAGATCTAGAAACACGTTAGAATCACATGTAAATCAAATACAAGATATGAATCTAGGAAGATCGTAGAATCTACTTACTGATTTCAATTATTCTTCAAAAAAAAAAACTCCCGTTTTTTTCTCTGAACGATTAGAAGTGAGATCTAGTTTTGTTCTTCGAGATGTTTAGTTATCTCTCCAACAATTTGTAATAAATAGAGAGATGATAAATATAATATTAAAGTTAATTTTGACCGACCAAATTTCTCTCTCCCACGTTTTATCCCGTTTTGGTGACACATCGATGTTCCAAAGATTATTAGAATAGACGCCGTTAATTTCAAAGAACTCGTTCAGAGACTAACGGGAATGCCTTCACCATCGGATCCTACCAAGACACCAGCAGCAAGAAGTAGTGGCAGTGCTAATATTAAAACAGACGCCACAAATTTCAAGGAACTCGTTCAAATACTAACAGGAAAACCTTCACCAGATCGTAACAACAAGAAATCATCTTCCAGTAAGAAGAGATCACCTGCAGCAAGAAGTAGCAGTAGTGCTGGTACAAGCTCTGTAGATGGTAATTATCATCATCATGTTGCTGTAAATGGTAATAATCTGCAGACAACATTAGTAAATATTACTGATGAATCTAGTGAAGGGCATCAGAATCCAGAGATTGTAAGTTATGATTATGGTTCTCATGGTTCTGATTTCGATGGTCTTGATGTAAATGGTAATAATCTGCAGACATCAGTAGTAAATATTACTGATGAATCAAGTGAAGGGCATCAGAATTCAGGGATTGTAAGTTATGATTATGGTTCTCATGTAAGTTGTGATTATGGTTCTGATTTTGATGGTCTTGAAGATCTTCTAGATTTGGTGGTACCATTACTATACAACCTTGGTAAAGGGGCGGGAGGAATTGGTAGAGGGGCGGCATGTGTGATAGAAATGTCCCTCTTATTGGTTAGGGGGTGTCCTATAGGGGGTGTAGTTTGACTAAATTACCCTTTTCACCTGAAATGGTCTAATTTACCCTTGTTTTTTTGATTGAAAAGACTGAATTGTCCTCCATCATATAAACCTAATTATGATGAGAATCAAAATCAGTTTTTTTTTTTTGTTTCATCTTCTCCACTTCCATTGTAACCATAAACACCACCTCCATTAAAGTTTGGAAATTCATCGTCTTCGATTAATCGGCGATTCGCAAAATTGATAATCGTTGATTGAAGTCTACATTATAAATGACGAATAAGAAGAAAGTTGACGAAGATTGTAGCGATTCTAATCGAGCAAATGTTCTATTAGGTGAAGAACAACAATCTCAACTTCAAACCCCTCCACCGGAGAAATCAGCTGGAATGACATACATGAGGTATGTTTTGCGGAACCCATTTAGGGTTTAGTTTAATTTGTTCGTTTTAATTTCAACTTCTATCAAAAATTAGGGTTTTAGGTGAAAATCAAGTTTCCATATCCTGGGTTTTTGTTAGTTACGGTTGCAATTTGTTCCGTTATGAACCGTATGTAATGCTTTTGATGGTGATACGGTTTGTAACAATTGAAATTCGCACCAACCGTATGTTCTTAGGTTGAGTTTTTTTATCCAGTTACGGTTGATAACTTACACGGAATTACGAACCGAGTTTTTCTCTGCATGGTTAATTTTTTGCTTACGGTGCCTATTTTTATGCTAGTTACCAACCGTGTACTAGGTACGGTTCGTAATTGTGTAGGTTTGTAACCGTATATTATCCTGTGTTTGAAAACCTTTTGTCGAGTATTGGTACGGTTGATAACGATAAGAAGGTTACCAACCGTGTACTAGGTACGGTTCATAATTGTGTACATTTTTAACCGTATATTGTCCTGTGTTTTAATTTTTTTTGTCAAGTATTGGTACGGTTGATAACGATAAGAAGGTTACCAACCGTGTACTAGGTACGGTTCATAATTGTGTACATTTGCAACCGTATATTGTCCTGTGTTTTAATTTTTTTTGTCAAGTATTGGTACGGTTTGTTAAATTATTTTGTTACGAACCGTATCCATGATACGGTTTGACACGATTGTAAAGTTACAAACCGTATATTGTTTTGGTCACATTTTTTTGGTTTGTTTGTTACATTTTGTTTGTTCAACCCTTGCGAATTCATTCAAATTATTACTTGTGTAGGAATCCTGATAAGGTGAAGAAAAAAAGGGGGAATAACTTAACTCCGATTGATCACACACCCACCCCTCGCGGTGACAAGCATTTAGGGGTAGATTACAGAGGTGTCCCCAAGAATGCGAAGAAGAAGAAGAATCAATTTGAGATTAGGCTTAGAGAACCATCTGTGGGTAACTCTGGTGTTAAATTAGAAGGAGCTGAACCTAATGATCAAGAAATTGAAGAGGTAGGAGTTGAAAAGAACCTGGAAGAAGCTGATGATAATGAAGAGGAAGAAGAGGAGGATGAAGAAGGAAATGGCGAAGAAGAGGAGGATGAAGAAGGAAATGGTGAAGATGAGGAAGAGGAAGATGAAGAAGATAATGAAGATGAGGAAGAGGAACCAAATGATGAAGATGAGGAAGAGGAACCAAATGATGAAGAAGGAGTACAAAACAAGGGGAAAGAAATTGTTGTAGCTACAACTCCGGCTCCAGCCTAAACCAAGGAAAGAAAAGAAGCCGAGAAAGGAACCTGCACCAAAAGGGTTGCATATTCCTAAAGGAAAAGACCTGTTGTTGCCAAGGAAGAAGAATAAAATACCTTGGGGTGAGGCACCAGATAAGTCATCAATCTTATTTGGTTATACCAATTCCGGGCTTCAAAAGTCTCAGAAACTAGGGTATGTTTCTCTTAACACATTGTTTTGTTTTAAGTTATTTCGTTTTTTTTTTTTTTTTTTTTTTTTTTTTTTTTTTTTTTTGTTTTTATGCACATCCTCATTAATCTCAGTTTAACAAAATATTTTTAAGGATCATGCAAGGGTGATCAAATTGGTCAAGCATCAAAGAGCTAGTAATTGGATATTAGGCGAAGAATGTGGTGATGTTCGTAGTCTAGTGTCAAGTTCGGGATTAGGGCACTGGAATTTCCGAATACCCAATTTGAGTATGATAGTATAATCGTATCCGCCTTCGGTGGAACGATATTGGCGTAAAACGATACTTTTCATCTCCCATTTGGAGAGATGACAATAATCCGGACGATGTGAAGCAAATTCTTGACTTGGAAGTTGAAGGAAAATCAGATATGAAGGTTTTGATAACAACAAGTCTTGACCGATCTCTGACCTTGTTGAAGAAACACTTGGGTGGGGTAAAGACGAGACCGAGATGGAGTTTATGTTGGCTGGTGGTTATGACCCTTCGGAACCAAACAAGATTAACAAGGTAAAGAAGTTGTTGTTGAAAAATTTGAGGACGAAGTTTGGAGACACCCTCAAAAAGCAATTGGCAAAGCGAGGTGATAGACGACACAAGGGCTAGGCGTACAGCCCATGAGATATTTGTTGTATTCTATTGGGACCGTATTCATGCCCGATAACTCGGGAAATAGGGTGAATGTCCATTACCTACAATTGTTGAAGGATTTGAACAAGACCGGAGAGTATTCGTGGGGCACCGCCACACTTGCATATCTACTTGAAAGTCTAAGAAAGGCCTCGAGGGCTGGAGCTACTGAAATTCTTTGGGAATGTTGCGCTCTAATGGTAAGTTTGGTTACATTTTATCATTTTTTATTTTATGATTGTTTGTTATATTTATCTCTTGTATTCATGTCCTAATTGGTTAAATTGTTTTATATTTTTCTAGCCTTGGGTGTATGACCACTTTCCGAGCTTGAGACCTCCTACTGAACGGGAAGAAGATGATGATAGACCTACAGGAAAGAAGTTTATGTTCACTGGTAGACAAAAAAGGAACAAAGAAAAGAGGCTCATTCAAGTGAGGGAGGAAATAGATGCTTTCACGGTTGAAGATGTTATCTTTGACCCTTATTTGAGGATTCATAATGGAGTTGATGTTCGTCAGTTCACACATACCTCAGGCTACACGGACCATTGTATCATGCCACAGGTTATGTTATGACCAATCCTCGTCGAACTCTACGCCAAAAAGAGGAGAAGAACGACGCCGATGTGGTTTTGTGAGTACAAGTTATTTGAGAACTCTTTTCGAAAACTTTTGCTCAAAACAGTAACCCTAATAACCGCGATGGAATAATGTTGTATATTCGATATGGAACTATTCGGGATAACGTTCAAGAATTTATGGCATTAGTTCGTATTATGGGTGAAATACGATTAAGGGGGTGAAATCGACACTGAAGTTTTAGAGAGCTCTATTCAAGAATGGAGACGATGGAAAAGGTCGAGTTTTAAATACTTACCTCATTTCAACATCCTTAAAGACTTCTATCGCACTCGTAAGCCTGGATATTAGTATCCTTTTAAGTCGCATCAAAGAAAATGAGTTGTAATGTCATTTATATTTATAATGGTTTAATCGTTGTAATGTTGGTTTAGTAATGAAGATGGTTCAATGGTTTTAATTGAATTATATTTGTTTGGCTTGTGTTTCATTGTTAGTTACGGTTTGTAAGTATATTAACATTACCGACCAGAATCGACAATGCATTTGGTACAATCTGTTTTTAAACATACTTACGGTTATTAAATATGGCTTAGTTACCAACCGTAATTGACACTGATACCTTGATTTCCACTCAAATTAGCTAATCAAATAAATATATTGGTGAACAAAATACTTCATATATTATCTAATTAAATAGACATGATATTGTCACTTTTAATCATATCACATTTAGTCAAAATACCAAAATACAAATTATAAAATGGGCTTCATTCAAGACTTGAAAACATTTAAGCATCCTCTTCATCATCGGTCATAACTACGAATTGCTTCGGCATAGACACCATTATGGCCTTCCATAATTCAATCCTTTTCTCAAATCGATTGCACCAAGTCTTGGGGAGTTCACCGTCACAACCAAATTCCCTCTACAATGGAGGTAATGGACTTCCTTCATGCAATCAGAGGCCGATGTAATGATTTCCTTCCACGTGCCCCATGACAACAGTTTTTTTATTGACAAGTCTTCGTCAAACGGTATTCTTGTTGGTGCAAATGTAGTGCTCATGTCCCCCGGAGATTAAATGAATGACGCAATTGAATGCGTTGGCGAGTAGTTGGCCACATATAGGCATGCGCATCCAATATTGCCTTTTCAAACATATATTACCTAGGTTAACCGCCTTTCCATTTCCTTGAAGCTCTCATTTAACACCTCATCGGTTTCGTTTCTTTCAACTCTCATCATCGGCTTATAGAAATCGCGGTTAGCACGTAATTCCATTAAGCATTTTTGCCTTACGTAAGTAACTTGGTCACAATCCCACTCTATCGCGTCTTCAAAGGGTCCAAGTTGATCCACGAAGACGTGGTAACCACAATTCCCATCACCATGAACATCCTCCGTAGCCTTGATATAACCACGAATATAGTCGGGAAAAACGAAGGTAATATTCATAGAGAATGTAATGGTTCCGGCTATATCGACCATTCTTGTCTCTAGGTGGTGGTTTAGGCACTCCTTTTAGATGAATCGCCTCCTTCTCCTCCTTTTCAACCATCGGACTCTTTCCATTGTTCCTTGCTAATTGTTTAACACCAACTTTACCAATAAGTCTTTTTATTGAACTATCTTGGGAGGAAACCTCGAGTACGACATAGGAACCTTGACCTTTAACTCCATCATCTTTTTCTCCACTTTCTTTACGACCATTTCCTTGAACAACAACTTTGCTTCTTTCTTGTTGTTTAGAGCGAAATACCGGACCTTTTCCTTTAACATCAATTTTGCTTGTTGCACTTTCTTGAGTAGGAAGCTCAATACATTTTTGTTGTACATTTCGACGGCTTGGTTCTCCTTTATCCGCTTGACCTCTTTTTTCGTTTGTTTCTACCTTGAACATCATCCTCTTCCATCTCATCCTCCGCTTCATATTCCTTTCTCAACCATTCATAACCACAAGGATCTCTTTTCTTTGATTCTTCCGCCAATTCTCTTGCTTTTTATTTCCTACGTACCTCTTTTTTTTTGGTAGGAGGCCTCCCCTTACCCTTCCCCTTTGGTGGTTCCTTGATGTCATACCTAAATTGTGGATATACGAAATCTCTCAAGTTACTCAACCATATTTGCCTTTGGCCTTGGCTTAGTGTAGCATATTTCTCGGCTAGAGCTTTTCCAATCTCGGTATCGGCAAACGTTCCTCCAAATTGTGGATCAAAAATTGTTTCACGAAATGTTAATTGTTGCCAAAAGGGATCAATATCTTGAATCGGGATCACTTTGTCTTGATATGTGGCTATAACATGCCGACATGGGAGTCCCAAACTTGTCATGTTTGGACAAACACACTCTTCTTCATAATCCCCCAATTCATAATGTTGTACTTCATACATTATCTTCTCAATTGCTTTGTGCGAAACTTGATGTGTAATTCCCCTTAGCCACTCATTGTCCATCCATTTAGTGTGTTGTTTAGTTCGGCTTTTTCAAAAGACTCAGTAACTCTATCGTGATCACGGAGGAAATACGAATGCATGGCTTCAAATAACGTAACTAACCCACCATTACAACTATGAAGTTTCTTCTTCATAGGTTGTGAGATGACTCACCGTACTTCTAGCTTGGTTGTCATAGTGCCTATATTGGTTAGTGAACGCCGATACGAACTTCTCTTTGTGAGGATCCAACCAATTATCAAACAAATACTTCACAACACTTGGATAACCTCTTTTCCAATGAGCCACTAACATACGAGCTCTATCTTCATATTCATCCACGGTGATAGAATAGGTCAAGGATCTCCACTCCGTTTTGAAACTTTCCCATTTTAGTTCCGCCAACTTGTCATCGTCCTTAAATTTCTCTTTAGCCTCTTCTTGTTTATGTAACGGTAGTGCCTTTATTCTATCCATTTCGCTTTTTCGGTTTGGACGGACAAGGCGCATGCACTTAGTTTCAATACTTTTCCACAAATGGAACGTGCAAAGAAGGTTATGAGCTTCCGGGAAAACCCTCCTTATTGCATTCAACAAAGCTTGCTACTTGTCGGTAATAATCACCTTTGGAGTATATCCCTCTACGTAGAATAACTTCTCTTGTTCTAGTTCCCACACATAGCTCTCTTCGAGCTCATCTCTCAAAAAGCAAAAACCAACACTAAAAGGAGCATTGGTAGAAGTTTGCCCGACAATGTTCAACAACGGCATCTCAAACTTGTTGGTTTTGTATGTGCAATCCATTAGAAGCACTTGATGAGAGCACCGTGCCAACTTCACAAACTCGTGGATTAGCCAATAAAAGATGTCTTATTCGTCCTTTCGTCATCATCATGGAAAACCGAGTAATTATGCAACTCCCCCAAATTCCTTAATTGTTGCATTTCATTCCTTTGTTCCCATTTATTAGCCTTCAATTTTTTTTCTTGCATTGTAGATGGTATCCAAAGTAGAAGCATTTTGTGGGTTTCTTTCCTTTAAGTGAGCGAGGATATCAACAGGCTTCATACGAATTTATGTCAGTGATTCTACAATCTTCTCTTCTTCTTCTGTAAGGCGTCCAACATAAGCGTGTGATAGCAAACTCTCCGGTATAGGGTGGTTATGACTACCACATACAACTTTCTCCAAAAACCACCTTTTTGCCGCGTTCTTTTTAAACTGAAGCTTGAAGGGGCATCGGGTCTTCTTACTGAAAGTAGTATTCTTCCTCTTTTTCTTTGCTACTTGCAAGGTATCCTTTTTTGCGTGACTTCTATGTTGTCCACTACACTCGCAAACCATTTGAAAGGCACTATCACTAGTGGTACCATTACAAACTATGATACACATAATCAACTTTCCTCGTTCTCTAGCCCACTTCTTTGCATCGTCTTTCTCCTTCCATGTTTCCTCGGTTAAATAGTGAGAGATAGAATCTTTGGTGAGAAGTTCATTTGCTAAAGGTTGGTCATCCATTATAGGAGGTACATCAACGACCTGGACAAAAACATACCAACATTAGTCTAAACGAGGCAATAAAACCAAAACATATATGAATATACGGTTGGTAAATAAAGAGAATAAACAAACCGTAAACAGGTTACGGTTGGTAGCTGTCATCCAACAACATACCGTATATAGATCAAAAAGAATAGTGAAACACTCAGTTAAATATACGGTTGGTAACCCTTACACCAACACACTGTAATATAGTGTCAGTTGGTATCGATTTATACATTAGTAACCGTAAGTACTGCACTAAGTACTTACATGCACAGATAACCGACGGTTGGTAACCATCAGACATACTTAGCAACCGTAATTTTGGTACGGTTTGGAATCCAACAAATTTAACCAACCGTAATCGGTATAATTTCCGGTTTTCCCAAATTGAACCAATTACGGTTGATATTTGATATTTTAGAACTGTGAATCGTATGTTACGGATGGTAACTTGCTTAAAGCCAACCGTATGTTCTTCTGAAATTTTGAAAAATTTGATCTTTTTACGTACTTTACATAATTTTGATGAACAAAAAGCTAATGAGAACTAGTTTAGAAGTATACCTGGTCATTTTCAGTGCTGGGTTCTTCACTTTGTTGGCTAATTTCTTCAATTGGTTGAGATTGACCTTCACTTTGGTCTAAAACATCTCTACCATCTAAAAAATACTCCATATCAGGATCTCCATCAAGAGGTATGTAGTACTTGTTTTCTCTATCATATAAAGATTCACCCACCTCAAATTTGACACTGGAATCACTCATTTTGGTGGAGTGAATCAAAATCTAGGGTTTCACAAATATCACAAAAGTTTTTTTTTTCTTCTCCTCAATTTTTTTTTCTTATAACTCTAAACATCTGATTTTTGATTCTATAATAAGTGAAAATTAATTATCAAAATTAATCTTGATTATCTACACTAATCTTGATTATCATTACTAAACTTGATTATTAACAATAAGGGTTAATTAGTCATTTCCAGGGTTTGATTGATAAGGGGCACTTGAATTTACTTCTAATGGCCTTTTTTGTCTTATTAGGTTCCCGCCCCTCTACCGATTCCTACCGCCCCTTTACCAAGGTTGTTACTATAGTACTTATGATCTTCCTTTTGCTGATGATGGTGAGCTGAACTTCTTTCGTTCTAATTTCTTCTTCTTCTTCTCTTTAGATGTTCAATTAAATTATATGTATGGGAAAATCTTTAAGAGAATACGAGGAGTCAGAATCAGAATCTTGTTACAGGACCACATCTGAAATTTGTTCATTGTCTTGTATGAGAGTCGATGGTTAGGTTTAGAATTTCCATATATGACTAAAAGGATTAAGTAAGACCATCTTTTATGAAGCCAAAACGTCCAAAGCCAAATATAATAAAATTAAAAACAAAATTACTTATCACATGAGGCATACAAACCAATCAATCGTACACCAAAATCAATCAATCATCCAAACAGTGCAAGCAGTATATAGCCTAGGAGTAGGAAAACATAAAATAGCCTAGGACAAAAGAACAGATCCATCATATGTTATAATAATCATCAATATCAAGACATATCTTACTCATAGTTTCATATACAGACAAGCACGGAGAGAGAAAAATCAAAATAAAGATAAATAAATTCGCATCCATGCTTTTGACATCAAATCTAATATCATGTTATTATCTAAGACATCAAAACATCACCGATTTAGGTAGATCTTCGACTAAAAAAAAAGAAAATGAAAAAATATACCTTGTGAGGAAAAGAAAATGGAACCACATACTTCTTATTCCCAAGGAAGAAAAAAAAAAACAGATCCAAATCCAGCTTTAGCTTTATGATATAATTTTGAATGTCGTAGGAAAAACAACAGAGGAGTATGGACGACGATTCCCAGAAACGTATTATGATTCGATGATCTAAAAAGAAAAATCTCAGTGGAAAAAGAGATTGTGCTTATAACGTTTTGTAGTGATAAAGGTGAAAATGATAGAGAAAGAGGCAGAGTTTCTTATTGATCAGTAGTCACATACCTATTTATAATATCCTTATATACATGTAAGGGAAACCCTAGGTATAGCTAGTTGGGCCGCACATCTATGGGCCGTAGGCCCTACAACATTATGAGGATTATAATGGATTTTATATGTGTTTGATAACCATTATAATAATTGATTATTTTAATCATAATTGAAAAAATCCATTATTTTCATAAACAAAAAAAATTGTTTTGAAAATTTATGATTATCAATTATTTTTTCTAACAAACTCAATTTTTCTTTTTTTTTTGATGTTCTTTAGAGATTATTATTATTATTTTTCTTCTTATTTTCTCAAAACTATCAAGAGAAAGAGATATAAAGACAACACATGACTAAAAAAAAATCCTTGATCATTGTTCTTTCCTCTCCTCTTTGAAATCATCATTTAAGATAATCAATTATTTGAAAACGTGTTTGGGAAAATTTATTTTAAAAACTATTATATCAAAATCATTTATCTAGTTATCCAAAGCGACTTAATTCAGTCGCTCTACGAAATGGGTGGTCTGATTTCCAATCATTGTTTGAGTACCTTTCTCTTTTTGTTTGAGATAGAGTCTGAAGATATCCTTCATAGTATTCAAATTTTATAAAACTTAGAACGCATATGATTTAAATTTTCCAAGTTATATATATATATATATTACAATGATGGTGGAAGACTACAAATATGTTGTTTCTCAAACATTTTGAATGTGGTAAGTTTGTTTCTTCTTGTAATTCAATTTTTAGATTTAATTTTTAGTTTTATTTACATATATTTTAGGAAACTATCAGCATGCACAATAAGGCAGAAGGGAGTTTACCGACTTCAATTGTACAAGTACAGAGGTTTCTCACGATGATTTGCTAGATTTGAAAAGGGATAATTGATTTATTTATTTCTTGATAATTCAAAAAGTTGTACTAACCGATAAAAAAAATTACAAGAGAGTTTACAAGAAAAGTGGTCAGAAGACCCCAAAAACTTATAAACTAATTGAATCTATAGTAAGCAACATTTGGTTATTCAACTGAGTTTAAAGAAGAAAGGTTGAAGATTTGACCATGATCTTTGTGATGAAGTTGATTGCCTTACTTGGCTTAACACGATTTGAAATGACGAGGGTACCAAGTATATCGCAATCTTGTGATGTCAACCTATAAGTCTGATAGCTTGTGTGATCAAATATAGACAGAGAATGTCAAGTCGATATGGAAACAACAAGGTAAACACTTGGTATATAGTATAATTAAGTTAGACACTGACCCTAACTATATGGATCAATCCAAGTGTTTGATTAACATACAATTATGTTTACTTTTAATTATAACTAAAACGATAATAATTATAATTACAGAAAGTAAAAGTAAATACACATCACGATTTAGTTAACGAGGAAACCGCAAATGCAGAAAAGCCCCGGGACCTAGTCTAGTTTTGAATACTCTCAGAATTAAGGTGTTATACAAATACTACTATCAACTTCGTATTTTTTAGACCAAGTAAACTACCCCCGAGTTACCTAGTTCCCTCAGTATCCCTGCGTCTACAACCAATCTGGTCCCAAATCCTAAGACTGAGTTCACTATCTTATGTTGCTTAAGTCGTTGTGAAAAATTTAAGCACTTAACTCCTTTGGATCGTCTTCCAAAACAGAAAGGACTAATCTGTTCGTAAACCACTTTTTCAATCTTAAGAAATAAATCAAAAATTATAGTTGAGCTCAACAAAGGCTCTTCCATTTAATCTTATAAACTCCTTTCTTGGGTAAGATGTACCAAGATCTAGATTATCAAGATAACCATATTTAGGTATACAAACTTCCAGATTCGGATAATGAAGAATACAACCAAATCATAGCTTGGCGATCTAATATATACGACTAGTAAATTAGTTTTATATCAAAGATAAGCAAGATCAAGTTGGATCCCAGCCGATCAAGTTTGTGCACAAATTTAAATCAAAAGATACAGAACCAGTAAGAAATTTTCTTGTCTTCAAAAATCTTCAATGTCTTCTTCTGTACATGCACAACCAAACTTGATTTCAAATTATGATCGATCATGCATAGAATGGTATCTGTTAACACTGGATGATCACAAGTCATCATCAGGTCTAAAAACAAATCAGAACTATCGTTAATCCCTTGATCTAGTTTGAGTGACATTATGTAAGAAGGGAATACTCTCAAGAATAATCAAACCATGTGCAATCAAGGTTTAACAACCGTTAGTCAATCTAATTAATAATCGAAAACTAAAATTATAATGCTAGTTTCCCACCAATGATACTATCTAGACGCTTTTTGATTCCGAAAAATTCTTTAAGCTAGCAAATGTAAGAGAGTTTGCCTAATTAGTTTACTATCCTCTCCAAGATAGTATTAGTTGTAATAATAATAACCATTTAGAGCATTGACTACAAATGATATTGTCACCGCTCGTGGATATGTTTGAACAAACTTCATTATTTATAGACCAAGGTAGTTTGACACCAAAAATTTCCATAACCGAAAATATTCTTAAGATATGCAATAAACACCTATTTTCGGTTTTGTCTAATCCCAACCAGTATCCAACTGTTATTCTTAAATCCCTCTTGGATTACAACTCAATATTACCTAGCATACAAGTATTTAACTAATATATCTTCCATAGATATGTTTCGCTTGCTTAAAAGCAAAACACGTATATATTCGAAAATCTTAACAAAAAGATTTTCAAACATTTAAGTTTGGGATCTCGCCTAGAGTATCAAGGAATATTTTTGAACAATAAAATATGAAATATAAGATTTTTATACATGTTTAGATTACTCACAATGTCCAAGCATTTTTCACACCCAATTTCTAAAATCACAGAAACCTTAAAGTGTATGTGAGTTTGGAAATAGGTTTTTCTAAGGGGGTCAGTTCTGCTAGGGATCCAAAATTGGTAGGGATCGGTCCTTCTAGAGATCTCCAATGCTTAGGGATCAATTATGTTATAAATCCCAATAGAAACCGGCCACCAATCTATTGATTTCTTTCAAATATGAAACAAGTTTCGTAAATCTACTTCCTTAATCTCATGTAATCAAACATATATAGTTATCTAGGCATGAAATCAATCTTAAGTTCATTGCACAATCTTGTAACAAGTTACGAAGATTATGTCTATGTCGTAATTACGAAGTTCAAAAGATATATGTTATACTTCGTGATTCAATATACCTAAGTTATAAGATAACTTGTGTATTCTTCCTTGACACTTTGATCACAATAAGATGATCAAGTCTCTGATAATAGATTTTCATATATATAACTTCGCATGTTATGTTTTCAACTTGAAAGTAATGAGATAGACATGGAAACAAGTCAAGTATTGTATTACTTGAAAAAGCTGGGTACAACAACCTCACCCAATATTTCGATTAGCAATCTGTGTGGACAAACTCCAATATACTTTCAAGAGAATCAACTAGACTCAATATTAATAAAGTATATCAAAGAGTTCTAATATCTCTATTTCACAATTTAAACAGCAAATCAAACAGATAAAAATCCGTGAGCCTAATTATTTTGTGAAATAACTTGAACGGTACCAAAGACCAATGTTCAAGTGTCAATCAATGTAAATCAACATCCAAAGGTTGGATATTTTAATTGATTGATCTTAACGCACAACCTTGTGATATTTCAATTATATAAAAAAATATAATGCGGAAAAGAAATAAACACATACACCAGAATTTTGTTAACGAGGAAACCGCAAATGCAGAAAAACCCCGGGACCTAGTCCAGATTGAACACACACCGTATTAAGCCGCTACAGACACTAGCCTACTACAAACTAACTCCGTTCCGGACTGTAGTTGAACCCCAATCAATCTCACACCGATCCAAGGTACAGCTTGCGCTCCTTACATCTCCGATCCCAACAGATACTACACACTTGATTCCCTTAGTCGATCTCATCCACAACTAAGAGTTGCTACGAACCAAAGTCGAAGACTTTAATAAACAAATATGTATCACACGTAAAAGTCTACGATAATAGATAACTGCCTCCCACGTAAATAACTACGAGTTTTTTTCTATTTTTTGATAAATCAAGGTGAACAGAACCAATTGATAACCCGTACTTATATTCCCGAAGAACAACCTAATATTATCAATCACCTCACAATAATCTTAATCGACGCGGCGAAAAAAGATATTGTGGAATCAAAAACGATGAGACGAAGATGTTTGTGACTACTTTTATATCTTGCATATCGGATATATTAATCTCAAGCCAATCGTTATGATTGTACTAAACACGATAGAATCAGCAAGATCAGATCACACAACTACAAGAAAGTAGTATAGGTTTGGCTTCACAATCCCATTGAAGTCTTCAAGTCGTTAACCTACAGGGTCTCAATAAGAAACCTAAGGTTAAAGGATAATCGACTCTAGCTTATACAACTAGTATCACACAGGAGGTGTAGGGATTAGGTTTCCCAGTTGCTAGAGTTCTCCCTTATATAGTCTTTCAAATCGTGGTTTGCAATAAATGTTAGCTTAGTAACAAAGCATTCAATATTCACCATTAGATGAAAACCCGATTAGATTCAAGCTAATATCTTTCAAATGTTGGATCGAAAACTTAGCTTGTTACACACAAATGAAATGCACGATTTTAGGTTTGTGTAACCGTACCCAAACATGTACATTTTTTGGTTCAACAATAGTTAACCAATTGGTTAGCCATATGAGAACTTTCATATCAAACATATTCTTCTTCACCATAACTAGTTCAAATGACTCAAATGAACTAGTTAGAGAGTTGTTTAATTGTATAAATCTTATAGAAGTATACAAGACACAATTAAAGCAAAAACGATTTGATTCACTCGAATCGATTCATGAACTTTATAGACACGGTTTGCAATTTGCATTCCTTAGTTAATATAAATATAAGTTTACAAAAATCGTCTTTAGATATAACCAACTCAATTTCGCGGACTTAAGTTCCCGGAAGGAGTTCATAAACTCCAGTAGATATTCTCGGGATGATAACTTCCGCCGTTCATGACCGAGTTCTGACTCTTGCTCCGGTTTTCTGATCAACAAAGTACGCATACTTTGGTTCAAGGAATAAGGACTTATACATATATGTGTTGCCACACAATGTTTATATCCAACAATGGTTATATAATCTAAACTCTCATTTCAATCATTGAAACATTTATAGAGGACGTTATTAAATAGTTGTTGTTTACAAACTATTTTTCGTCAAAGCAATTTTCAAAGTGATTGAAACATAACATGACTTTTGTCACTAAGTAAAGATGAACTTGGCAAAAGCGAAAGCTTACCAACACGTATTTTGAGAAATAGATAAGCGAGATAAACTCGGCTCGAAATATCAAATGTGTATAATCAAATTCTATATAGCAAAATGACTTTTGTCTCAAAATAGGAGATAGAGTAGATAGACTTTTGAGTGATAGATAAGTTCAAGTCTCTACATACCTTTTAGTCGATGAAGTTCCACCAGTTCCTTAAGTAGTTCTTCGTCTTGTATGATGATTGCCATGGAGTTTTTGAGCTCAACTACACATACTATCCTAGTCCGAGACTTAGATATAGTAGACTAGATATCAAGACTTATACTTTTGATCACTAACATTGACAAACATGCTTGAGATAGCATCGCATGCGAGTTCGACCAGCAAAGTGCTCTAACATTACTAACCTCAAGTGGAAGGATAATGACTTCGTTGATGTCGATACGTCTTCGTAATATTCGTGTATTCAGAGTAATACTTGTATGTCTCTCAACATTTCTATACTTCCTAATCCAGCCTAACGAAGTTGACTCTAGTAATATAATCAGCGAGTTTCACTTTTGATACTAAAATATGTAAACCAATTAACCTTGACATACCAACGTTTGACGGGTTCAACCAAGCAAATTCTTTCAAAATCTCCCCCTTTGTCAATTTTGGTGAAAAACACTAATACATATGGAAAATACAAGAGTTAAAAGATAAAGATATTACATTACATAACCGTCTCTTAACTTACTCTTCATACGCTTTGATCTAAGTTTCAACAGTAATAACCTGCACATATTCAAAAGTAAATGTCGTTGTTAAAGCGTTTGAATAACAAAATCTTTACTCCCCCTAAAAAAAAGCTAGGTAGATATTCAATTTGAATATATTAATTATTCCCTTTTGTAGTATGTAATACTACACAACACGATGATATGTTTCCCCCCTTAGACTATGCTTTACTCTTTCGTCAGATATATACTTTTCAGCACATATATCCATCATCAGTAATTGTAAATCACTTGTATACTTATATTCTCCCCCTTTTTGTCACAAAAATGACAAATAAACAAAAAAATACATAAGCCAACCGAAAGGTCACCAATATTTTGCATATCGTCCAGGTAAAAAGCGGTACACGATAAATCCCGATATTATCGGCCGATACGATCGATATTAACTACATGGAATCCTATAAAAGTTAACCACAAAGGTTCAACATACCATTTTAGATAAGAAACACTAAAACCGAAACTATCAAAGTAATTTGTTTTAGCCTCTTATCAAGGAAAAAATTGCCCGAAGCAATTTTCCCTTTGATCTGATAAGTCAAATAATTGTACTTCATTTAGAAAATACAAAACTAGGTTAGATAACAAGTTTTCTCATCAAGGACCGATTAGACTTGAATAATCGTACCGTGTTTGGATAAGTGTAAACTAAGATCAGAATTAACCTAATTTTTTATATCAGGAATCAATTGAGTACATCAATTGAACCTTCTTTTGTTAAGAAAAAAAAATAATAATCAAAATTGACTTTAGTTTTTCTTGACCGGAACCAATTGTAACAACAAAACAATTGTACCATATTTCGTTAAGCAAAAGTAAGAATAAGCAATTTAAAATAAAATTTTCTTAATATGACAACAATTAAAAAAGTACAAATAAATCGTTACCTCGCTTTTCAATATGACAAACTATGATCTAAACCGATCAAGTTTTCATATCAAGAAGTATATCAAAATAATTCTTCCCTCGATTCCCCACAAAGATATGACATTTAAGCACAAATTTAATATATAACTCTCCCCCTTTGTGTTGTTATTCTTTGCATGATGAAGGAATAACAAAAGAGGAAACCTTTACCAGAGAAAAGTCAACAAGGTCTAAGGCTCTAAGCTAAAATCGAAACTCATATGTATACCAGATACACAACTTATAAAACATAAATTGATAATAGTATAATTGTGACTTCACACATGAGTTTATACAGTATCTACTTATGATTTTTTGATAAAGCAACCCAATCGGTTAAACCAGAAATCTTGCTAAATTAAAAAGTCATAAAATCGTAAGAGATAACCAATATGAGATTGAAATATTAGGGATATTGGAAATCGAAACTAAATCTCATAAACCGAAATCAAAGCAAATAGATAATCATTTGGAACAAGCGATGCAATCGTAACTTTCAAAAGAATGAAACAAAGGATTTAAAATAGGAACATAATCATTCATATTTATTGATAGTTTGAATAAACTTTACACAAATGTTGAGATAAATCAATAATTTATTTGTGTATTCATGGGAGGACATAAAATAAGAATCGAATCTTATTAGTATCTTTGATGCATCTTATTCCTTCATATTCTCAAGACCCGGTGAGGGTAGGTTAACATTCCCAAACTTGAGTTTATGGATTTCCTCAAAGCGAGATAACCTTGTTACTTGACCATGATTTCTTGCAGTTGAGATATTTTGGTGAATGACTCTGAAAGGGCATGCAACTTTATTTTGGCTTGAAACATAATTGAGTCATGGTCTCAATACATTGTTGTTTCTTCTAAGTATTTTCCTTTCCTTCCCGCTAAACCAATCTTTTTTTTCTTGGTCTTTTCTTTCGTTTTTTTAGCATCAAGAGATGCATGGAGAAAATTTATTCAAAAAAAAAAAATTCCTTTAGATCAAGCACCTTCGAAAGAGAAGACATCGAATCCTGATTCATGGTTTACTTATAGAAATAACTGTAAAACAGGAACAACTTTTTTTATCTCCAAAGACAAAAAAAGAATTACTACTGATTTCCTCAGTAGTGCTTGGGCTTTTGAAGTTTTATCAACATCGAACCCGTCTTGCTAGAGATCCCCAATGCATAGAGATCAATCCTTCTATGGATTCTCAATAGGAACTAGACCACCAATCCAACGGAAAAAAAATCGTAAGTTGATGCGTGTCGTAACCACAAAAAATTAGTAAATTTTTTTCCATCCAATTAACAAGTAATATGGTAGTAGTTAAGTTCGTTCCCACGAGGAGCAAGAGGTTTTAGTTGTCTTATAATGTTACAGAAAATGGGGTTTTGGTTTTAGATTTTATAAAGAAGAATTAATTGGGGGATATAAGAATTAATTGGGGGATATGAATTACTTCCCCCAACCCATGGTGTGTGCTAAGGGGTGATTTTTAGGGGCGAAAATACTAAAATACCCTTCCCTCAAAATAAAAATCAAAAAACTTAAAATCAAAAAACAAAATCATATTCCACATTTCCATCTCCACTTCTTATTAATCTTTTTAGGGTTAAAACTTTGAAACCCAAATGTTCCCCATTCTCTTTCAAATTCTAAATTTTCCCCATTTCCTTTCAAATTCTCTTCTCCTTCTCTGCCGGAAGTGATGAAGAACATGTCGGAAATGATGAAGACCACGCCGGAAGTGATGAATACCATGCCGGAAATGATGAAGAACATGTCGGAAATGATGAAGACCACGCCGGAAGTGATGAATACCATGCCGGAAATGATGAAGAACATGTCGGAAATGATGAAGGTCACGCCGGAAGTGATGAAGACCATGCCGGAATTGATGTAATTCAATGCCGGAACTAAATTCCGGCATGCTCGATATAAATCTATTAATGCTTTGGTAGTCATGTGAAAAAAATATCAATTTTCCAATACTTTTCATCATGTGCCTAGGCATAGAAATTTAAGATGAAGACCACACCGGAAGTGGGTTCCGGCATGGTTATTTAGGATGAAGACCACGCCGGAAGTGATGAAGAACATGTCGGAAATGATGAAGACCACGCCGTAAGTGATGAAATTCAATGTCGGAACTAAATGCCTAAGATGCTCGATATAAATCTATCAATGCCGTAGTTAAGTGAAAAAAAATTAATTTTCTCGGATACTTTTCATCATGTTCCTAAGATAGAAATTTAAGCAAAACCATGCCGGAAGTAGTTCCGGCATGCTCGAAAATCGATAATCGTGTTTAAGTAGATCGATTAAAACTAGAAAAAAAAAAGGTTTTGAAGATCAAAACTGAAAAATTACCTCCTGATAGTGGCAAACAATTTATAAAAATTTCCAGCAAATGCCGGATGGTTTTTTGGTTGAATACCATGCCGGCACCAAGCTTTTTCAGCTGCAACAATGGTGGATTCAAAGAAAAAAAAATCAAATTTTCAGCCTCTTAGCAGCAATTCTCTCTTCACAATCATCCTCCACTTTCACCAAAAAAAATTCCCTCTCAATTTTTTTTTCAAGTTTCTACTCTCGTCTCACTCACCCAAATACAAATACATACTAATCATTTAACAAATACTTAAGATTTTTACTAATTATTATTAAACACTAAACCTGATTAGTGAGGGGTAGATTAGGATTTAAAAAATACTTAGATAAGGGGTGACCCTGATTTGATATTTGGATCCAATTTTTTGTCTTTTTCCTCTATCCCCCAATTAGTTTTGATATCCCCCAATTGCGTGTTCTTTATAAAGCAAAATAAATAAATCAATTAAAAAGATAAAGTTGAAATCAATAAGAGAGACAAGATAAGGAATCTTTATTAGTTGCAAAACAACGATTCAAGTTATGTTCTTTTCCACTTTTTATTAGTCACAGATTATCACCAACCGTAGATATGACAGCTATATCAGTGCTGACCCCAAAATCCCTTGTATCACCGGATACGGAAGTTCTCGCCTACCAGATTCTATTTATCAAACCATCAAGTAGCACTCAATATGTAATTTAATTAAACGCATTACGATTTATGAATTTATTAGGTCGATATTAGTAGTTAGAATTTTAGATCAAGGTCTACTTGCTAACGTTGTTTTTACACACAATTGCTCCACGGAATCCCTCCGCAAGGTCTCGTGTTTTCTGCTTATGTAAATAGTAAGAAAAGATTACTTATCCCTAACTTTCACTAGCTTTAGATCAATTAAAAAATAGATTTAGCATACATTCTAAACGACCTATCAATCAAGCATAAACATTCTTATTAGTAAAAACCAACGATAATCATGTGAAAACTTCAAAGTAGATTTAAAACAAAACTAAAAACATGTCAAGAACTAGGAATTCATCTTCAATCAATAATAAAATTAGCTACTCATGGTTTGGAGTTCACAAAGACCAAGTGTAGTGTGTGTAAAGGTGTAGATGTGTAAGTGTATAGAAAAGTAGAGAACTTCTTTATTTATAGGCTTCAATTTGCTAGCAATCCTCTTAGGAACAGACTCCCTTTCCTTAAGCAATTCAATTTCCAAGTCCAAGCCTTTCTCAAATTCTTCCATCTCCACTTTCCAAATTCAAGTCCAATTCCTCAAACCCATGAGTCTAGAAAATTCTGCACAAATATCTGTAATTTTGGTCGCCTGAAAAGTTCTCGGGATCACCGGAATTAGGCCGGAAAAGTCACATGTCGGTTGCTTCAGATTTTGTTCCGACACAGGAATATTTCGGCAGAGCACCGTCAAAGTAAACGGTCAAGAAGGTCAACCGGTTAGTCATCTGGGTCAAGGTAGGGAAGTTAGCTACTGAGTCAGCTACTCTGACTCGGTCTTATTGTGTATCCAGCTGAGTCAAGGTCTGGATCGGTCATCGGACTCGTCTGGATCGACTCGCTGGAGGAGAAATTTGGGCAGAGTCTCGGCTGTTTACAGGATTTTCTCAGGCCAAGTTCAGGCCGATGTAATGTCTCAATTCCTGAACAAATCCTAGCACACGTCTATTCATTTCAAAAGAAACAACAATTTCTCTCATCTGTTTCCGCCATCAACTCAGCGCCACAGATCGCCATCATCTTGTCCTCTGATTCTTTCATTCTACACTCCGGCAACATTACCAAAGACAGCAACATCATCTCCATTGCTTCATTCTTCACCTTGTTCATCTCAATCTCTAATTTCTCGAATCACATCAAAACCCATTTCTTCATCCGAGATTCAAAAGCAAACCCCCATTTTATTTCTCGATCCTGATTTCTTCACTTCCCGCTACACGTAACAAACCCTTTCCTTCTATCGATTGCCACAAACAAAGAACAATATCACATACCAACATCATCTACTAACCCATTTCGATCCATGACAGCAGTTTGAGTTTCTGTAATTTCTAACAACACCAACCGCTACATCCATTCTCTGATTTCCATCTGCTTCTATTGCAATCATTCATAGCCACAAACCCATGAACATCATCGCCACTGTCTTCCCTGTCTTGATTTTCCGGCCACAATACCTATTATTCATCTTCCGGTTTTGGTAATAGTAACACCAATTTCTTCTTCTGGTTTCGAGCCTGTCTCCAACCCAATTTTGTTGTTCAATCGCAGAAACAATCGAAACCCTAATTAACCAGAGATTCAAGACCCATCTTCATTGGATCACATCAACATCTGAATTCCATCACAAGAATCAACACTAATTCGCAGCCATCTAAACCCACTGAATCCAGTACCACCACTAACACAAACCCCTGAATCCAATATCCGCTTAAAAACACAAATTCCTCGTCAATCTTCTTCTCGTATTTCCGGATCCGATTTCTTTGGCTCAACAATGAGCCACAATGCTTTTCTCAATTTCAGGTGTGTGTAAGAATAAGAGAGAAACATGGCCGGATATTCAACACTCGGTCACCTTAATAAGGGATACCCAGCTGGCAGCCCCTTAATCTCTGATGGCTGTCTTTAGTACTCCTCCAAGAGATTTACCCCCTAACCTTATCCGGGCTCCTGATAGTGTTCGCCCATGGGAATGACAATTATGCCCTTCTTGTTCAAATTGCGTAATTTCTTCTTTTTTTCTTCCATGCGACTCCAGAGTACCTAATAACTCAAAAACAAACGTAAAATACATAATTTACAAGAAAAATAGCAAAGAAAGCATAACCAAAAGATAATAATTAACGGTGTATTCTACACCTATCATAAGTCCATTTCCTTAAACCCATGTAATCAAACATAGTTTTGTAGGCATGAAATTAATCTTAAGTTCGTTAAACAATCTAGTAAAAAGTTATAAAGGTTATGTTTATTTCTCACTAGTAAGGACACATGTGCGATGCACATGCTTGAATTTTGCTCTTTTGACAATACCAAATTTGATAACAATGATATTTTTTTCATAAAGTAAAATTTAGTATTCTTATTTGTACTCATCACGTAGGTATTTCAAAGAGCTTTCTAAATATGTTAATTTTAGAAAAATCCGATGTGTATTTCGAAAGATACCAAGTTTTTAAAAAAATTGATGTATTTTTATAATAATGGCATTTATGTAAATATGTGAATATATAAGGTTGTTTATGTAAGTATTGATTCAATATACACTTTCACCCTTGAATACATATGTATAATAGTGGTTGATATTCAAGGTCATATTAGTAATATCAAGGTTACACCAAGCTATTTTGTCATTTTGTGACCAACCAAAATACCTTTTTTCTTTATATTAGTAAGATTTACGAAGTTCAGTAGATAGACATTATACTTCGTAACTCAATATACCTAAGTTGTAATACAACTTGTATATTCTTCCTTGACAGTTTGATCACAATAAGATGATCAAGACTCGATACTAGAGTTTCATATATATATATATATCACATGTTATATTTTCAATCTAAACGACTTGAAAGTAACACGTATTGCAATTGGAAACAAGTTAAGTCCTGTATTACTAACCTCAACTGGAAGGATGATGTCTTTGTTGATGTTGATACATCTTCAGAGTAATACTTATATGTCTCAATATTTCTCGACCTCACAGTCTAACCTAACGAAGTTGACTTTAATAATCTAATCAAGAAACTTTGAGTATTGTTAATAAAACATGAAACCAATCCTGAGATATACCAACGCTTGACGGGTTCAACCGAGCAATGCTCTAACACGATTTGCAAGCCAAATATCGTTATGTAACTACGAATTAGGGTTTGGATAGATTTTCCGACTTTACATAGGATTCCACTTGGTGATGATTATCTTCCTTCCCAATCTTCAAATGGGTCTATCGTTGGCTTTGCAACCATAATTTAGGGAAGTAAAGATTGTATCTTCAAAATGGGATATTATTAATATTCCAATTAGTAATGAAGTTCTCAAACAGACTTATCCGTATTGGGGATACAAGCTACATCGGAGCAGTATAAGAGCGAGATGAACGACTGTAACCATTTTCTATAGGGATTTCAAAGATCTAACTTAGATGAGATGTAAAAACTTAGGGATACCATGATGTTTGACATGTCCACTTCGAAATTTCGATCATGGTGGTATAAGTTCAAGTCATTGTGGGGTAGGTTCAAATCCTGGTGGTTGAAGTCAGTGAAGTTTGAAAAGTTATGGAAGTCAGAGAAACTGTCGTTTTCCTCCAAATATAGTGGTAGATACTTATCTAACAACATGATATGAAGTCATTGACATGAACGCAACTCCTCGAGGTTTGTTTAACTAGTTTCCAACTGAAATTTTGATTCATAGTGGTGTCTTTAATGTTGAACCAACTTGAAAATATTATCTTTATACCTCAATTGCCTCAACCACAATAGTATTTCACCCACTTCAAGACTTTTATTGTGATTCCTGACAGACGCATTTATGTGTCTAATTTGTCCTCAATGTTTCGTATTGTTAGTACTCGTTTTCGTCCTTATTATGGTGTTTTGTGAGTTTGTAGGTATTTTTTGGAAATCAATATTGTTGGAAAAATTCGGCTCGAAAAGTTGCTCGGAGCACCTCCGGAGGACACATGTTATTCGGACTATCGCTTTTGGCTAAGGGGCACCTCAGTTGGGCACCTTCTATTCACACCCCAGAACAGGATAAGGGGAAACCCTTTCTTCTCCGTTTGAAAACAGATTTTAAGGAAAACTTAATATAATTCTCACCTGCAGAATTTTCGTCCGAGATTTGAAGGCATTTTGGAGAGACTCAATGGCTCAGATTGTTGGGGGATACTCTATTACGGATAACAGGCGTGGTAGGGTTGTTGGAATTGATCGAAATTGGTTGAACATTAAGATTGAAGTTAACATGGCAACACGGGTTTCAGTTATTCTTCCCGAGTAATTTGAGTACGTAACATAGGTTTGCGTATGCCTACAACGCGTGTAACCACTTCTTGGATGTTGACTGAGCATGTTTGGAGTGTTTAAACACGAGAAAACAGCGTCAGAAGATATATTTGGGAAAGAAAATATTCTTAGAATATTTTTCTTTACTGCCGAGTTATGAAGATTTTTTGGAGTAATGGCGAGGATTTTCTTAGCCATGTTGAGTATAAATAGGCTCTGGGGGTTTCACTGAGGGAGGCAGAGAGATTGGGAGCAGTTTAGAACATCACAGAGTCGAGAAAATCAAGCTGCAGAGAATTGCCATTTTCTACTGTCAAGAACACGAAGAACATCAACGCACAGGGGACCGTCGTTTTCTCTACAGTGCTTACGACTCACAGCCGAGGGTCGTAATACGGAAGGCAGACTTAAAAGCAATAAAGAACAGTTCTTTTTAACAGTGTTTGCAACACTTATAATCGTTGCAAACACCCGATTTTATCATTTTCTCCATTTCATCATTTGTACACCTCCTTTGAGCAATAAAAATGAGTTTTGAGCGTGTTTCCAACATGATGAGAGGCTAATTCTCCCACAACCAAGGCAATGAGGAAGCTATTTATGCATGAATAATTGGTAACTATTTTATTTTCTCTAATTTATAATTAATAATTCACTCAATCACTGCTTTTGCAGAGTTTTAAATTGTTTGCATAATTTTCGTCATTAGTTGTGATTCAATTAGATAGGTTATACTTTGTTTAGATAATCTATGCTTAGGGGATACAATTAATTTTTGGGAATTTTCCTGATTATTTGTGGATTAAGAAATAAGGAATTAAAAAAAAAAAAGATAATTAGAGTTTTGTGTTATTCACCATAAATTATTCATGTGTAATAGTGGAATCATTGTCTTGGTTATTTTCTCATATCTTGAATCGATTTTGTGTTAAGTTTTCCTTATTTTTAAAGTTTTATAAGTCTAAAATCTTTTGCTTTCACAAGTCTCACCGAACCTTTTTACTACAACATTATTGAGTCACATCAATTCCATCCTCATGAATGATCCTAATCGGGTTACTTTTCAAGGTTTAGAGATGATTATCTTGATGAGACTCAACCACCAAATGAGGATGTGAGAAATTATGCGAAAATCGTAATAGGAAATCCATGACTTTTGCATTGGTGAGGCATGATTTACTAGCATATGGCATGCTTAATTCTTATGTAGTTTGGTCCTTCTGAGACTTTACCTGTGATTGTTGCTTCCGACTTGGATAGTGATCAGGAAAGTAGGCTAGTAACCGTCCTTCAAAACAACAAGGAATCTTTAGGGTGGACCATAGCAGACATTAAGGGTATAAGTCCTACTGTTTGTATGCATCAAATCTATTTAGAGGAAGATACCAAACCTTCTAGGGAGATGCAACGAAGACTAAACCCTAATATGAAATAAGTAGTTCGAACCGAGGTTCTTAAGTTGTTAGATGCATTATCTAACCTATTTCAGGACATGCAAGTAGGTCAGCCCCGTTCGGGTTGTTCCCAAGAAATCCCAGTATTACATCGTAGTCCATAATGATAACAATGAGTTAATCCCTACCCGAGTGACCACGGGTTGGTGTCTTTGTATTGACTATAGGAAATTGAACAAGGTCACTAGGAAGGACCACTTTCCCCTTCCCTTCATCGACCATATGCTACGAGATTAGCTAGACATAGTCATTACTGCTTTTTAGATGGCTACTCTGGCTATAATCAGATCGTTATTGCCCCAGAAGACCAGGAGAAAACCACTTTTACCTGTCCCTTTGGTACCTTTGCGTATAGACGCATGCCTTTCGGGTTATGTAACGCCCTTGCAACTTTTCAGCGTTGCATGATGAGAATATTTTCAGATATGGTAGAACGGTTCTTGGAGGTCTTTATGGATGATTTTTCAGTGTTTGGTTCGTCTTTCGATGAGTGCTTGCATCATTTGTCATTAGTGTTGACTAGATGTAAGGAAAAGAATCTAGTGCTTAATTGGGAGAAATGTCATTTCATGGTTCAATCAGGAATTGTTTTAGGGCATATCGTATCTTCTAAGGGTATAGAGGTAGATAAATCCAAAGTTGACCTTATTAAGACTTTACAAGTCCCAAAACCGTAAAAGATATTAGGTCATTCTTAGGGCATGCAGGTTTTTATCGTCGATTCATTAAGGATTTTAGCTTGATTCTAGACCTCTTTGCAATTTGCTTGCAAAAGATGTTAAGTTTGTCTTTGATGATGCTTGTTTAGAGGCTTTTGAGAAGCTTAAGACTTAACTCACTACCGCCCCCATAGTCCAGGCACCTAACTGGAACCTACCCTTTGAGATCATGTGCGATGCTTCAGATTATGCTATTGGTGTTGTGCTAGGTCAGCGAGAAAACAAATTACTTCATGTGATTTACTATGCTAGCAAAACTCTGAATGATGCCCAGTTGAACTATACAACTACAGAGAAGGAACTATTGGGCATTGTGTTTGCCTTAGACAAGTTTATACCCTATCTCTTAGGTTCTAAGATCGTAATATATACTGATCATGCTGCTTTGAAATACCTTTTGTCTAAGAAGGATACCAAACCTAGATTGATTATATGGATCCTTTTATTACAAGAATTTTGTCCAGACATTAGAGACAAAAAAGGGTGCATAAAATGTAGTAGCAGACCACTTGTCTAGGCTGATTGTTAGTTCTCCTAATGATTCCCTTCATATAAGGGATAGCTTTCCTGATGAACAATTGTTCTCTGTTTCCCAATCACCTTGGTATGCAAATATAGTGAATTATCTTGTTACTGGTCGAATGCCCCAACATTGGGGTAAACAAGATCGCTCTAGGTTTTTAGCCGAGGTTAAGCACTTCTTTTGGGATGATCCTTATTTGTTTAAGTATTGTCCATACCAGATTATTAGGAGATGTATACCAGTAGAGTGACCAGTCCAAAGTATTATTTCCTTTTGTCATGATCATGCTTGTGGGGGTCACTTTAGTGCTAAGAAGACTGCTGCTAAGATATTGCAGTGTGGATTCTATTGCCTTCATTGTTTAAATATTCCCATAGTTACTGTGTTACTTGTGAACGTTGCCAGAAATTAGGAACCATTTCCCGTAGGAATATGATGCCCTTGAACCCGATTTTAATTGTTGAGGTCTTTGATGTGTGGGGTATTGACTTTATGGGTCCATTTTCTAATTCTTTTGGTAACCTATACATCATTGTCGCCGTAGACTATGTCTCTAAGTGGATTGAGGCGGTTGCGTGTTAAACCAATGACCATAGGGTTGTGATTGAGTTCTTGAAAAATAATATACTTACACGTTTTGGTACACCGCGAGCTATAACTAGTGATGGAGGGTCGCACTTTTATAATGGACCTTTTAGGCTTCTGATGAAGAAATATGGTATTACACATAAGGTAGCTACCCCGTATCATCTGCAGACTAGTGGTCAGGTAGAGGTTTCTAATAGGGAGATAAAACGTATATTAGAGAAAACAGTTAATCCTAATCGGAAAGACTGGTCGTCTAAGCTTACTGATGCCTTATGGGCTTACCGCATCGCGTTTAAAACCTCTATTGGAATGTCGCCTTATCGGCTTGTTTATGGCAAGGCATGTCATTTACCTGTTGAGTTAGAACATAGAGCTTATTGGGCTGTTAAGCAGCTAAATTTTTCACTTGACAAGGCAGGAGCCCATAGGAAACTCCAGCTCAAGTAGTTGGACGAGATTCGTATAGATGCTTACGATAGTGCGAAGGAGTATAAGAATAAAATGAAACTTGTGCATGATAGAAATATTTTACTGAAGTCATTTTCTCCAGTGTCAAAAAGTTCTTCGTATGATACCCGCTTGCATCTTTTCCTGGGAAGTTACGTTCTCGGTGGACGGGTCCTTTATTGTTCGTGACTGTCTTTCCTCATGGAGTGTTGAGATCGAGACACCAGATGGTAGTAGTTCTTCGAAGGTTAACGGTCAGAGATTGAAACCCTTTTTAGAACCCTTTCCTACAGGTGATGTTGAGGAGGTCCCTCTGGAGGACCTTGTTTACCCTTGATTGACCATCGAGGCGATTGTATGTTGTATATTAGTTTTTGATTTCTCTCTACACCCAGGTACTATCTTTCCGACTTCTCTCTTTACTAATTCCTCATGTTACATTACTTTTTGGTATTGCTCTTTCATTAGAAACATTGAGGACAATGTTAGATTTAAGTTTGGGGGTGTGGAAGAAACTTTTTGTTAGCTTTTAGTTGTAATAAATAAACTCCAGAGCCTAGAAATTTATGTTTATTAAGGATGGAACTAACCAATCTAAGTGGATGGAAGCATTTTGGTTGTAGGAGTTGAGGAACCAATCTGATAAGATGGAAACATCTAAAGAGTCTATTCATAAAAGCACAGAGCTCTGGTGTTAGAAAAAGAAAACATGGTAGTTTCGCCACATCCTCGTGATGGAAACATCGAAAGAATCCTGATCACTTCTTTTATTTTTCTCTTTACCATTGCTAGGGTGAAATAGAGTGACTGAGATACCAAAAAAAAAAAAAAAAAAAAAAAAAGAGACCAGACCACTAGACCAATCGGAATAAATACAATAAAGTCGACCACTGGTACCCTTGTATATGCCATTTGAGTTGACCTAGAGTTAGGATTATCGACCACTGGTTCCCTTGTATATGCCAGTGTGTTGATATTAGTCCAGACCAGTGTCTCAGTCCATTAGGATAGGCTCACCTTAGTCAACATCATCCACATTTTTCTCTACATCCATCTTCTTAATCTATCCATGTGATTGGTTGACTCCGGTTTATGATGTCCAAAATCTATCTGAGTAGAGCTCTGTCACTTTATATGAATTTTAGTATGCTTGAGTGCAAACTCGTGTACAACAATTGGAATTTCGCATCAAGGTACTTCCTCCTGTAGTCAATAAGTATGCCAACCAAGGAGATTCTTTAGTGCCTTCCAAGGTTCTCGTGAGATAGCTAGGGTCTGGGGTAAAGGTTTTGTGGGTACACCTCTGGTAAACCCTCCGGAGACAACACTCCGCCACTAGGGCGACCTAGCGGTTTAACGGCTTGCTGCACGTTCTTAGTGTAGTCATTTTATTTTTATTTATTAGTTTTGCTCGAGGACTAGCAAATAAAAAGTTTGGGGGTATTTGATGACGCATTTATGTGTCTAATTTGTCCTCAATGTTTCGTATTGTTAGTACTCGTTTTCGTCCTTATTATGGTGTTTTGTGTGTTTGTAGGTATTTTTTGGAAATAAATATTGTTGGAAAAATTCGGCTCGAAAAGTTGCTCGGAGCACCTACGGAGGACACATGTTATTCGGACTATCGCTTTTGGATAAGGGGCACCTCAGTTGGGCACCTTCTATTCACACCCCAGAACAGGATAAGGGAAACCCTTTCTTCTTCGTTTGAAAACAGTTTTGGCGGGAAAACTTAATTCTCACCTGCAGAATTTTCGTCCGAGATTTGAAGGCATTTTGGAGAGACTCAATGGCTCAGATTGTTGGGGGATACTCTATTACGGATAACAGGCGTGGTAGGGTTGTTGGAATTGATCGAAATTGGTTGAACATTAAGATTGAAGTTAACATGGCAACACGGGTTTCAGTTATTCTTCCCGAGTAATTTGAGTACGTAACATAGGTTTGCGTATGCCTACAGCGCGTGTAACCACTTCTTGGATGTTGACTGAGCATGTTTGGAGTGTTTAAACACTAGAAAACAACGTCAGAAGATATATTTGGGAAAGAAAATATTCTTAGAATATTTTTCTTTACTGCCGAGTTATGAAGATTTTTTGGAGTAATGGCGAGGATTTTCTTAGCCATGTTGAGTATAAATAGGCTCTGGGGGTTTCACTGAGGGAGGAAGAGAGATTTGGAGCAGTTTAGAACGTTACAGAGTCGAGAAAATCAAGCTGCAGAGAATTGCCATTTTCTCGCCGCTGTCAAGAACACGAAGAACATCAACGCACAGGGGACCGTCGTTTTCTCTACAGTGCTTACGACTCACAGCCGAGGGTCGTAATACGGGAGGCAGACTTAAAAGCAACAGTAACAGTTCTTTGTAACAGTGTTTGCAACACTTATAATCGTTGCAAACACCCGATTTTATCATTTTCTCCATTTCATCATTTGTACACCTCCTTTGAGCAATAAAAATGAGTTTTGAGCGTGTTTCCAACATGATGAGAGGCTAATTCTCTCACAACCAAGGCAATGAGGAAGCTATTTACGCATGAATAATTGGTAACTATTTTATTTTCTCTAATTTATAATTAATAATTCACTCAATCACCGCTTTTTGCGTAGTTTTAAATTATTTGCATAATTTTCGTCATTAGTTGTGATTCAATTAGATAGGTTATACTTTGTTTAGATAATCTATGCTTAGGGGATACAATTAATTTTTGGGAATTTGCCTGATTATTTGTGGATTAAGAAATAAGGACTAAAAAAAAAAAGATAATTAGAGTTTTGTGTTATTCACCATAAATTATTCATGTGTAATAGTGGAATCATTGTCTTGGTTATTTTCTCATATCTTGAATCGATTTTGTGTTAAGTTTTCCTTATTTTTAAAGTTTTATAAGTCTAAAATCTTTTGCTTTCACAAGTCTCAACGAACCTTTTTACTACAACATTATTGAGTCACATCAATTCCATCCTCATGAATGATCCTAATCGGGTTACTTTTCAAGGTTTAGAGATGATTATCTTGATGAGACTCAACCACCAAATGAGGATGTGAGAAATTATGCGAAAATCGTAATAGGAAATCCATGACTTTTGCATTGGTGAGGCATGATTTACTAGCATATGGCATGCTTAATTCTTATGTAGTTTGGTCTCTACACGGAGAGAAGTCGACACCGAGATCGGCATCAGCATCAGCGTCATACGTGAGTCAGGAAAATGCAGTATATACAGTTGTAGAAGAAACAATAGTGGAGGAAGTCATTGAAGAAATGATAGGTTAAATAATTTTGTTGATAACGCATTTTGGATATACGAAGGATTAAATGAGGATGTCAATGTTGGTGATTATGAACACTCCTTCCAGGAGCCTAACGTAAGTGAAAATACAACAAGTACCAAAAATTAGCGGAAGAGAAGATTTATCCAACATGTCAAAATGGTGCCACAACTCTTTCTGTGATAATTGAAGTACATCATGTCAAAAAGAGATTTGGTTGGTCTGCAAATAACGTCACTTACCTCTTGGGATTACTAAAAAAATGATTCCAGAGGGCAACACTTTCCCCGCAAAGTACCCAAAGAATGAAAGGGATGTTAAAAATATGTGAATAAAGGCAGATGACATTCATGCTTGCATTAACCACTAGTGCGTTGTTGCGAAAAGATTTGAAGGATGAGATATAATGTCCAAGTTGTGGAGCATCTAGGTACAAATTTAGAGAAGGGAAAGATGGATTTCAAAGAGTAACAAAAGAGCATGTTTCAGTATTGCGACATTTTCCACCTCCTACAAGACTTAAGAAATATTATACTATACCATGGATTTCGAAGATATGACATGGCAAGATCGTGCAAAAGCTTCTTCTGAGTATATGTGACATCTAATCGACTCCACACAATGGCAGAACATGAAGACAAAGTGGTCTGAGTTTGCAAGAGAAGCGTGAAATGTGTGGCTTGGAATTTCAATTGATGGTTTTAATCCTTGCGGCATCCAATGTACCAGTTACTGTATATATGAAGAGAAAATGGTTTTGTCGCCAAATTATGTGATTAGTTCATTTGATTTGAGGATCAATAGGATTGTCACATTTTTTGTGATAATTATTTACGAGGGATCCCCTCACACTTTTATTATCACACTATCTCACACGTTGGACGTAATTTTTGTGAATAAAAATCAAACTATAACGGATTTGAAGCTAATATTTTGGGGATATGTTATTATGACATAGCTCTACGTTCCTACCAAAAATTAGCGTATTTCAAAACGTATAAGACCACAGTCAACTACTTTGAAAATCAGCCGTTGAAAATCAACGGATTTCTGCCCGTCGAAATTAAGACCACAGTCATAAAAACTGAAAACTATTTAGATGCATAGGTAATAAATTACAAAGTTCTTTTAAAAGAATTTTAGACCCTTACAACTTAGTCTGTTATGGAAGTATATATACGAGAGAATTGAAAAAAAGGTTCCTTAGGCGTGAATTGTGTGATTAGTTCATTTACTTTAAAAATATCATAATCGTCTTATTTTTATAAAGAATCACACATTTCCTAGAGCTCGAGATACA
Source organism: Papaver armeniacum (assembly GCA_023531295.1). Taxonomy (NCBI): domain Eukaryota; kingdom Viridiplantae; phylum Streptophyta; class Magnoliopsida; order Ranunculales; family Papaveraceae; genus Papaver; species Papaver armeniacum. The sequence continues at coordinate 387,868 of JAJJWW010008499.1, forward strand.
CCTCATATACATGCTAATCAATTTTAGATGTAAATATGAGTTGATAAAGTGTCATATCGCCACAGATGACCGAACAAAAAGCCTTTGATCATTTCCTTCTCCCGGAGTAACTTTTTCTCTTGTAGTAACAAAATTGGGAATTTTAGATGGATGTGCTTGAGTATTTATTTGTGTTAGGAATCCCGTGGCCTAACTAACCTCGAAAACCGGCTTGCAAGGTTAGGATTAACCAAGGCTTATTAAGCATGGGACCTAGATTGCCCTAGGCGATGTGGTACTATTTAACACCCCCCCTCAACGACTAGGGCTACACTGACGGAGTGGCACGGAAGCCACGGGCACACACTGGCGGGGATACGGAGTGGTACGGAAACCACAGACGCACACTGGCGGAGATACGGAGTGGTGCGGAAACCACGAACACAAGGATAGCATTGAGAGGGGTCGGGCTCTGATACCATGTTAGGAATCTCGGACCTACTAACCTCGAAAACCGGCTTGCAAGGTTAGGATTGCCCAAGACTTATTAAGCATGGGCCCTAAGTTGCCCTAGGCGATGTGGTACTATTTAACAATTTGTACCAGGCTTAAACCCAAAATTTGCACACAATTTTGGTTGCGCTTGATCATCTATGGAGGTTTGGTTTGCTTGAGTAACGTCGGTTTGGCCTATTCTAATCTAGTTGGTTTGTTGTTTCCTAATTCTAAAATTGTTAATTGATTATCAAAGATCAGAAGTCCCCGGTTGTTTTATAAGCAACATTAACTCGATTCAAACAGATCAAATACTACATCATATGTTTCTAATTGAAACAAAATTGAAAAATTGTGGTGTAAAATAAAATGGTGATATATATCAGAAACATATAGGAACATAGGGGTGTACAGAATGCCCGGAAGCCTGCGGCCTGCCATGTACCGCCCGGTCCGAAGGAGCCCATGGGCGCCCGACTGACTGTCATGGGCTAGCTGCCCGCCGATAATTATAAGTGGGCGGACCGGGTTTTTGTTCAAATATTGGAGTCCAGCATGTTAGCCTGCCCGGTAGCCTGTTTAGTTACCCGGCCTGCCTGACTGCCAATAGCCTCGAATACATTTTTCTACTAGAGTGATGAATTTCTCAAGAACTTAAATTTCATATATGGACAATTTATTGGGGTTAGAGAAATTCTGAATTACATTTCACAGTAATGAATATGAATTGCTTGAACTATCATTTGAACGAGTTACAGATATATCATCATTCATCAAGCCAAAAAAAACAAACATATGTACTTTAAAATTTTGAATTATCTCTTGGGCCCGAGGCTTGCCCAGCCCGATCTGGCCTGGCCTGGCCTGTATTGTTTCACTGGTATGGATGGGCCATGGGCATTAAATTTTTGTTATTGCCCGGCCCGGCCTGGCCTGTTAAACTTAATGGGTAGTAAGGACTACAAGCCCGTCCGACCCGGCCTGTGTTATAATCGGGCTTGGGCTGGCCTGCCCGGCCCGATGTACACCCCTATAGGAACAGATGCTTTCCCATCGTAGAATATATGGATTTTAGTTAAAATTGATTTGGATCGAGTATGTGTGAATTTCCGGACGTCTTCCACAATGGCCACGGTCATCTAGTTTCGAGCCAGATAGTCTCTAATAATGACATTATTGATGTAGGTAAATGCTAAAAGGAAAAATTATTTTAGATTTAACGAGACAAAATTGTATCACAAAAAAAGAAAAGGTTTATAATGGACTAATCAAGGTTTATGAAAGGGGATAATTGGACTTTAGTACTCAGGTTTTGACCAACACTAGGCTTTGGTCTAACATTTGTCGAATGTTAGGGCTTGGTACCTGGACTGGACGTTGACCTACGTTGACTGTTTTGACCGGACTATAATGATTTTTGTAAAATAAAATTATTGTAAAAATGACGAGTTTACAAGTGTACCCCTTGAGGTGGGTTTATTCCTGAAACAAGGTCGAGATTATTCGTTCCCAATTCTTCTCTTCTTCTCCTCACTCTCTGTTGCAGTTGCAAACCGATATTGAGAAAGAGAAAGACATTGGCATAGTACACAGGCCACACAAACAAAGGCACATCTCCATATCGTTCATAAGTTATCGGATGCCTTGCACGGCAAGTTGGACACACATTGATCGGGGTGAATTGACCATATTCGCATTCAAGCTTAACTTGTGGGCACGTAATTACTTCCTCGGCAGATATAATCTTTGATATCACAAGCAATACGAATAGGAAATAAGTGAGGAAAATTCTGATCTTCGCCATGGTTAAGTGAACGATCGATATATCTTTTCTTTAGATTATCTAATATTATCTTTATCCTTGCTGATCAAAAAAGAAAAAGAAGATTATCTAATATTATCCTTTGTGAATGATTTAAGTATTTATGAACAATGCTTGTCAAGTAATGTTAATTAACCTCTCTATTTATAAGTGGCAATGGTATGATTAAGAAATACTAATTTAATGATAATCAACGGTCAATATCGCTGAACGAAATGGTTTGACAGAATATGTTAGTATTATTGGAAAGATTGCCGAAATTCCATTTTCCTTAATGAATCAGTAGAAGTATTAGCTTCCATTTTCCTTAATTTATCAAATATAAATTCAGATTATTGTTACAGGGAAAGCCGATTCTTTTAAGAGAAAAGCTGACTTTGTTCATATTGATTTTTGGTCAATATGGGGTGGAAATAACAGTGGATGCGGAAATAACAGTGGATGCTCCGCCTTCTTCGATGTTTACAACTTTGACCTTCAAATCATCAACTTTGATTGTTGTTCATTTTCATAAATGTAGATTAAACTCTCCTTAATTATTCGCTTTGATATCCCAGATCACCTGATATACAATACATTTCAGAGACTGTTAAGTTTCCGCTCTGCTCATTCGGACATTGATTACTGCTCATTCTCATGGATGTGGATTACATAATGATTCTTCGGCCGTTTCACTTTCCCTACCACCAGCGATCAATTGCATCACATGACCCAGAACCTAAAACAAAAAGGTAATCTTGCTACCTCCTGGATTGAATTTTCCGTTGATATCTCATAAGACTACAAGGGCATATTAAACATTTGATTTTATATTGTGATCTTATGCAGTGCAGGTATCATAGAAAAGAGTTGAGTATTTAACCAAAGCTTTGGCGACAAGAGGCATTAAAAAAGGTATGAAAAATTCTGAAGCTCATGTAAATCAAAATAAGCATATGGGCAGTTCAGATGTTGATAAATTAACAATGATTAGATGTCAGTGCCGTACCAAGCTTTTTAGGGGCCATAGGCGAAAACCGAAAATAGGTAAAATAAAAAGACCGATAACATACGTATGTTTCCAAAAAAAAAAAAAAAAAACAAACCAACATAAGTATGTAATGAAATTAAAAACACAAGTATGCAATATAGTTACGACTATGCAAAAGCAGTTAATCTACGAAAAATTGATCTTCCTGGCCTCCTCGATGCAAATTCATCAATTATCGTATCGTAATCGATGTTATTCACCATGTCGACCTCGATAGATAACATTGCTAGGTCATTTAATCTTTCTTGTGACATTGTCGACCGGAGGTAAGACTTGATCAACTTTAGCTTTGAGAAACTTCTTTCTGCAGAGGCAACAGTAACGGGAACTGTCAACAAAATCCTATATGCAATCTCTGCATTAGGGTAGCATCCTTCCATATATTTCAGAAAATTCAATACTTCAATTGGCCTTTCAGTTTCTTCTGGCAAATAGCCTTTTAGAACTTTCATTTCGGCATACAAATCACGCCCATCGATATCGGAACCCATGCCATGCTTTAGATAGTTTTGAAGCTTGATACAAGACGACTTTAAAGTGCTATCATCAAGAGAATGTAACTTCTTTACATGTAACAAGAACGTAAAGACTTCATCGAATTTTTGGAATTGTTCAAACCTACTGGTGAATGAGAATCTAGCCCGATCTACTATATAATTAAAATAGTTAACTTCAAAAGATCGTTTACCTGATAATGGCACCTCTTTTTTGGTCACAGGCTCGTCAAAATGTCTTTTACTTTGGATGATTCGTGGTTCATAGAAAGTAGGTTCTATTTCAATTGTTGCTGCCAATTCGGTAGCTTCCTGTAATAACTCTTCAAATCCAGTATCCATGCACTTCTCAAAAAAAGAAAGAAGATCTTTTACTCGGTCCATGGCAACATCAAGATGCATATCTTCTTTCTGTAACAATTTGCTAACAGAGTTGACTGCAAGCAGGAAATGATGCCAAATAACCATCCCGAATATAAATTCAAAATTATCTATCTCGCGTGTCAATAAGGAATCAGCTTCGGCCCTTGTTTTCGCACTAAAGTCGATGGATTCCGACAACTCTAGCAAAGCATCCCGTATTTCAGAAAGTTGGAATCGTATTGCTTTGACACTTTCTATATGACTTTCCCATCGAGTATCTGACAACGGATTAACGGTGAAACCAGTCACATGTTTCTTAAATACTTGCCAACGTTTTGTAGACGATGAGAACAACTTGTATATCCACTGCATAACGGTGAAAAATGATACCGCCTTAGGACATGATTTAGCCATATCCAAGAGCAAAAGATTAAGACTATGGCAAGCACATGGCATATAAAATGCCCTTGGATTTACCTTGAGCAGCCTGTTTTGCACCCCTTTATTTTTTCCCTTCATATTTGCCCCGTTATCGTACCCTTAGCCTCTAATATCATCAATATCAAGATTAAGTTTCTCCAAAAGGTTTTTAAGCTCATAGAAAAGTCCTAGTCCAGTTGTTTCTCCCACCTTTAAGAAACCTAGAAAATATTCTTCAACTTTAGGAGTTCTTAAGTAATCCACAGATCTTATAATGAGAGACATTTGTCCTTCACGGTTTATATCCGAAGTACAATCCAACAACACAGAAAAATATTTTTCTCCTTGAATTTTTTCAACAATTTTCTCTCTCACATGGTGTGCCAATAAAGAAATCAACTCGTTTTGGATCTTGGGACTAAGAGCAACTGCAGTGGGCGACTAAACCCATTTATTTGGTCTCAGAAACAGGCGTAGCGGGACGTACCATCGATCAAATACCAGACTAGTACAGTAGTTCGAGAGTATATTTGGTCTGGACCAAAGACCATACCCATTTATAGTCGAGCGGTGATATAATCTCCATTTCTCAACGGGCGGTTATATAGTGTACGCTTGACAACGGGCGGTTATATAGTGTTCGTCCCACGGAGAGGCGGGCATATAAATTACGCCCCAATGGCGCGGTGATAAAATGTACGCTCGATGGGGCGTAGCTGAAGTTAACGCTCGAAATGAGGCGTTGATATACCCAACGCTCCAATGAAGCGAACCTGTAATGTTCGCCCGGCATCAGGCGGGCATATAGTTTACGCCTCATTCAGGCGTTCATAAAGTTTACGCCTGATGCCAGGCGAACGTAATACCTCCGCCCCACAAGGCAACCCTACCGATGGATAATTTGATAACTACAAAACGAAAAGAAAAAAAGTGCAGAGAATTTAATCATTCAAAACCAACCTCCAATTGCTCAGAAAATAATGCTTCAAATTCTTCCATTCAAACATAAAGGAGTACTCATTTTTATATATAGATTTTGAGTTGTTTTAAAATTCTCATCCAAAAACAAGCAATGGGTTTCTCTGATAAACTCATTGTCTTCATTTTGATGTTCATATCTTCCTATGATCATATAATATCTGCACAAGCTGAGGAACCTACACTGCCGAGAGGATGTATCACCGGATAAATGTTCCGATTGCGTACAGCTTGCAACTGAAGAAGTTTTGAGTGACTCTGGGTGTCCAAATTCAAAAGGAGCTATCATGTTTTACAATGGATGTGTTCTGAGGTATTCAAGTAAGTATTTTTTCTCAATCTTGACTGAAGAACCATCTCAAGAACTTACTAGTGAAGCTAGTATGAAAAATCCAGGTTCATTTTTGAAATTAGTAAGTGGATTATTAGATGATTTAGTGATTGACGCTGTTACCAACAGTTCTAGACCTTTATTTGCTACTGGTTCAACCAATTACACAAGACATCAGGAAGTCTATGCAATGGTTCAATATACACCGGACCTGACACCAAGTATCTGTAATAGATGTTTAAGATCAGATATTGGGCATTTATCTGAATGTTGTTCTGGTACAGAAGGTGCTAGAGTTCTATATCCAAGTTGTACATTTAGATTTGAGATTTATAATTTTTATGGTCGATCTATTTTTTACACTCTTACTGGAGCATCATCACCTCCAACTCCTCTACTATTACCTCCTTCAACTATACAATCGACAGCAAATGGAAAGGGTTCATGGAAACTTGCAGTGAGTATCGTTGTTCCTTTGGGAACTGCAGTATTACTATGCTGCATAGCTGTTTGGTGGTTCTGTTTCCACAAGAAAAATTGGATTAGTAAGAAATATTCTTAGGGTAAGTAGTTATTTACAGATGTAATAACGTTTAAGTTTTACTCCCTCTCTATACTGATAAGTCTTTATTGTGGTATAGCCAATGATATGGACCAAGATATTCAGAGCGCAGAATCACTACAATAGAACTTCAGTATGATAAGTGCTGCAACAGATAACTTCTCCGAGGCTAATAAACTTGGAGAAGGTGGATTTGGCCCTGTTTATAAGGTATACATATACCAGATGAATACAATTCAATTAGAACTCGAACTTCATATCTAAATACTAGTTGGTATGTTCAGGGTACATTTTGTGATGGACAAGAAATAACTGTAAAAAGACTAACTACAAATTCAGGTCAATGTGACTTTATGTCCGCCCCATGAGGCGGTGATTATACAACCGCTTGGAAACAGGCGGTGACTTTATGTTCGCCCCATGGGGCGTTGATTATAACTCCGCTCTTTATCCCCGCGTAAACTTTACGAACGCCCGGTACCGAGCGTAATCTTTACTTCCGCCCCACACCGGGCGTAATCTTTATCAACGCTTGAACGGGGCGTAATATTTATCTCCGCTCCATTACCAAACGAAGTTTATAACTCCGCTCGACTAAATATACTCTCCACCCACGGCGTCACACGACGAACCAAACTAAAATTTGGTCTTTTTTTTTTTTGTCTTTGATCTTTGGTAATAGTCGCGCCACTGCAGTTGCTCTAAGCAGCATAAAAATTCAAAAATCCATGTGAGAGTACCGTCTCTTTTCATGATTATACCTGACTGTAATTTGTAAAATAATCAACATTTACGTCCCATAATTCAAAGAATGAAAGAAGACAAAATCTAAATTAAACAATTAACAAAACAACAACATGTATAATTTTTTCTAATTTTCTTGTTCTATTCTTTTTTCCAATCCAATTGTTTATCACGGGATTGCCGATATACGATTGTAATTTGTATACTTGTATTTGTGAACCAATTCTTCTAAAACTGTTATTATTATAATGAAACACTAACTAGCAATTGACCAAAATTATGTACTGTCTACTCCTGATCTTAAGAATATCTATGCCCATATCAATGATTTCATGTAGATTCAAACAAAATAAAAAAAAAAAAAAATTAAAGAACCCTTTGTTAGTATTGAATCTAATCAATGAACCTACCGAAGTGAATGTTGAGAGATGAAGAGACAACTGCTCCGAAATAAGGAGAAAATGTGTGTAAATGGATTTATTCAGTTAGGTTTTATTTTTGTAGACAGCCGAGTACTAAGTGGGGCTAAAAATACGTTCCTCTACTGGGCCAAAATACGTCCCATTGTTACAAGGAATACTAATGTGTTAAGATTGTTGGAATCTTGCAACAATGAACAGCACGTTAGATGTATCAAAAATAATATGTAAAGAACTAATGCGAAACAACTCTACCGAAATAACTTGACGAGGGCAGAATCACAGGTTCAACAAGTTGTCCTTAACACATTAGTTCGCGGGTATACTCGAGTTGAGTAATGCTAAACCCCTCACAATAAGATGTGTCCAGGATAAGACTGCCCGATATAACTTGAGTTAGCACAACGCAAGTTACCTCTCTTCGAACTCAAAGAACGGGGATGGAAGTAAAAACGTATGGAGAAACCCTAGAAAATAAAAGAAGAATTTTTCCGTGTATTGAAAAAAAATTTTCGAGTTGTATTTATAGGATGAAATACTTGCAAATCAAGTTAGGTTTTGGTTTTCTTCAAAAACAAGTAAAAGGATTTTTACCATAAATAAAACTCTTAAGAAATAATTTTGGAATTAATTTTCTAAAGAAAAACTCGCCAAAAATAATTCCGTGTAGAAGAGGGACTTGGTGCATGGCATACGCGCATATCGCATGAGTAAAAATATGTATTTTTGCCCACCCGCTCCACCAAATAAATCCGTGTAGAAGAGGGACTTGGTGCATGGCATACGCGCATATCGCATGAGTAAAAATATGTATTTTTGCCCACCCGCTCCACCCACGTTTTACAATTCATACATAAGTGTATGATTATATAGTGGAGCTCCTCTTTAGTTTTCCACAATGTGGGACTAAAGGTTACACTTCATTCACCCAAAAATGAGTGAGTATCCTTAGACCCTTAGGTCATTAGATCAAACCACACCAAGACCATAAAAACCTTTTTAATTAAAACTCATTTTCTCCAACAATCCCCCACATGAATGAAATCTCGGAAAACGAAAAAATCGAGTAAGGAAAATACCATTTAGGCAAAGGTGTCCATGAGGTCTTGAACCCTTACTTAGTGAGAAGTTAGGAACTACTAGCTAAACAAGTGAACCTAGTCTTGAACCGATAGCGTTGGTGTAATTCGCGACAACAACCACACATGATATTCTCCTGGTGTTGCTAAGTTCGTGCCGTTTTGTCCAATTTGGCCCCTGGACATATCCTGTTTCTCGAATGCTCTAGAGAATTGGCTCAATTCTCATAGGAAGCCCCCACTTCCACATTCGGATAGGTGAGTTCCATCAAGAGTGTTTATCACACCCCACTTCAATCTTAAATTGAAACTATGAAACTCATTAAGACTTATTTAAAAGTCATCCTCCACATGTAGTCACACTATCACATCAACACCATAGGGAAGGGACAGAGAATGGAAATCTCTCGATAGTGTTACCTTTACCCACCATGAATTAGTTGTCTCATTCGAAACCTTGATCTTGGAATCTCCGGTCAAGCAAGGTTGAGTATCCTTCATGGAAAGTTTAATTATTGAGCCTAAGCCCCATCCCCCTTGATGCTTTACTAACTATCTCCTTGGACAAACCTTTCGTCAAAGGGTCCGCGATATTCTCCTTGGACTGCATCCAATCTATGGAAATAACGCCTGTTGAGATTAGTGTTTTCAAAGTATCATGTCTTCTACGAATATGTATAGACTTTCCATTGTAGAAGCAACTCTTAGCTCTACCTATCGCAGATTTGCTGTCACAGTGTATAGATATAGCTGGCACAGTGCCTATGCCAGAGAGGAATATCTTCTAAAAGTTTCTTAGCTATTCGGCCTCCTCTCCGCTTTATCTAACGCAATAAACTCCGATTCCATAGTGGAACGAGCTATACATGTCTGTTTTGGAACTCTTCCAAGATACAGACGCGCACTGCTAGAGTGAATACATATCCACTCGTAGACTTAGAATCCTCCGATCCCGTTATCCAGTTCGCATCGCAAAATCCCTCAAGGACGTCCGGATATCCTTTGTAATTCAAACTAAAGGTCATTGTGTACTTCAAGTACTTTAGCACTCTAATAAGTGCATCCCAATGTATCCGCCCGGATTACAAGTATACCCGCTTAACCTACTTACAAGCATAAGCAATGTCCGGTCTCGTACAATTCATCAAATACATCGACTTCCTATGACTCTTGAGTATTCAAGTTGGTTAACTCCTACACCCTTATTCTTCTTGAGACGGCAGTTAGAATCATAAGGAGTACACACAAAGTTGGTTCTGATTAAACCGATTAAATTTCTTAAGTATGGATTCAACATAATGAGACCGACTCGGACTATAGCCATTAGAAGTTTTTCTAATCTTCATCCCTAATATGACATCACGGGGCCTAAGTCTTTCATGTCAAAGTTCTCATTCAACAGTTTCTTAGTGGAATTAATAACATCCATGTTTGTACCTAGTATAAGCATATCATCAACATACAAGCATACAATCAAACATGCATCCTTGACAAGTTTAGTATAAACACACTTATCGATTCATTAATTTTAAAACCACTAGAAATCATCACATGATCAAATTTTTCATGCCACTGTTTAGGTGCTTGTTTCAATCCATACAAAGATTTAACCAGTTTACACACTTTATTTTCACAACCTTTAACTACAAAGCCCTCAAAGTTGTTCCATATAAATTTCTTCATATAACTCACCATTAAGAAACTTTATTTGTCTTTATATCCATTTGATGTATCTCTAAATTATGGATGAAGCTATAGCAATTAACATCCTAATTGAGCTAATTCTACTCACTTTGGTGAATAGGTGTCAAAGAAATCTATATCTTCTATTTGTCTCGTAGCCTTTAGCTACCGGCCTAGCCTTGTATTTTTCAATAGTTCCATCTATCTTACGTTTTCTTTTGAAAATCCATTTACAACCTATGGCCTTACACCTCGGGAGATAAATCTACAAGTTCAAAAGTACCGTTTTCTCGAAGGGAATCCATTTCACTAATGGAAGCTTCTTTCCACCACGGAGCTTCCGGACAAGTCATGGCTTCTCTATAAGTCCGAGGATCGGACTCGGCTAGGTATGTAATGCAACCAGGATAGGTTTTCTCAATTCGACCCTTTTACCTCTTCTAGGTTCCACTTCTAGTTCATCTTCCTCTAAAGGTAATAATTGACTAGTTGAAGGAACATCTAGGGGATCATCTAAACATATCTTTTGAGAATCACGTTTCAAAGGAAAAACAGTTTCAAAAAACTCAGCATCCCTAGACTCCATGATAGTATTCAACCCTATGTCGAAATTTTAACTCACAACCATAAACCTATGAGCACTAGAATGCTCGGGATACCCTATAAAAACACAATCAACGGTTTTGGGTCCTATCTTATTTTTCTTAGTAGGATGGATGCCCACCTTTGCCAAGCACCCCACACTTTGAAGTAATCATAAGATGGTTGTCTACCTTTCCATAACTCATATGGAGTTTTATCTCGATCCTTTAAAGGGTACTGCTCGGGATGTAATTGGCGGAGAGGATAGCCTCCCCCACAAATTCGAAGGTAATCCCGAACTAATCAACATGGCATTCATCATATCCTTAAGGGTACGGTTCTTACGTTCGGCTACACCATTGACCGAGGTGAATAAGGAGGGGTAACCTCATGTATTATGCCATGTTCTTCACAGAAATCTCCTATAGGAATTCTCGTACTCACCACCACAGTGCCGACCTAATAGTTTTAATGGTAGTATTCAATTGGTTTTCGACTTCACTTTTATATATCTTAAAGGCTTCTAAGGCATCATCCTTCCTCTAAGTAAGTATACATGGCAAGATTTGCATACAATCATCTATAAAAGTAATAAACCATTTCTTACCACCTCTTGTTTCACCCGACTTCATATCAACTCGGTCTGAGTGTATTAAATCTAAGGGTTTAGAGTTGATCTCGGACATTCTTATTGAATGATTTCTTAGCATGCTTAGATTCTACGCAAATCTCACACTTATGATATTTATCTAAAGTGAATTTGGGTATGCAGCCTACGCTAGCCAATTTATGCATTGATTTATAGTTTACATGACCAAGTCTACCATGCCAAACGTTCAATGACACACACATGTAAGCGTAAGAATCATTCAATTTCAATTCAGATGAGTTACATTAAGTTTATATAGACCCCAGTCTTATAACCCTTACCCACATAATCATTGCCCTTAGTTACTATAAGTTTTCCAGACTCAATTGTAACTTTAAAACCCTTATCATCTAAAAAGAACAAGAAACAAGATTTTTGCGGATGTCCTGGAACATGAAGAACTTCATTCAATGTGATAGTCTTTCCGGATGTGAGCTTGAGGCCCGACCTTTCCTTTTCCCGCAACCTCTCGATGCAGATGAGTTACCCATATAGAGTTTCTCGCCTTCCCCTACCCTTCGGGTAGGAGGTGAACAAGTCTCTGTTCCCACAAACATGCTTGGTAGCTCAGTCTACCCACCAATCCATCACATTGGTCACCAGATTAACTTCGGACACACACAGTGAAAAACTTCGTCTTTGCTTTTCTCAACCAAGTTAGCATTATTCTTCTTATCCTTACGTTGTCTACAAGTGAACCGCCATATGACCAGTATTTCCACACACCCAACAAGGACCCTTAATTTTAATAATGCTAGATTCTCGGTTTACGAAACGTACCTTTCTTGTTAGGTCCATGCTTCGAGTGGCGATTGTTGTTGTCACCTTTTCCACTTTGGATGGCTTATGTTCAGACATATGAGCTTTGTTAGACATATCCCTTGCAGATGACACGTTCTTGTCTTTGGTGCACAACATCTCTTCCACTTGAATCTTCTTTCCCAATTCAACCATGTTGATCTCCCCAGTTTCATGCCTCGGCTTTTTTCTTTGTACTACGACCAAGAAGATGGTAACTTCTCAATCACCGCAGACACTTGAAAAGTCTCATCAACAACCATACCTTCAAAGAAGAATCGTTAATGATTTGTTGAAGTTCGAGGAATTGATCAACAACAGACTTATCATTCGTCATCTTGAACTCCATAAACTTTGCCACTAGAAATTTCTTGCTTCCTGCAGTCTCAGCTTGGTACTTTGCTTCTAACGCACCTCCACAACTCATAAGCAAATCAAGTTCTCTTTAGCATTGTAAAAATCATACATCGCATCTTCCAAACCATTCATGATATGATTTTTAGCCAGAAAATTAGACCTCGTGTTAATATTGACCTCCTCCTCAGATAAAATTTCAGCATTGTACCAGTCATCACCTGGAACCAAGACATAGTCCGATTCATGATGGCTCGGATAAAACAAAGATCTTGGATTGCCATCTCTTGAAATCCTTTCCGTTAAACTTTTGTGGTCTTTCTACATCGTTGACTCCCATTGTTACAAGGAATACTAATGTGTTAAGATTGTTGGAATCTTGCAACAATGAACAACACGTTAGATGTATCAAAAATAATATGTAAAGAACTAATGCGAAACAACTCTACCGAAATAACTTGACGAGGGTAATCACAGGTTCAACAAGTTGTCCTTAACACATTTGTTCGCGGGTATACTCGAGTTGAGTAATGCTAAACCCCTCACAGCGAAGATGTGTCCAGGATAAGACTGCCCGATATAACTTGAGTTAGCACAACGCAAGTTACCCTCTCTTCGAACTCAAAGAACGGGGATGGAAGTAAAAACGTATGGAGAAACCCTAGAAAATAAAAGAAGAATTTTTCCGTGTATTGAAAACAAATTTTCGAGTTGTATTTATAGGATGAAATACTTGCAAATCAAGTTAGGTTTTGGTTTTCTTCAAAAACAAGTAAAAGGATTTTTACCATAAATAAAACTCTTAAGAAATAATTTTGGAATTAATTTTCTAAAGAAAAACTCGCCAAAAATAATTCCGTGTAGAAGAGGGACTTGGTGCATGGCATACGCGCATATCACATGGGTAAAAATATGTATTTTTGCCCACCCGCTCTACCCACATTCCGTGTAGAAGAGGGACTTGGTGCATGGCATACGCGCATATCGCATGGGTAAAAATATGTATTTTTGCCCACCCGCTCCACCCACGTTTTACAATTCATACATAAGTGTATGATTATATAGTGGAGCTCCTCTTTAGTTTTCCACAATGTGGGACTAAAGGTTCCACTTCATTCACCCAAAAAATGAGTGAGTATCCTTAGACCCTTAGGTCATTAGATCAAACCACACCAAGACCATAAAAACCTTTTTAATTAAAACTCATTTTCTCCAACATGTCCGCCCCATGAGGCGGTGATTATACAACCGCTTGGAAACAAGGCGGTGACTTTATGTTCGCCCCATGGGGCGTTGATTATAACTCCGCTCTTTATCCCCGCGTAAACTTTACGAACGCCCAATACCGAGCGTAATCTTTACCTCCGCCCCACACCGGGCGTAATCTTTATCAACGCTTGAACGGGGCGTAATCTTTATCTCCGCTCCATTACCAAACGAAGTTTATAACTCCGCTCGACTAAATATACTCTCCACCCACGGCGTCACACGACGAACCAAACTAAAATTTGGTCTTTTGTTTTTGGTCTTTGATCTTTGGTAATAGTCGCACCACTGCAGTTGCTCTAAGCAGCATAAAAATTCAAAAAGCCATGTGAGAGTACCGTCTCTTTTCATGATTATACCTGACTGTAATTTGTAAAATAATCAACATTAACGTCCCATAATTCAAAGAATGAAAGAAGACAAAATCTAAATTAAACAATTAACAAAACAACAACATGTATAATTTTTTCTAATTTTCTTGTTCTATTCTTTTTCCAATCCAATTGTTTATCACGGGATTGCCGATATACGATTGTAATTTGTATACTTGTATTTGTGAACCAATTCTTCTAAAATCAAGTTATTATTATGAAACCCTAACTAGCAATTGACCAAAATTATGTACTGTCTACTCCTGATCTTAAGAATATCTATACCCATATCAATGATTTCATGTAGATTCAAACAAAATAAAAAAAAATAAAAATTAAAGAACCCTTTGTTAGTATTGAATCTAATCAATGAACCTACCGAAGTGAATGTTGAGAGATGAAGAGACAACTGTTCCGGGATAAGGCGAAAATGTGTGTAAATGGATTTATTCAGTTAGGTTTTTATTTTTGTAGACAGCCGAGTACTAAGTGGGTCTAAAAATACGTTCCTCTACTGGGCCAAAATAGTTAAGACTTGGGCTCATAATAGTTTTTTTCCCCTCTGTTCAAGGCAGATACATACTACTGAAAAAAAAAAAAAAAAAAAAAAAATTGGGGACCCCTAAAATCCGGGGGCCCTAGGCAATTGCCTATGTTTCCTAAGCACTAGGTACGGGCCTGTTAGCTGTAAACAGGTGCAGACAACAGTGACATGGAATTGGTGGGCAATCCAGTGGTGCCAAACTCCATACTCATTCCAGCATTCTGAATCTATGGTTAAGAAGAGACATCGATTCAGTATATACTGGCAGGAAAAAAATTTGAATTCACAGCGCCACAACCATAGGATGAAAGAGATGTGACATCACTAAACCAAGTAGTTAACCACAGTTATATAGCTGGATTCCTTAAAAATACTAGGCGAAATCCTTAGATTTGGCGCCAAAAGGGAATCTTTCATATCCTGTATCGGACTTGTGCTATCACAACTCATATCTAACTCAGAATTTTTTCTTGTTTGCATGAACCGAGATGAAATCATCTCGCATATACACACATCAGATAACTGAACTAACAATCATATCAATAATTAGAAAAACAATAACACTACAATTTCCCGGTGCTTGTTGCAACAAAGAAAAACTTTTAAATGCTGTAAGACCTTTAATTTACCACTAATTGTTATTTGGTTTATGTCTACCAAAGAAAGAGTAGTTCATGAAGAGTTCCCATCAAAAGTACTGGCATTGAAATTGAATTTAATTCTCTAAGTTCTTTCTTCCAATTTCTTTTTTTCACTGCCGGCTTGGTGTGGCTCCGTTTCTTCTTTGGTGGTTCTTCATGAGATTTCCCCTTTCTTTTTACCCCCGTCTGTTTTTTTTGGGTTGGTCTTGTTGCGGATTTGGATTGACGTTTCGATTTATTTTTCTCCACTGCATCTTGATTCAGCCAGTCGCCGTCTGGCCTGTTACTAACTAAAAAGTGTCGATTCTAGATCCAAAACGCATAAAAATAAAAATCAAGACTATTGTTACTAACTAAAATCATTAATCATGGTCTTGATTAGAAGTTTGGAATAGACAGTTAGTTGTATCTCAATGGTTCCATACAACTAGAAATTATTCTTATACCATTATTAACCCAATATATGATTCACTTGGTATACTAATTGATCAGAAAAGGAAGCGTATTGCAATGAAGAGAAATCAAGATGTGTTTATTATCTATAAGAAAAAAAATTACCAGCAATATGGGTGACGAGACAAATGCTTCGTTTTCGTGATTTTGTTTCTGCAACTCCAAATTGGAATATCCTGAAAAAGATACGGCGTATTTTGTTTTAAGGAATCCAGCTATATAACTGTGGTTAATTCTTGGGTTTGGTGATGTCACATCTCCTTCATCCTATGGTTGTGACGCTGCGAATTCACTTTTGAACTCGCCCTGCGAGTTCAATTTTTTTCCTGGCTGGCATATTACCCAGACATACCAACATGTACAAAGATTAAAGTTGGTTGGACTCCATCAACTTTAAGTAATCTTGCAGATTGCTTACTATAGGTGCACGTATTTCTTTTGCCAATTGTGTCTATACCTGCAAGGAAAAAGGACGTTATGTGTCCCAAGATGCGGATCCTAACCTAGAAGGACGTTAGAGAACAATAACTTTAGAAAAAGAACAGAAGAGTTCACACTTTAAAAGATGCAGATCCTTTTTTTTTTTTTAATTTTTTAAATCGGACCGGAAATCTAAAACCAAACTGGCAAGTAATCCTTATTTTGTTTTGTCCGAGGGCCATACGTTTTTCTAAACCGGAAAGTTTACCTCTCTGTTATAACATCGTCATTACCGTCACCACTATAAGCATTAAAATTTTCTCTATACTACTATCTTTCCCGACAATCTTGTTATGAAGCTGCCATACAGATTACAAAAATGCAATCAGCAGCCTATCGATAAAATAAAGTTCAAGTTTGGTATAGGGGCGGCAAGAAATGGTAGAGGGGCGGCAAGTGTGATAGCAATGTCCCTTTTATTGGTTAGGGGGTGTCTTATAGGGGGTGTAGATTGACTAGATTACCCTTTTCACCTTAAATCAACCAAAATCAAATCAAATCAAACTTTTTTAAACCTAATGAATCAGAAAAAATCAAATCAGTTTTTTTTTTTATCTTCTTCTTCATCTTCTCTTCTCCTCCATCAACCGTAACCTCCATTAAAACTGAAAATTTCATCGTCTTCGATTAATCGACGATTTGAAAAATGTTCGGAAAAACCCAGTTAGGGTTTAGTTTATCGTGTTGAATTTAAGTTAATTTTGTATCAGAAATTAGGGTTTTGTATGAAAATTGAAATTGAAATTTCGGGTTTATGCGAGTTACGGTTGATTTTAACTCAATTACGAATCGTGAATCGGAGATTTTGAAGAACATACGGTTGGTATTCGATAACTTACGAACCGTAACTAAGAGTTACAGTTGGTAACGAGCAAAATTGCAACCGTAAGTTCTTCTGAAAATTCAAAAGTTTTGATTTTGTTATGTACTTTAGATAATTTTGAGCGAGAAAAAGCTAATGGGAACTAATTTAGAAGTATACCGGGTCACTGGAATCACTCATTTTGGTGGAGTGAATCAAAATCTAGGGTTTCACAAATATCACATAAGTTTTCTTTTTCTTCTCCTCAATTTTTTTTATAACTCTAAAAATCTGATTTTAGAGTTATAATAAGTGAAAATTAATTATCAACACTAATCTTGATTATCAACACTAATCTTGATTATCATTACTAAACTTGATTATTAACAATAAGGGATAATTAGTCATTTCCAGATTTTCATTGATAAGGAGCACTTGAATTTGCTTGTAATGACCTTTTTTGTCTTATTAGGTTGTCGCCCCTAGACCATTTCTTGCCGCCCCTATACCAAGCTTGAAAATAAACATGGACAAATTAGAATACATAAGCACAACAAATATCTCAGTGTTTGTATAAGTGTAGCCTCCTTGCACTGTAATTCATGTATGTGAAAAGAGTAAATAAAATCATATCCGGTAGAATTTTTATTTTCGAAAGAGGAACTAGGTAGAATTTTAATTGTCGAAAGAGGAAATAGGTAGGGGCAAGTGGAGTTAGTTGATGCATCGCCCCGTGCACACCAAATCAAAAATGTATCGCCGCAGGACGGGGCGAAGCCGTGCACACACCAAGCTAAAAGAAGAAAAAAAAATCGCACGGGCACAAATCTAGTAGACTCACTCGGAGATGTGATAAGGCTATGATTGTAGACCCTAAGAGCAAGTCTTATGGTGGAATCCATCCATCTTCCATCTTCCACGCCACCTCAACACTTGGAACTGTGGATGGAAGCGCAAGTCTAATGGTGGAATAGTAGAAACGCTAATCTTAATGGAGCTAAGCTCCATTCTTAATAGCGCTAAAAAACGCCAATCTTAATGGAGCTAAGCTCCAATCTTATTGGCGTTTTTTTTCTTAGCTGTTAGATTCTCAACAACTCAGTTTAAATCTACGGATAAAAAAAAACGCCAATCTTAATGGAGCTAAGCTCCAATTTTATTAGCGTTTTTTTCTTAGCCATTAGATTCTCAACAACTCAGTTTAAATCTACGGATAAAAAAACGCCAATCTTAATGGAGCTAAGCTCCAATCTTAATAGCGTTTTACGCTATTCTTATTAGCGTTTCTTGTCCTCTACCGCGCCATTCTTATTGGCGTTTAGCGCTATTGCTATTGGCTTTTTTGATGGATTCCACGAACCCTTCCACGAA
The DNA here is from genome assembly GCA_023531295.1 of Papaver armeniacum. Taxonomy (NCBI): domain Eukaryota; kingdom Viridiplantae; phylum Streptophyta; class Magnoliopsida; order Ranunculales; family Papaveraceae; genus Papaver; species Papaver armeniacum. The sequence continues at coordinate 406,578 of JAJJWW010008499.1, forward strand.
ACCATGGAAGGTTGCTTGGATTTTCGTGGAAGACCCCAACTTGGAAGCCATTAGACTTGACATTCCATGGATTTTCCACACTTGGAATAACTTGGATTCCACCATAAGACTTGCTCTAACTAATCATCATTCCTAAGTGGAAAATAGTTTATAAAGATTTGCAATATCGTCCAGGACGAGTAGAAAGAAAACAGTATGACCATTTTTTATTTGTATCGGACATCCTAATCATGTTAGATGGAAAATACCGGTCTAAAATATATCATATCATATCTCGAGGAACGAACGAGCAAGGACAATCACCAAGTGGTCTGGTGATTGGCATACTGCCTCCCACTGCGGAGGTAGGGGTTCGAACTCTGTAATTGCTGAAATCCATTCTAATTTAAGGATGTAGTCTAGGGACCACTAGTCTAGGGGGAATCGTTTGTCATTTTGGGAAGTAACTTTTTTTTTTTTTTGGTTTGCAGTGCTGGAACGAGGAAGTTGGATGTTTACCGGGCTTAAACCTACGCACATTTAGGACCGGGCTTGATAATCCAAGGGGGTTTGGTAATGTCGGTTTGAGAGGAACTTTGAGAGTTTCCTAAGAACCCTAATTTGGGGCATACAAAAAAATTTGGGGGCATACGAGATATTATGGCACCCAATGCAAAATTATAAGGGCTGCCATAATGATGCTTAAGTTACTATAATACCCCGCCTAGTTTAAATTACATTACTACCCTTCCACTTAATTAAATTCTAATCCTAAAACTCTCCCACTAATTAACCCATCCCCTAATTAACTAACCACCCACTAATTAACTCACTAACCATTACTAATTAACCCTTTTCTCACACTCTTCTTCTCATCTTCTTCTCCAAAACACAAACAAAATTCTGAAAATTTCTTTGTTCGATTAAGTTCTCGATTAAACAAATTAATGACACCTCGTGTTAAGCGATGCCCCAGAAATATGGTGTTGAATCCTGGTGTTGCTTCTGTAGCATCTCAATCTAGGGTTTTTAGAAAAGATGGTGATGAAGAGGATAGTGGATTGATTGGTATTGGAGAGCGAGAAATAGAGCCTGATTCTTTAAAATTGCACATAGAAAGGTATTTCCCACAAACCCATTGCTTGGTTTTTCGTATTTCGTTGATTTCTGACATGTAATCGATGATTCTTCTGGGTTTTGGAAGTTCCAGAGTAGTGTTCGGCTGAAATTTAGCAATAGAACTTTTTTTTTTTACAGACGAAGAACAGTTCGGCTTATGTTTTGAAAATCGATTGCGCCGAACCTTTGTGTTCGGCTTATAATATTTTTGTATGATAATGCGCCGAACTGTTGGGCACATTGTTCGGCTCATTTTGATAAGTATCGAATGTGCCGAACTTTACACTGTGTATGGCCTATAGTTTCCTATAAACTTGTCCATTTATAGGTGACTTATCACATTGTTTAGTAGAGTCATATTTATTTAGTTTGGAAAATTAATTAAGGTGTATCATTTGTTTTAGCACCCATCCGGGAAAATTCAAAGAGAAGCTTAAAAGGAGAACAATGGAAGTGACTCCTTCTAATTCAAGAACTCCCAAACCTCGAGGTGGTGGCACCAAAAACTTGCATGCAGGGAAAAGGCGAAATGACACGGGTGGATGTTTGCCTGTAGAACAAGAGGTTGATAATGACGAAAATAAGGGTGTAGTATGAGGTGATGATGAAGATGGTGGTGGAGGGGAGGACGGGATGATGAATATGGTGGTGATCGCGAACCTCTAACTTGATTTTTCTTCTCAAAATTGATGCATGTCGCTTTAGACCTTTGGATGTATTTTTTATGATGTGGAAGATAATATGAATGATAAAATGTGGTGTAAAGAGATGATAAAAATTGAAAGATCTCTTCTTAAGGATTTTCTTATATAGAGCTCTCAAAGTTAGGCTTTAGAATCCTTCCGAAACCGTTTCTCCTTGAGATAAAAGTCAATTTTGCGTCCAAACATGTCCCAGAACAGTGTCAGGTTCGGCTAATACCTTGCCAACCTTTCCTACCGAACCTAACAAGTGAAATTTTGTGTGGTTGTCGGGTTCAGCTAACTCGATTAGATTACTTTTAAGCCGAACTTATCTCTGTAAACACTTGAAAATCTTGATTTTAAGGCTCGTGTTCGGCTAACTCGTGATGATGAGTTATCACCGAACTTATCTCTCGTACACTCAAGTTTTTAGATTTTATTTTGGTCATAACTTCTTCGTCCGATGTCGGAATGGCCTCATTCTTTTTGCGTTGTTTTCGTATTTTCGTTCTCTTGACGATGACGCTAATATCTCATTGATTTGAATGAGTTTAATTTTGACCTTAATGTTCTCCATTGGTAGACTTCACTATCGTTTGGGGTTAGGTTCGGCTCATTCGCGATACTATTTGAAAGCCGATCTTTAAAGTTCGGCTCATTCGTGTTTGAATTGAAAAGCCGAACTACTTGTCATATATGCGTTCGGCTTATTGGGGACTAAAATTATAAGCCGAATCTGTTCTTATTTATCAAGGTTCTAAGATACAAATTATCTCATAGAACCTAACTAATTGCTATACTAGAACTACATAAAAAAATCAAAACTTTTGGTGAATTCAAGCTACAAAACGGACATTAAACAACGTCTACAACCATACCTATGTATTATTAGCATTGGGTTCCTCATCCATGTACTCATCTTCTGGATTTGGCTCCAAAAAGTCATCATCTTGAGCTTGAGAAAAAGTTTGAGTTTGAAATTGAGTTTGGGTAAAATTATTTTCATAATCCAACAAATAAGCCATCTCCGGATCTCCATCGTAATTGATATGTTAGCTTTACGTGATGAAGATTCACCTTCCTCAGTCGAATTTGTATCACACATCTCTCAATAACACAAAGAAAAAAAAAAAAAAATTCCTCCTTCCCTTCTTCTTTCCTCCTTCTTCTTTGTCTAAAATAAGTCACTAATTATCTTTAAAAAGATAATTATTATCCTAAATTAACACTAAACTAACTACAATCATTAACAACTAATTAATCAAATTAACACTAATTTAACACTAATCTCAGAAGGGTATTTTCGCATTTTTGAAAAGAGGGGGATAAGGGCCACCCTAAAAATACTATTAGCACCCTTTTTTGTCTTATTCCGTATGCCCCCAAATTTTTGTGTATGCCCCAAATTAGGGTTCTTTCCTAATGATAACCATCTGCTAATTGTGGGAGAAATTCATTATGTTTCCTAATCCTAATTGCAATCGGCTTCTAAATTGTGGGCCTAATTGAAATCGGATTCTAGCGAGGCCTATATATAAGAAGAAGAGGCATCTAAATTTTATTGCAACAATGTCGACGGCGACGCCATTAGAAGAGCTGTATCCGAGCCAAGATGATCTCCTATACGAAGAAGAAATTCTGAGAAATCCATTCAGTCTGAAGCTATGGTGGAGATATCTAATCGCTCGCAAGGAATCTCCCTTCAAAAAGAGGTCAGTGTTGTACGAACGAGCTCTAAAAGCTTTACCTGGTAGCTATAAACTCTGGTATGCATATCTTAGAGAACGGCTAGAGATTGTACGAAATCTTCCTGTAACTCATTCTCAGTATGAGATTTTGAACAATACATTCGAAAGAGCTTTATTCACATTGCATAAAATGCCTAAGATTTGGATCATGTATTTGCAAACCCTAACTGAACAAAAATTAGTAACCCTTACTCGTACATCTTTCGATAGAGCATTATGTGCTTTACCAGTCACCCAACATGATAGAATTTGGGGATCTTATATCTATTTTGTGTCTCAGAAAGGTATCCCAATTCAGACTTCACTTAGGGTTTATAGGAGGTACTTGAGGTTTGATCCAGCTCAAATTGAAGATTTTATTGAGTTTTCGAAGAATTCTAAGTTATGGCAAGAAGCTGCAGAGAGATTAGCTCAAGTTTTGAACGATGACAAGTTTTACAGTGTCAAGGGCAAGACCAAACATCAGTTGTGGCTTGAATTGTGTGATTTGCTTACTAGTCATGCTACCGAGGTGTCAGGTTTGGATGTCGATGCCATTATTAGAGCTGGGATTAGCAAGTTTACAGATATGGTTGGCACTTTATGGACATCTTTGGCTGATTATTATATTCGTAAAGGCTTGTTCGGGAATGCCAGGGATGTGTTCGAGGAGGGAATCACTACTGTGGTTACCGCTAGAGATTTTGGTGTTATTTTTGATGCGTATTCTCAATTTGAGTTGAGTCTAATTTCTGCTCGTATGGAATCATTACATGACAATCCAAGAACCAAGCAAAAAGACGAAGAACAAGGAAAGAAAAAAGAAACAGTAGATGATGTACGTTTTAATCCCAAGCTTTCACTATCTGAGTTTACAAAAAAGATTCTGCAGGGTTGCTGGTGCAATGATCGTGACGACATTGATTGGAGGATAGCAAGATTAGATCATCTTATGGACAGAAGGCCTAAACTTGCTAATAGTGTTCTTCTGCGGCAAAATCCTCACAACATTGAACAATGGCATAGAAGGGTTAAGCTCTTCGAGGGTAATCCAGCAAAGCAAATACTAACCTTCACCGAAGCCGTAAAAACTGTGGATCCCATGAAAGCAGTGGGTAGCCCTCACACTCTATGGATTTCGTTCGCCAAGCTCTATGTAGAGCACAACGATATTCCAAATGCAAGGGTTATCTTTCACAAGGCAGCGCAAGTTAACTACAGAACGGTAGATAATCTCGCTACTGTTTTGTGTGAATGGGCCGAGATGGAACTGAAGCTTAAAAACTTTGAAGGAGCACGGGAGATATTGAGAGATGCAACAGCAGAGCCTTCGGCGGAGGTTAAAAGGAGAGTTGCTGCTCTTGGTAATGAACCAGTGCAGATGAAGTTGCATAAGTCGGTGAGGTTGTGGACATTGTATGCTGATCTGGAGGAGGGCTTCGGAACTCTGGAGTCCACTCGTAAGGTGTATGAGCGGATACTTGATCTGAAAATAGCTACACCGCAAATCATAATCAATTATGCAAGCCTGTTGGAGGAGCATGGATACTTCGAGGATGCCTTCAAGGTTTATGAAAGAGGAGTCAATGTATTCAAGTATCCACACGCAAAGGATATCTGGGTCACGTATCTCTCCAAATTCGTCAAAAGATATGGGAAAATGAAGTTGGAGAGGGCGAGGGAGTTGTTTCAGCAGGCAGTTAAGACAGCCCCTGCTGATTATTTGAAGCCGCTGTATTTGCAATATGCAAAACTGGAAGAAGATCATGGTCTTGCTAAGCGTGCCATGGAAGTCTATGACAAAGCTGCAAAAGCTATACCTGACAAGGAGAAGCTGCAGATGTACGATATTTACATAGCCCGCGCAGCAGAGTTTTACGGTGCTCCAAAGACAAGGGAGATATACGAGCAAGCCATAGAATCTGAGTTGCCGAGCAAAGATGTCAAGACCATGTGCATGAAGTATGCTGACCTTGAGAAGAGTTTAGGAGAGATTGATCGCGCTCGTGCTATATACATTTTCTCATCCCAGTTTGCGGATCCGCGATCAGAGAATGATTACTGGAGCAGATGGAATGAGTTTGAGGTGAAGCATGGGAATGAGGACACGTTCAGAGAAATGCTTCGGATAAAGAGGAGTGTTTCTGCTAGTTACAGCCAGACTTGTACTGTTCTCCCAGAGAATCTAATGCAGAAGGATTCAAGGTTAAATCTTGAGGAAACAGTGGACATATTGAAAGGTGTTGGAGATGAAATGGCTAACCTAGAAAAACAGTTAGCCCCTGCAGCTCAAGATATTAGTACTCAGTCTGGTGTCATCCGTACACCAGATGATGGTAGGAAGGTTGCTGCAGACCCGGATACTATCGAATTACCTGAAGGCGATGAGGAGGAGGGGGATGTTGACGAAGTTGAAATTGCACAAAGAGATGTACCTGCTGCGGTATTTGGGGATTTGGCACGTGAAGATGAAATTTCCAGAAAGAGGGCAAATAACGGCATGCTTGGCGCCCTTGAGAGAATGAAGAGGCAAAAGAAGGGTAGGTCCTTGGTAGCAGTATGAGCTATGTGGTAAAGATAGAACAGAGTTGTATTTCCAGGTGACAAAGACTGACTGGCATGTTTCATGTGCATCAGAAAGTTAATAATTTAGTGTTTTGATGTTCCGAGACTTTTGGTTGTACTTACTGGTCTTGGATTGTTGAAGCTGTAAATTGAATTCCTTATATATCATAGAATTACAGTGTTTTTAAGGTTCATATGAATCGGTGTACTGTAGTTGTCATGGGATATCTTTCTTTAATGAGAAGTTCTTCCAATACCCTTTGGTTCTTGAATTATCCGTCTTTTTTCCTGGATAATATCTCGAGAGGGGGTAGTCTGGGACACCCTTCCAGCATTGTCTTTTACTTGACATCTTAATTTTTAAAGAATTGTTAGTCCAAATTCTTAGAAAATACGTTTTTCCATATCCAACGAATATCAAAGGTAGTATTGGCTCTCATTAATTGGCTAAAATATGATCCTTTGAACTCAGAGAAACCAGGTCTCACTCACACTCAGTACAAAGACTTTATATGGAAGAAGTCTCCAGACAATCCTCTTAACCAGGTAAATGATTTGAGAATTGTTTCTGATGCTTCATTGCTTCTGGTAGTTAGTCGTTGAGTTTGCAGTCTATCACAAACATAGACTAGAAGTAGATATGATACATAGATTTGATTATTTTCCTTCTATTTTTCTCCAATTCATGAGCATTACATAAATATGTCCACTGGGGTTGAACTCAGAATGAATACCGAGTCCATGTTAGGCAGTCACAATATGAGGATTATGATGATGAAAAGGAGGGGCATTAATTCAAGTCTGATATGTTCTACAAAAACATCAAGCGAGGAGGAACTTTAAGACACTACGCTTTTGTTTTATCATTTGAGACTTGCTTCAACCTTTAAGAAGGTGAATGTTACCATCAAATCTCTTCTGCATTCAATAAATAATTCCTACTGAGTTGCCTTTTTTTTTGTTCATATTTGGGATCTGTTCTTGGTCGCAATGCAATGGGAGTTCCCACCACAGTAGCTTGCTACTGGGATTCTCATGCGCACTACTGCAAAGGCCTGGCAGGCCCCTGTCAAATGTCAAAGCTGCTAATTAATCTTTTGCATATGCTACACCAACCTGGAAACTCAAGACATGTGATTGGATTTTTAGCAAACCAAGACATCGGTTGTTTCTCTTTTTCCCAAGCAACTAAGCTACATGTAAATTGCTTCCTGCCACAAGTATCCATCTTCCCTGACCAGGTGTTGCCCAAGGGAAAATGGTTGGACCCATGAATTTTATTGAACGAACAATTATGAAAAAATCAAAGCTCTGTAAACAATTTAGTAACTATTTCAGCTCAAGTTGCAGTTTCTAAACTCTGTAGAAGGCCTAGACGTAAGCTTGATAGTGGCTAGGCAGTTTCCTCCAAATAGATGTTTGACAGTTACAAAGGCCTCCCTTTGTAACTGTCAAACATCTATTTGGACGATTATATTTGGAAATTTTCATCAAGCCTATTTGATTTGTGGAATGCTTCAATGTTGTATAATCAATCTAGTAATAAGTTCAGTGCAAATTGCAGTTTCTGAATTTTTTTGGAGGGCCTAGTCTAGATGACAAATCGACTCTGCAATACAACTTTGTGCTCAGTACACTGCGCATATCAGTATTGAACAAAACAACAAACCGTCCATCAAAGTGAAGGAACAAAATTTGAACCTCATCATGTGCTAGTACTTATTTGACCAGTTCACACACACTAAGAGTTGGTCTTTACCTCCTTCCAGCAAATCGACTAGAGAGAGACCACGTTGCAAAAAAGGCAAAATGATAAATTAAAAAAAATAAAAAATAAATGCACCAGCCGGGAATCGAACCCGGGTCTGTACCGTGGCAGGGTACTATTCTACCACTAGACCACTGGTGCTGTATGTTCCATTTCCCAACATTTTTTTTTGAAGGAAAGAGGTGATCCTCTCAATTTCCTTAAGATAGAAAGATTGTATACATCTAGGGCTGCACATTGGGTCGGGTAGGTCGGGTTTGGCCTCACCGCCACCCTACCCGCTGATGGCGGGTATTTAAAGCTGTCACCCGTAGTCGACCCAACTTTACAACGGGTAGGTTTTCACCCGACCCACTTTTCAGCGGGTTAGGTCGGGCGGGTGGCGGGTTTACCCGTCCAGGTAATGGAACTGAGATTACCACTGAATCATTAAATCTAACCAACAATATCAAACATTCCAAGTTCATGGAATTTATTTCTTAAATACCAACTGATACACATAAAGATTTACATTCAAAACTTCCCAAACCAAAATAATTTTTACATGAAACCAAAAATTACAATCAATATTGAAATACTAATCTACTGATTCATTTTCACCAGCAAGATATAATTAGGAGAATTAAAAGCATATTTATAGTCTTTACTCTTGAGAGAAGATGAAACAAGATCATGATTCATAGATACAGATCGGTTAATTAAAATGAGGAGGGCTTGATCGTACCGGGTGTTAAACTATACCTATGGAGATCTGTATAAAAAAGAGAATAGAGAGATAGAAAGAAAGAAGAAGACGAAGCTGTTCAAGTTTATGCGATGATGTAAACGAGGTGGAGAAGGATAGGTCATAAAGTGGTGTAAAGGGTTTTGATTCTTATCAAATTATATTACGTATAAATATGATAATGTATTACAAACAACCTTAGATTTACAGGGGATTAGTCAATTGAGATTAGTAGAGACATTCAGAGACTTTTTATGCAAGAGATTTTGGGTGACTCTCAGTGAGTTTAGAGACTTTGAGAGACTCTCTGGATGATTTTCAAGGAATTATGGTGATTCATTGAGACAATAAAACATATATGAATTTCAGCTTACACACATGGGACAAGCAATATATTTATTTATATTTCAAAATGAATATATGAGTATTTCAATGAAAATGTATTAGTCCATGCATGGCTAACATAAATTGTAACCATTTTGCTAATAAAATCAAAACGAGACGAAATGAAGGGATTTGAATCTCTAATAAACTTATTGGGTTTGCAAGACAACATTTTTTTTTTCATTTTTTACGAATTTAATTATAGCTTATTTGGTTATTGTGTTTAATATTTTGATCCTTAAAGAAAAGAGAAAGAACAAAGTCTCTCAAAATATCACTGCTAAGGAGAGACTTCATTTTAGCCATTTATGGTATGTTTTGTAATAAAAGTCTCTACAAGTCTCTCAAAGCCATAAGTCATTGATTTCAAATTCTAAATCCAATAACAGAGAATTATGAAGATTTTTAGATAGTCACGATCCAATAACAGAGATTGTTTGAGATTTTGAAGAACTCTCTATTGACTAACAAGAGATTTTAGAAGTCTCTAAAATTCTTTCAAAGTATCTCCACAAATCTCAATTGACTAACCCCCTGTTACATAGGTTAGTCTAGGATTTCATGGCTAGGGCGGGTGGGGCTGGTGACTCGGGTTGGGATAGTCCGTAGTCATAGTCGACCCCATTGTAAGGCGGGTATTAGGAGTTGTGAGTCATAGTCGACCCGTGCCATCGGCGGGTGGGGGCGGGTTAAAACCGGCGGGTGCGGATTGGGTTGGCGGGTAGGGTCGGGTTTGTGCAGCCCTATATACATCAATTTAAGATACATCATTGAAAAACATAATAAAATACAAATAATTTGTATCACAATAGTAAGTAAATTGTAATACAAACGTATTAAATACATGAATTTCAAGGAAATTGATGATACTTGAGGGATGGCACTTGAATTAAAATTACGCCATTTGGATTTGAAGAATTTGTCTTCTTCATCATCATCTTCTTCATTAAGATGGAATTGTCCCATATGGGAGTAATAAGCACAAAACACCATTATCACAATCAACTCCGTAGCCATTGTTCTTCATGAGAATGTAGAATTACGTCATTAGGAAGAAATCGTCCTTGATATACTTGAAACAATTGTAACAATCGTTTGAAACGCCTATAAGGCTATGAGAAATCTCTGATGTGTTTGAAAACACCATGAGAGTAATAATGAAATTGAAAAAGGAAAACCCTAAAAATCGCATTGAATAGCGATGTTTTATTTAAGATAATATTAATAGAAAATATTTGCTTATTGTATCAAATCATTGGATATTATCTAAAATATCAATTTTAGAGAATCAAAGATTTAAGAAGATTTGTTGCGAGAGAATTTTCTTGGAGAAAACAGTTCTTGGAGAGAAGAGAGAGCTTTCATTGGTTATTTTTTCCCAACATTTAACATTTCGTAACCGCATGACAAAAATCAGAACTACAGAATTTCACTGAACCTTCATGGTACAAAGAAAGCTACTTGATTTGCTAGAACAAACAAGGTGAGTCTTGCCCATCTTTCTCCTTATTGGACTAGTGCAATGTCCGGAACCTCATCTCAGGACTCATATTAAAAAAAAAAAAGGCCTATTTGTGGGACAAAATTTAAAACCAATTGGCTCAACTAATTTGGGACGGAGGAAGTACTATATTTGTCTAGGAAAACCTCACATAAGCAGGACAATAACAACTCTACTAAAAAAAACTAAAATCCCTCGGACATCTCCAGTGTCTCATTGCCTTAATATTAACATAAATGGAGACTAGATTCTGGAATTCTCTTATTCTAGCTTTGCTTTAATCCTAAGGAATAATGTAGGTGAAGTTGAAGGAGGAAAAGTAAGGCCAACATCAAGTACAGACCCACAAGAAGCAAAAACAGTAGTTATTCTTCAAGCAACATATTAGGCAAAAGAAAAGAACATCAAGCATTCTAAGAATGCACATGGGTCGGTATAGTCCGGTTTTCTTAAATACCCGGTACTTGTACCTCCTACTGGTCGGTTCTTGTGTTTGATTACATGTACATGTGATAGTACATGTACGACAGGTTCGGTTCCAGTATGGCACCGGGTTTTCACCTATTACACTTATCAATTAACAACAATCAATCCTTTGATAAAATAAACCCACAAATTCAACTAAATCACCAACCCATCAAACTCATTAAAATTCACAAAATTCAAACACTTTCAGAAAAACCCAAAGATCACAACCCATATTACCAAATTCCTACAAAATCAATTAATGGTTCTAGGAAATTGATTCATAAAAGTCCAGAAGATATAAAAAGATCATGACTATTATGTGTGAAAAAACAAAGATACATAAACAAAAGTGAACGATGAAGAAGGTGGTGTGCCCGACTGCATGTTCTTCGGTTGAGAGTCGAGACTCGAGAAGAAAAAAGAAGAAGTAAAACTGTATATGAAATGTGAGATGAAGATAGAGATAGTTGATAGATAAGACCCATCATAGATGTCTAGGATTTAATTATAAGTCATATATCGACGGTTATTATTCACCGGTACTGGCCGGAAATAAGATAGAACTGAATGTACCTATTCTCTGCCGGTTCTCATTTTGAATCTTGTTCTTTGTACCCCATACACCGGTTTCGACCCGGTTTTTTTGGTCCTGGTCCGGTACACCAGTTCAGGGCCAGTTCTTGTGCAGCTCTAAGCATTTCAGTATTGAGGGTGACGGTGAACTATCTCAATGGCAAACCATCATAGGTCTCATGGTGCAACAAAAATATTTTGGAGGAAGCGGATAAAGTGGCAAGATCTTGCACAAAGTTTTTGGATTTTTATTTTGTTCCTAGGACAGGAAATGCAGTTGCAAATTCTTTAGCAAAATTTGTGAATTTTTTAAATTCTTAATTGAATTGGTCTCACAATCTTCCACTTATATTAACCAAAAACTGTTAGTAGATAAATCTAATGTGAGGAGAAACTTATCTTATATATATATATATATATATATATATATATATATATATATATATATATTAGATATCTCTATTGTCTATAGTTTATACACGATTACTAACGTAAGACAAAAATGCTAACAGATCCCGACCATCAAATCGCTAAAAAGGTATCACCCTTTATAAATCTCGTAAGTACTTAAGGTCACCGATATTTTATTACTAACGTAAGACAAAAATGCTAACAGATCCCGACCATCAAATCGCTAAAAAAGGTATCACCCTTTATAAATCTCGTAAGTACTTAAGGTCACCGATATTTTATTAGTCCAATTTTGTTGACCAAGTCAGAACAAAGTGGGAATGGGACACCAAGGGCAGGAAGAAGAAATTTCAGATTACCGATATAAATTTCAGATTACCGATATTTTATTACTTGTGCACTATCACTTTTTAAGTTTTTGTATCAACAGATTAACTAGAATTGACTTTGAAGCTCCAGTTCCTGATTTTCATTATGTATGAATATAGAAATACAGAATAATGGGCTGCATAGTTAGTTACTTCTTCACTGAAACTCTGTTACCCATTCTCAGAGGGTTCTATAACATCACCCTGAATTATCACCTCATACCATACACTGTGTTGTGCTATTACAAGCCTAAAAGACTGAAACCATCTACCAAGGAGCAAAATTGAACTTGTTGATATGTTTCGAAGCAACTCTAGCTTTGCACACTTCTACGAGTGACTGACCTGGTTAGCCTGATAGGCCTGATAGGCTTGATGCATCTTTACATCAACAATACTGGCCATTTCTTCAATGCCACTCACAAAACTGGCCCTTCCGGTGTCTCCAACATCACGTTCTGTAACTGAAGTGGTCTCGTCGAAGTTCAATCCCAGCTGATCAGGTCTTTGAAGAAGAAGTTTGAAGGTGGGTTGTAGTTCATAACATTGTTCAAACAGTGACCGACGACAGAAAACGTAGATACCGAGTCGTGCTCGAGACATGGCAACAATCAATCTTCTCACATCACGAAGATGCCCAACAAAGCGGGTACGGACAAGAGACAGTAAGATGAAGTCGTTCTGCTGACCTTGAAACTTGTCAACTGTGGTAACCTGAAAAAGTGAAGAATAAGCTCCACATGAGTTGGATCACCAGAAATAACAAGCAAAGACAAGAAAACAGGAAAGACAGGAAATGAGAAACGTAATAAGAAACGAACCTTGTTAGGTGGACCAATGAAGGGATGTGAGCAACGTCTAGAGATAACATCACGAATGAGTAGTTTCTGACCGTTGTAGGTTGTCAATATGGATATCTTACTTGCAGGATAACCAAGCAAGCGCATGTAGATGTACACACTTACTATATACTCGGCCTCTCCTTCATTTTGGTAAAACCAAGGAGATGGAGCACTTTCACCTCTCCCATTATAGTCAGGAACATCTACCAGCTGATAGTCATAAGCAAATCCTGCATTTGCTGTATGGAAAATAGCTTGCTCTCGCACAATTGGCAGGTCTCCGAGATCCCTGTATCTCCAGTTGTACAGCTTGGCTATATTTGGCCTGGCTCTACCTTGTGCGTTAAGCTCAATATACGGTATACCTAGACGAACAAATCTTGTAAACAAGCTCTGGTCCATGTGGCTGTATTTCTGGAAAGCCATATTCTTCACAACTGGAGGCAACTGGTGGTGATCACCAATCAATATGCAACGTTTGAGACGTGCATAACCATCCTCCTGCCTCTGAAGTAGCATTGGAATGAAAGTCTCAATCTCTAAAATCTGTGCGCTTTCTTCCATAAGCAAGTTATCATATTTAAATCCTAGCTGAAGGAAGTCCTTCCTCTTAAGAGCTGCATGAGTGCAGGTCATGGCCACAATCTTTGCTTGTTTAGTCATCAGATAATTTGCCCGATCAGCCGTAGACTTGAGCAATTCAAAAGCCCTACACTCTTCAAGTTCTTGAAACATTGTTTGAAGATGACGGAAACATCCTTTTGCTGCATGCATGTCTTTTTCAAAGGACTGGCCTGAGAAGACTGGTTGAACTGTGTTGGAGAAGTACTCAGCAAATGGAAACCTCTCTTTGACAAATGTGGGCTTATCTTGATTTTGTGCGCAAGCAGCTAAAAACTGTTCCCACCGTGAGTAGACATGAAGCAACCAAAAGTATCCAGCAGTTTCACATGTGTACCCCACATCTTCTGGCAATTGAAGTGATCTAGCAAGCCTTTCTACTTCAGCAAGAAGCTCTAATCGTCGAACAAGCATTGCGTTTACTCTGCCTTGCCGACTAAAATCAAGATCAGTTGCTAATTCTTGCTCTCCTTGACCCAAACGAAGAAGGTACCTCGCAGGGACATCCCTCTGCCATAGTAAAACGAACAATGTTAAAATGTAAAATTTGTAAATGTGAAGAAGGGTCCACATTTAACAGAGGCCATTTCTCTCCATTTAATATACTATGTACACATTAGTAATATAGCTTTGTCATTCAGGAAAAATATGGTGCCTTCTCTCAAAAAAAGAGACTCACGGTCTCTGCTATACTATTAGAACTCTATGGAAAATGTAATATTGTGGTGATTTAAACTAAGCCTGGGTTTGCAATACCGAATTCAGCACTTGAAAAACGAATAAAATCAAAATTCTAAAACCTTCAGAATGGTTGATCTACCAGAGTCAAAGCTACAAAAGCATGAAAATAATGGTTTGTATAAAACCTTAACCAAGAAAAATGCATATGCCTCTAAACTCTAGAGTGGACCAAAAGATCATATTGCCATGAAGATTTTCTGTAGGAAGTCATTCAGTAGTCTCATACCTGCATTATCTTTTCAAAAAGATCATTCAGAGCCTGATTCGAGTGAGTAATAATCAGCGTTCTTTGAGATGGACAATTATGATATAGAACATTCAAGATCTGTACAGCTGTATCAGTCTTTCCAGTACCAGGAGGACCAACAACCATTGTTAAGCCTGGCTGTACACCAGAGATGATGGCTCCAACCTGCAACACAGTAAAATAATATTAGTATGCCATAGGGATGATTTTGTTTAAAGGTAAAACGTTCAGCAGGATCACATAAAAGAAACATCCGAAGTTAAATATTTGTAGAAAAATGAATGAATAGTACCTGGGTGGGTGTGAATTTAACAGAGTTCTTTCTAGGCTGATCTTGGGGATATGGACCTGGATCAGGGGGGACATACGCCTCAACAATAAGCTTTTCCAGTTCAGAACCTGCATCCACCATATGCACATCATTCTGTTCATCTCTAGCTGATTTTGCATTCCCTGGCAGCGCATGGGAACTGCTTTTCATGGCCTTTGGAAACTTCAACCGAAACGGCGGTTCAGGATTTGAAATTTCATTGCCATCTGGACCTGTAAAGCAAACCTACAAAGTAATTGAAATAAATAAGAACAGGCCCTGCAAATAATTGAATATTAATGGACACAACTGAGATGCATGCAACTCATGAGATCCCCATGATAAATAGATCAAGAGCACTACCTGGTAATCTGGAAAACTTCTTCTCAGATGATCCGCATCAAGAAATGTGTCTTTGAAGTCTACTGTATCAAGAAGATCAGGCATATTTGTCCATTGTGCCGCAGAAGGGTTCCCATAGCCCAAGAATATATTGTGCAACCAGTCGGGAACAATACAAGATTCATTCATAAGGTCTCTTATGGACTCCAGGATTGCTTTGAAGTTATTTTCTTTGGGTTTTCTCCTTAATAGTATATTAAATGTCCCATAAACATCATCTGCACCTTTCTCTGCAATGTCGTTCACATCCATGTAGTACTGTGCTGTATCCAAGGCAACTGTAACAGTTCGCAATTCACCTTTAGGGGGTTTCCATTCATCTCTTTTAATTCGCCCAGTAAAATCATTCATGAGACCTCCCTCTTCGTCGCGGATCTCAATAACTTCACAGCCACGTACAAACTGAAGGCCGAGCCTCTCTGGTACAGTTGATTTTGCAGCTTCCTCTGAACTGAGAGGCTCAAATGAAGGACGGATGGAGAGTAGAAATAACACATCATGCTCTTTAAGTGAATTCCATTCCGACCTGACTTGAGCTTTATAACTAGAAATACTGAACGTTACATCCGCAGTTACAGCAGCTGGCTTGACCTCTCCTATGTTTGGTTGCTTTACCTCTTTGATCCTGAATTCCTTGATTGGCACTCCCATCCTTGACCAACCTCGAAAAGCAGTTTCTCCCTCAATATTGATGTATGCAAGAAGATGGGGAATCGCTTCCTGAATGTCTTCTCGAATTTCATATGTTGATTCAAGACGAAAAAGATTAAAGTTTCTCAAAAGATAATCATGAAGGGTCAGAAACTGAAGATTAAGCTTCGGGAGTGCCAGGCATCCTTCCCCAGAGTAATTAATACTTGGAACAAGGCTTTCATCCCACATTATCTGCTCATTTGGGTATAACGGTAGTGCATTTATAGCCTCCTTTTGGGACTGGCGTTTCTCAAAAAAGGAGACCATGACTTCAAGAAGAAAATCAACCCTCTTTGCCCAGGGATCCTTGCTACCAACCAACTTGAGCTGTAAAGAAAATTAGTGTCAACCACTATATAAACAGATGACCAATTTGCAAATGAACAAGGAAAGTAACAAGTAGATCACCGACCTTATTGCAAACCAAGTCATGTAGTTCCTCAGGAGAGAGAGCAGACAATCTTTTCGAAAGATCAGCCCTTTTGTGAATGGAGCCAACATTAGCCAACGCAAGCTCGTTCAACTACATGATCAAAACATAAAATGGGTGAGATACGATAAACTATATAAATAAATACAATTACAAGACTAGTGTGCAATTCATATCTAAAAGAGAGAACATCGTTTGCATACGAACAGTGATCAACACACCTTGGGAAGTTTCTTGAACGTGAATAACTGGAAAGTTTTAACACGAGAATAGTGAGCAACAAGCACATTGTCGTCGGACAGCTGAGTCCCAGTATGATCATTAATTTCAAACCCTTCGTAGAACTGTAGAAGATCAACCAACTGTGCAAAAAGGCGCCCCTTTGGGTGATTATAAAGAGCACTTAAATGACATTTGGGAACGACCGCAACATCAGCAACAACAGGCCTCAAAAACCTACAAACACAGAGAATTATTGTAAATGTAAGGTGTACCACAGAATTCTTAATACAGCAATAGACATTAGTTAGCCTTCACGTTCAAAACTGCACTCCACAAATGACTAGCCTCATGAACCCAAACAGAAAAGCAATGTTCAATCAAAAGCATCAAAGACTTTCACCAAAGTATGCAGCTCATGCATGTGAGTTAGTCTACAATGTCGTTGTTTTTTCCTTCATCAGTTTGCTAGAACATGGGTTTCCTTAACTTATTCTTCTTTGTAACAAAATGAATCAGAATGTTGGGGATCAGAGTTAAATACTAGCAAGAAAGGGATCACATGGCAATGACAATTTAAGGATCTACAAAGACCACTACATCTAAACTTATGGAAGTTAAAATATTTGGAACTGAAAGAAAATTAGTACCGGAGTTTGATGGACCAATTAAATTTATAGCATCCCCAATCAGGTAACAAACAAGAATAACAGGATGATATGATTGGTCTCAAAATAATACCTCCTTGTGGGCAGTTGGCTCAACAAATCAATGAGGAACTCCATGAACCTTTCACAGTACAATACACATCCATCATCAACTTGGACAGAACCACCAAGTTGACAATCTTCCTGATCTGACTGCCTCTGTGGAAAAACCCGGGAATCGAGTATCTGAAAGACAATGCATGAGTTTATTTTTTTCAGTACAAAAAATCATTATTAATATACCCCATTAACCTATGATAAAAATTAGATGACCTCATTGAACTACAGTGTTATACCTCCAAAAATTCCTCAATCAGATTCTTCACAAATCCTATTTCAAGCTTGCTTAACAGGTCAAAAGGCTCTTCTCGTTTCTCGGCAACCTTAGATTCTTTCTTTATCATCTTTTTCCATTTCTTTATTAGATTGGGGTTGAGGCACATCTCCATCTTCAAGTTAAAACCATTCAGTCAAATAAACGGAAAGGTCACAAAGAGAAACTTGCACCTCACTAACTGAAACATTAAAAGTGACACTACCTGAAACCGGCCATAAGACAAACAACTCCAGACCTGCAGACTTGCTAGCTTCAACACTGTCTGACTGACAATATCATCTTCCAAACTCTACCATCAAGAACAAAGTGTTTAGTAAGTACATAAAAATATAAGAAGCCCTAGAAACTCAGAAGTAAAGTAATAATAATGGTAATAGATCGTAAAAATCGAGTAAGATGAATCAGTTACGATCTGTATGCACTTGCAACGTTATGCTAATGCTATTGAGCAGAAGGAGGTCCCAATTACCTATTCTAGGCAATTTTCTACATTTTATGTGTACAAAAACAAACATGTAGTGAATGAAAGATGAATACCTGAAAGACATTAATCATGAAAAGCAAGTAGTTGGTCTTCTCTGCTATACTTAGAGCCCTTCCCTATAGATACAAACATCAATTGTTGATTTCAGCTCCCCATTAAACACCAAGCATAAAGAAACAAACAAAAACAGTATAAACACAGGCCACACATACCTCTTTAAGTCGAAGAACTCGTTCCAAAAACGATTTAAACAAATCCTTCTTCTCGTGAAAACACATCCACGCACTTACATTCTCTCTAAACTACATAATCCAACAACAAATTTCATTAAAATTCCACTAAAATCAATTTTCTTAACAAAAAAAAAATCAAAGAAAACTAGGGTTTCAAAATAACAGATAAACACATACCTTCTCGTTAATCATGAGTATCATACTCATCACATGTTCAAAGCTAGCAGTCTCAGGATCAAAATTAGGCCAAAGATAATTCTCCAAATACTGAGAAACCTCTAAAACCATAACTCTCTGCAAAGAAACAGTCTTATGCCCTTCTTTAGCTAACAGCTCCGATTCATAAATCTCTTTAACCAGATCAGGATTGAATGGTTTATTCGAATCTTTAGCTGTTTCTGACCAATTACTTGATGCAATCTTGGTTAACCTATCTTTCTGAATTTCAATTAGTGTAATTGAATTAGAAACAGTAGATAATGGTTTCTGTTCAGGCGGTCGATCCGGAATCTCCACAGGGTATTCAGCAACTCTATGCCGTTTGAAATCATAGGTTCCTACGCCGTATACAGTAGGCATTCTAAGTTTTAGGGTTCAGGTGAGGGTTTGAGTGAAGAACAGGTGAATAATGAGAGAGTGAGAGAGAGGGAACGGATTTTAAAGATCTGAGTCGATGTTTTTGGAGATGATAATTATATAGGCACCTGTGAATCTACCCGCTGGGGTGCCGAGGCCCTGAACCGACTTCAAGAGCTAAAAACGGAGTTTTTGTCCTGAAGGCCCTGAACCGACTAATGGAAAGACAGACGAGCAAGTCAGACTAGTCAGCTGATGAGGGTGTTTTTTTTTTTTACTGATGAGGCAACTGAATCTGACTCGGCCCCGGACGGACATGTCAGACTATTTGATTTTACGTTTGAGTTACCTGACTTAGATTTAACCCCTACCTCGAACTAGTTTGAGTCATGGACATCTTTTGTATTCTTTGATTCGTGGACCGAGTATTGACTCAAATACTCACAAAACTAGATCTATATATCGAATCAAGGATTTCAATCAGATCCAGACAAGTCGGAGTCGAAAAAGAAACATAATGCAAGTCTCCTACCTATCTCGACCTCGGACTACACTATCCGGAAATGTAGTCCTTTGAATTAAGCAACAGGACTCCAGGAATCACATATTTCATTTGAAAGAAAGAAGAATAAACACATTTGATGTCTGAAAATAACAACACATTCTCCTTCAATTAACATGATACAACATCACATGAAGAACACGGATTTACAATAAGTGGAACGAGAGAATGGACAGTAGATTTTTGACATCCTTTAAAATCTACAACCCTGAAATATGTTCAAACACTAAATCTGATTACTGGTTTTACTACTTAAATTATACAAAGCATCACAAGAAAGGCCAATCCTTTCTACTAATTCACTCACTCACTCTTGAATCCAGAGAGATCCTAAACACTGAAAAAAAGAAGCAGGGCAAACAACAAAAGGCTGTGTTATGCGTATTTTGCCTTCCAAGAGAAAAGAATGAAGATGCCCTGCTCTCTCGACTGACCAATTTTAGTTTCACTTCTTCTTGGACTTTGACGCCTTCAAGTCAGCAGCAGCAGCTTTAGCAGCAGATTTGGCAAGGGAAGTTGGTTTGAAAGCACTTTTGGGGTTAAGAGCGTTCCTGATCTTAAGCACCGCCCAAGCTGTACCGAACGCATGCCCAGCAGCATCCATCCCTTCATGTGTAGCCTCAGCCGCTTGATCTCCATACCTGCATAATAATACATATGGGTCAGATAAAATCTCTTACACATGTCATGAGTATTCAATAGTGACCTAATTTCCTTTCCCTAGCTTGCTCATACCATACCAAAACTTAAAACGTTATCTCAAAGAAAAACAAATTAACTAGTTCTGTAGCTAGGGGGTTTTCCTTCTAAAGTCAAAGTTCCCACTGTCATCAATCAGTAATCCCCTCATTGTTGGACCTTCAAAACTAGTTCAGTAGCTAGGGGATTTTCTTTCTAAAGTCAAGTTATTACAGTCATCAATCAATAGTCAATACTACCCTCGCAGTTGGACCTTCGAAAAACGGAAAACTGATACAAGTAAAAGCATAGGATGCAGCGGAAAATTAGATCTGGTCTTTCAAAACTCTACATACATATGATCACAGGATACTGATACCTATCTAAGATTAACTAAGCACTAATACCACAATTGAATTGCAATGTACATACGGGAAAAGTAAAGTAAGTTATTTCGCTATCTTACTTGTGGGAAACAAGTCCTGTAGTTACAGTCGATGTAGTCGACATGACATTTTTCCAGCTACTTCAACCGCATCAAAGACCTTACCTGAAAATTGACCAAAAACATGTTCAACCGCTAATACTAATCTATTATTTCTAATAAAGACATGTTATTATTCAAAGAGTTATCCAGTTGTCCTAATGTACTGACCATTTCCAAACAAAAATAGAATAAAAAGACAACAGCAAGAACAAGTCAACTTACTGAATCCATCAAGGGAAGCAAGAACTATTTCTCCTGGCAAGAGGCTAAAGAACTTCTTGCCGGCTTTTGAATTCACAATCGGACTTGTGAAGAACCCTGAGACTTTCACAACCCCGGATAGAACTCCAGTTGCCACTTTCTCCGACATCTTGGTCACCCGTTTCACCCTACACATAAGCCATATGCAAGTCAATTAGTACACAAATTATGCATAAACTCAACTAACTAGCAACAAACAAATACAACAAAATGAAGTAGTGGGGATCAAAATTACCTTTTAATTCTTCTCATGGTTTGGGGGGCTAACTTCAGACTGCTTGGTGCAAGGGTCCATCCTCCTAGTAAGAAAATCATTTCCCCATTTCAATCTACTAACAGTAACATCACCACACCATAAAATCCCCCTAATCATCTGCCCCGATCCAGACGCAATCAACTTAGCAACACAACCACTATAATCTTCAACATTCGGCGCAATAGTAGTCCAATACGCCGCCGATCGATCCTCCATCAATTCCTTCTTCTTCCCCTCCGATTTCATCTCCGCAGGCGAAATCTCCTTGGCCATTGACCCATCCAAAACATCACTCTTCTCCGAAACCTTCTGTACAGAGAAACTACTGTAATGTTCAAGAATCCCATCAAGCTCCTTAATCAAACCCCCTTGCCCTTTCGACGCAATCGTAACACCGTAATTCAAAAACTCATTATCAATATACTGGTGAGGAGCCTCTTCATCACTATCTGAACCAGCAACTTTAACCGAAGTCGACGGAATTCGTAAAGAGAAAAAGTAATGAGAATCGTCAAGCTTAACAGCAGCTTCATCTTTCGCCAACGGCCATTGAATTTGATCGCTAACGCGTACGAGAACCGCGACGACATTTTCATTTTGTCTGAGTCTCACAATACTCAAATCTCCACAAGCTAGTTCAACACTATGTTGTTTATCAATCAGATGAACTAATGCACCGGGGATCTTTATAAGAACTTCCTCCGCTGATTCAATTGGTGCAGTTGGGGCTGAACTGGTTGTGTTGTGATTCTGATTGTGGACTTCATCTGGGAAAAGATTATCAACTAGATCTTTCATGTCTAGAGATGGATAGAAAGAACCGGAAGACGATGAGTAAGTATTTGAGTTGTTGTTGTTGTTGGTGGTGGTGGTGACTGGGTCAGATGAGTGAACAGATGGATATAATGATGAAGAAGAGGAAGTTTTAGGGTTCGATGAAAAGGGGGAATAACTGTCTGGGTTTGATTCAATGACTTGTGGGTACAGAGATGATGATGATGATTTGTTTCTTGGCTTTTCAGATTCCATTGATTGATTTGAGTAAGTGTGTAGTAATTAGTGTAATTTAATGGTGGAGAGGAGAAGGAAGACAAAGGGGGTTTTTGTTGATGGAGAAAGACTACTGGGTGAAGAAATGGAGAAGCGCGTCACTTGAGATTCCAGAGGAGGACAGGAGAGTGTAGTTGAAGTAATTTAATTTTATTTATTTTTAAAGCGATAGAAAAGACGTGGCGGGAGGGGACGGGATACGCGTACATTACACGGGAACACGTATCCCCACGCACAACCCCACCTCTCAGAGTCCAACCAATCTCAACTGTCGACGACTAACCGTTGACGGTGGTTCAGGCAAGTCTATCCGTCGTGTTAGTGAGGTTTTTCTTTATTGCATTGACAGGCAAATTTGGTCGACATCCAGAAAAAAGATAACTAGGGTGTAGGAATAAAAGGATCGACATACCCAATAATTGAAGCATTTCAGTAAGCTCGAAGCTAAATAAAAAGTAAATACATTCTTTCTATAAGGCTAGTGCAGTTCCACGCGGCCAAAACTCACCCCTTAAGGGAATAAAGTACAAAATTGCGAGTATTTGAATAATTAGGCTGAGTGCTGTACCAGGCGGCCTTTCATGATCTGCTTGTTCTAATCAAATTGCTGTCGTAGATGCATTTCGGTTTCGCTCTTCCAAGAAGAATGAGAAGATTGGCCCTTCATCCGCTTGTTCTTCTCCTTGTCTTTGATGGTGGAACCTTTTTTCTTTTCTGATTCAGCGTCCTTGTCTACTGGAGGGCGATCACCACATTGTGGGCAAAACATTCCTCTAGCATTTGTGAAAGTCTTGGGTATGCCACATTGTAAGCACATCCTGTAACAAAATTTCTGGTTTTAGACTCAAACACAAAGGGCAGCATGAACTCTTTAACATGGATGAGGGATACAGCCCACAAGATAACGATCTCAGTTCTACCTATTTTCATTCTTTGAAATACAGTTTGGGCTTTCCAGTCACATTAAAGGTCAGTTTGAAATTGTTCTCAAGCCATCTTAACGGATTAGCAGAAAGCGTGTATACTATTACTAGCGAAAATGTCTATAAGAAAATAAGAAGCAAGATATTTACTACATGTATCATCTGTCCAATAAAATGGTTTAGGAAACGTTTTAGCAGAACACACAAGTACCTCAATAGATCTGCAGCATCCTTGGCATCTGGATTGGTTGCAGTAACCACACGTTTGCCTTCGGCATGAACAACGCTTGTGGAGCCTCTTTGAGATGATATAGGGGGCTGGAGTCCGTCACCATCACTGCTTACACGGTCACGAATTCCAACTAGTTGTGCTTTGGCCTCCATCACAACACCTGCAGAAGAAAATGCAAAAATACATTTTCAGAACTTTATTGCTACATAAATTCAAATTGCCAAGGTCTAAAATGCACCAGATTAAAGGTAAACGATATTTGCCATTATACTGACTCATCTTACAAGTAGCCTAAATGGGCAACAATTACCGTTCACCAGTTCTGCAATACACACAGTTATGTTCTTCATCACAACAACAGAGATGTTTTTTATTATTCACAATTGTTGCAAGTTTTGACCAAATAACTACAAAAACAAAATAAGTTGATCTTTTTTTTTTTTTTTACCATTCACTAAGATTGACATTAAATCAAGATAGAGTATTTCCCAACTAAGATATAAATTTGTTAGCGGATCAAAAAAAAAAAGAAATAAAAAAAAATTCCAACTTAACAGTGCAACTTTAAGTATACGGAGTCTATAAAAGCGACATGTCTTAATTTGTTCCATCGGAGACCTCCCATACACACGAGGTAAAAAGATGGGAACAACTCAAAGATTTCAAACTTACACAACTAATTACAGTTCACTTGCACAGTACAATATAGTTTGAACTAAGCAACAAAACTCGTCGTATCCAATAAGGGAATCACATACTTAGAGTGACGACAAGTAGAATCAACACAGTTGAAGTATGAAAACAACAACACACTCTCCTTCAAGTAATAAGACCGACAACACGTGAAGATTGAAGAACAAGGATTTACAATAAGCGGAAACATGAGAGTGGATTTTTTATTTTTGACATCCTTGAGCTCCTACAACCTAGAAATATGCTTCTATACCCAGAATTTAGACTAAGAACCCAATAACACCAATCCAGCTATTGCCCAAGCCTAAGAAAATTCTTCTCAGATGATCTGCATCACGAAAAGTGTATGTGAAGTGTACTGTAAGATCAGGCATATTTGTCCATTGTGCCGCAGAAGGGTTCCCGTAGCCCAAGCAAGAACATGTTGTGCAACCAGTCGGGAACAATACAAGATTCATTCATAAGGTCTCTTATGGACTCCAGGATTGCTTGGAAATTATTTTCTTTGGGTTTCCTCCTCGATAGTATATTAAAATGTCCCATATTAAATGGACCAGTCAAACCATCAGTAGGCGATGTCTAAAATACACCAGATTATGGGTAAACAATACTTGCCAATATGCCGACTCATCTTTGGCAGAAATCCACTTAGTGATTTAGGAAATTCATAAGTAGCCTAAATGGGCAAGAACTACCATTAACCAGTTTGTGATACGCGCAATTATGTTCTTCATCACAACAGCAAGGATGTTTTTTGTTCACAATCCATGATAGTTTTAATCAAGATAGACTATTTCTCAACTTAGCAATGCAACTTTCCTATACGCAGTCTATAAAGGCAACATATCTTACCAATGCACACAAGGTTCAAAAAAAATGGCACAACCCAACGATTATAATCTTACACAATCAGCAACAGATCACCAGAACTCAGTGAACAAACTCGCCGTATGCAATATGAGAATCTCATACTTCATTAGACAGACGACAAGTAGAATCAACAAAGTTGAAGTATGAAACAACAACTCGACAACACGTGAAGAACATGAGAGTGGAAAAAAGGTTTTTTGACATCCTTGAGCTCCTACAACATGTTTCAATACCTAGACTTTAAACTAAGAACCCAAGAACACCAATCCAGCTATTATCCAAGCCTAGCAAATTCAACATCATAGCGGTACTTACTTAACGGAACATAAAGAAGTATAATCCCAAATTAGGCAGGAACACAAATTTTTGCACCCCAAAAACCAAACAAATTGAATATAAAGCAAGCAAATTAGGGTTTAGACTTTAAGAAATACAGAAATATACCAGCTGGGAGATCTTTCTTTTCTCTCCTCATTCTACCATGCCCACCTCTTCTTCCCCCTCCTCTCCCTCCTCCTCCTCCATCATTCCCATTTGTAGAAACTTGTTCACCTACACAGTTGTTGAGAAATTGTGGCGGTCCAGCAACCTACAAAAACAAAACAAAACAAAACCCAGAAACAAAAACAGTTCAATTCACCAGATAAATCAAAACATTGATGTTTTCTTAGTAGTGTGAGAAGTGAATTAGGGAAAAATTGGGTACCTCGGAGAAGATTTCAAAAGCAGATGGAAGTATAGAAGTTGAAGCTGGATTAGGATCAAATAATGGTTTCCCATCTCTTGAATAACTAGTAGGAATTCTTTGTTTATATTGTTTTACATCTTCATCTTCGTCAGAATCAGTAAGAAAATCTTGAAGTTGTTCTTCTTCTTCTTCAGCAGAAGAGTAACCTTGTAGAAGTGCTAAACTCATTCTTTCTCTTTCCAAGAACAAAACAGTCCCTTCTCTATGTTATGGCACAACCGGGATCTTAAGGGCCTTGCGGATGCCGGTGTACAGACAACAAAGTGTCAGTCCGGGCTTTCCGGCCCGTTTATGTTGCCAGGCCTGGCTTATTGTCTCAAGTATTTGAATTTCCTCTAGAACACAAGATTACCCGCACGTGCTTTGCACGTGCTACATCCCATCTTTAGGCGTGGATTTTACTTGCATAATCCCCTAAACGTGAACCCAATTTATTAGTCTTGTTTCTTCTCCATCTGCTACAGGCCTCCACCACCTTCTTCCTCTCTCCCTGTGATTTGGCCGTGATCATTCTTTCTCTTTCAATCTATGTGATGGCATTTTATCCCCTTCTTATCTTTGTTAACGAATCAGTCTATGATAACAGAATCATAGATTATATTTTTGTTCTATTAGGTACCCATTATTTGATGCATCTAAGAATTTATGTTCTTTCTCTTTCAATCTATGTGATGGCATTTTATCCCCTTCTTATCTTTGTTAACGAATCAGTCTATGATAACAGAATCATAGATTATATTTTTGTTCTATTAGGGACCCATTATTTGATGCATCTAAGAATTTATGTTCTGATTGGATTTTTCATTGATTTAATTAATTGAAATATAACAAATGTTAAATGATGTGATCTGATTAACAAAGGTGATTTTAGTATTAATTAGAAGAACCGAAGAACTAATCAGAAAGACCGAAGCAAGATTCAGCAGGGAAAAATGGTCTTTAAAATATCAAATTACATTTATGCCCCCTATATATTTATCTGATGTCTTTAAAAATGAAATGAAGCTAGACAAAATTAGAAGATGAATATTGCAACTTCACTCCCCTACAGTAAGGGAAGTTGGCTTTATATAATAGAATAGATTTTTTTGGGGACCATGCTTTATTTAGATGACGAAATTAGGGGATATAGGAATTAATTGGGGGATATGAATTACTTCCCCCAACCTATGGTGTGTGCTAAGGGGTGATTTTTAGGGGCGAAAATACTAAAACACCCTTCCCTCAAAATAAAAATCAAAAAACTTAAAATCAAAAAACAAAATCATATCCCCCATTTCCATCTCCACTTCTTATTAATCTTTTTAGGGTTAAAACTTTGAAACCCAAATGTTCCCCATTCTCTTTCAAATTCTAAAATTTCCCCATTTCCTTTCAAATTATCTTCTCCTTCTCTGCCGGAAGTGATGAAGAACATGTCGGAAATGATAAAGAACATCTTGGAAATGATGAAGACCACGCAAGTAAGTGATGAGACCATACGGAAGTGATGAAGAACATGTCGGAAATGATGAAGGTCACGCGGAAGTGATGAAGACCATGCCGGAATTGATGTAATTCAATCGGAACTAAATTCGGCATGCTCGATATTAATCTATTAATGCGGTAGTCAAGTGAAAAAAAAATCAATTTCTGAATACTTTTCATCATGTGCCGGCATAGAAATTTAGGATGAAGACCACAGGAAGTGAGTTCGGCATGGTTATTTAGGATGAAGACCACTTGTAGGAAGTCTTTGAAGAACATGTCGGAAATGATGAAGAACCATTAGGAAGTGATGAAATTCAATGTCGGAACTAAATGCTTAAGCATGCACGATATAAATCTATCAATGCCGATAGTTAAGTGAAAAAAAAAATCAATTTTCGGATACTTTTCATCATGTTAGGCATAGAAATTTAAGCAAAAACCATGCCGGAAGTAGTTAAAGCATGCTTGAAAATCGATAAGCTGTCTTAGGAAGTAGGCGATTAAAACCAGAAAAAATAGGTTTTGAAGATCAAAACCCGAAAAATTCACGGATAGTGGCAAACAATTTATGAAAATTTCCAGAAAATACCGGCATGGTTTTTTGGTTGAATACCATGCCGGCACCAAGATTTTTCAGCTGCAACAATGGTGGATTCAAAGAAAAAAAATCAAATTTTCAACCTCTTAGCAGTAATTCTCTCATCACAATCATCTTCCATTTTCACTCAATTTTTTTTTCTCTCCTTCTAATCCTCACTCACACAAATTAAAATAAAAACAAACACTAATCTATCCCCCAAATACTTAAGATTTTTACTAATTATTATTAATCACTAATCCTGATTAATGAGGGCTAGATTAGGAATTAAAAAAATACTAAGATAAGGGGTGACCCCGATTTGATATTTGGATCCAATTTTTGTCTTTTTCCTCTATCCCCCAATTAGTTTTGATATCCCCAATTAATTGTTCTTTATTTAAAGGGACCATGATTTTGTTAGGCAACTTTCCTATATTTATAAGGGGTGTCTTAAATTTAGGAAAATATTAATTTACCCTTTATACTAATTTAAATTATAACTAACCTAATAACCACCTAGCATAATCATATATATATAATCCAAATAAATCATTAACCAAAATCAGATACAAAAACGTGTGAGAGGGCAGCAGAGATTTTTAGTTTCAAAAGAAAATTGTTCTCATCTTCTTCCCTCTTTTCGGGACGTTCCTCGTTCGATTGAAAAACCCATCACTTTTAATTCTTTTTTGATTGAAAAAATTAAGTAGAAATCATCAAAATATATAAGGTTTAAATGGAAATTACAGTAGCTTGTTCAGTTAAGAGTAGTTTAAAAAACTCAAGTTTGCTAACCGAACAATCAGAAACTAAGAACACGAAGAACACTTCGGCTATAACGAAATTTTTTCGAACCGAACTCTGGTATAAAACAACAAATGCTGAGTTCGGTTGGCTCTAAAAAAAATATATATAACCGAACTCCTCTCTGAAACCAATATGTTGTGTTCGGTTGGTTAGGTTAGTTGGAAAATTTTGTCCCCTAACCGAACCCTTGTATTGAACAACAAATGCTTAGTTCGGTTGGTTAGCAATTTTTTTTTTTTTTTTGCTAACCGAGCCCTTCTATGAAAACCAGTATGTTGAGTTCGGTTGATTAGGTTAGTTGGAAATTTTTCCCCCTAATCTAACTCTTGTATAGAACAACAAATGTTGAGTTTGGTTGGTTCGCAAAAAAATTTTTGTTTGCAAACCGAACCTTCTCTGAAACTAATATGTTGAGTTCGGTTGGTTAGACTAGTTGGAAATTTTTTCCCTAACCAAACTCTACTCTGCAAATACATATGTTTAGTTCGGTTTATTCGAGAATTTTTTTTCTAACCGAACTTCACTCTGAGAACTCTTATGTTGAGTTCGGTTTAGTCCAAAATTTATGTTGGAAACCGAACATTACTCTGTATACTTTAGAATAAAATTTCAGCTACCAAACTCGGAACCTGATAGCCGAATACTTGTTTCGGTTAAAGAGGATCCAACTATAATCGTTTTATCCTTGTGGTAGATTGGATTGATTAGTTGAGTAGATCGGCATCAATACAATTCTTTGTGATTCAAAGTATTGATAGCAAAATCTAGACAATTACTTTGGTAGTTGCTATTAGATAGATCTAAGGACCCGACAAAGGTGTTTATTGGGATAAACGGAAGAGCCTTTGTCTAACTACATCACTTGGTTGAAAAGAGTTGTTACCAAACAGATTTGTTGTTCTTTTACTGTTTGGAATACGAACCTGATGTTTTTTGAAAGTGATAAGTAAAGTTCGTTCAACTCGGACTTGATGAGATTCGATTTCAGACTTAAAAATAGAAAACACTAAAAACAAAGAAAATATATACAAAAAGTTGTCACGGTATCGAGAGATACCGAGACTCAGGATTTCACCATTAATCACATTCAATTGGTTCGTATATTGATTCATAACACTTCTAGCTCTTTTATGGACTCTTTTCTTTGCCAAAGATAGATTTTATAAAAGATTAATTGTAAATCATAAGCATGGTGCATCAAAAGCTCTAAGTCTAAGCATACACCATCAGAAAAAATCACAAATAATTAATAAAAATCATAAATCAATTAAATCAATGCAAAAGTCATAGAGAATCAAATATAGTTACCAAACAATTGTGAAATAAGGCTTCCTCCGTCGTCCCAGTGTTGGGGTTTAGCTCCTCATATCAAAAACATGCACAAAATAATAATCCATAGCTCAAAAAGGTGTTTTATTGAAGAAATTGTATAACACAGAGATTGGCAACGCTGTAAGGGTGTTACAGACGGCACTGTTAAGAAATTGTATAACACAGAGACTGTTCTGTGCAGCTTAATGTTCTTCAGTTTAGGGTTCTTGAGAACGAAACTTCTCTAGTGTCGTCTGTAACTCCTTCTCTTCTTCTTCCTGCTGCTGCTACAACTACTCTGCAGCCTTTCCTTCTTCCCAGCAACGTACCCAAACTCTCGACTCTGCAACTCCTTCTGTTCTTTACTGCAACTTCCCAATCGGTCCCCTCTCTTTCTGGGTCTCGTATCACCCCTTATATACACAACAGGGTCCAAGAAAATATCCAGAAAATATTCACTATTCCTCCCTGGCAAGTCACGGAATTTTCTTCCCTGTAAATCTTCCTTACGCGTCATTGATTGAATCGTAGCTGTTCAAGACTCTTCTTAGGATAGAAACAAATTTAAAGAAGATATTCACTTCCTTCTTCCCACGTAACTTCCATACTTGCCTTAAAACTTCCCGGAATGACTCCTCTCTCTGTTTCGTGAAGTCTTCTTTTTCTTATGATTATTTCAAACATACCATGCCTGTCTTGATTTAAATGGTTATTGATCCTCAATGGATTCCAAGCAAAACTCTCCCAAAATCCCGACTAAAACTCTGCTCTAAAAACCCGAGAAAATAATTATTCCTATGTGTGTCGAGAATCGGTTATCCAGCCCACTTTGCTCCGTTGAATTACTTAGTCCAGCCCAGTTTACGCCTTTAGAGTCCAGCCCAAATAAATCTGGTAATTGAATCTGTCCAGAGATAACCCAAAAATCGGAGCCAAATTCTGTTTCGTAACTGATATATTTTCCCGCCTAATCTTGAAATTTAAATTGTTAAAGATAACCTCCCCCTATCCAGTTCTGCTATGCCAATAGTAGTTGCCCTGGGGTTACTTCTTATCATATGGGTGCCCCTTATCCATTTGAGGGGTCCGAATAGTAGGTGTCCTCCGGCTGCAACTTTTCGAGTCGATTTCGCCGTAAAAGTCCATTTCTCCAAAAACACTTACAAAGGCACAAAAAGCCAGAATAAATACAAAATCGAGCACTAACAATATATACAATTGAGTTTATATCAGACACAAAAATGTGTCTATCAAATATCCCCAAACTTATTATTTGCTAGTCCCGAGCAAATCTAAAATAAAATTCTAACTCACTGTCGCAGGCATCGTCGATTGCATTTAGCGTATGCAATAAGCCTTTAAACCCCTAGGTGGCCCTAGTGGCCGAGTTATAGTCTCGGGAGGGTTTACCGGAGGTGTACCCGCAAAACCTTTATACTCCAGACCCTAACTATCTACGCAGAACCTTGGAAGACACTAAAGAATCTCCTTGGTTGGCATACTCATTGACTACAGAAGGAAGTACCCTGATACGAAATTCCAATTGATGTACACGAGTTCGCACTCAAGCATGCTAAAATTCATATATAAGTCACAGAGCTCTACTCAGATAGTTTCTGGACATCATAACCGGAGTCAACCAATCACATGGATAGATTAAGAAGATGGATGTAGAGAAAAAAACGTAGATGGTTTTGATGTTGACTGAGGTGAACGGTTTTTATCATATCTGTCTGAAGGCCACTACCAAAACGAACCTATCCTGATGGACTGAGATATCGGTCTGACTAATATCAACACAACTGGCATATACAAGGGAACCAGTGGTCGATAATCCTAACTCTAGGTCAACTCAACTGGCATATATAAGGGTACCAGTGGTCGACTTTATTGAATTTATTCCGGTTGGTCTGGTGGTCTGGTCTCAATTTCTCTCTCTCTCTATATATATATATATATTATTTTATTTTATTTTATTTTATTTTTTAATCTCAATCACTCTATTTCACCCTAGCAGTGGTAACAACTTGAATCGTGAGCCCCACCTAATCACTTAGAGAAACATATTTTAAAGAAAACAAAATAAAAACAGAAGTGAAAAGGATTCAACGAGATATGGCGAAACTACCATGTTTTTTCTTTAATTCTAACACCTGAGCTCTGTGCTTTTATGAATAAACTCTTTAGATGTTTCCATATAATCAGATTGGTTCCTCAACTCCTACAATCACTCTATTTCACCCTAGCAGTGGTAACAACTTGAATCGTGAGCCCCACCTAATCACTTAGAGAAACATATTTTAAAGAAAACAAAATAAAAACAGAAGTGAAAAGGATTCAAAGAGATATGGCGAAACTACCATGTTTTTTCTTTAATTCTAACACCTGAGCTCTGTGCTTTTATGAATAGACTCTTTAGATGTTTCCATCTAATCAGATTGGTTCCTTAACTCCTACAACCAAAATGCTGGTTCCTTAACTCCTACAACCAAAATGCTTCCATCCACTTAGATTGGTTAGTGCCATCCTTAATAAGCGTAAATTTCTAAGCTCTGGAGTTTATTAATGCAACTAAAAAGTTTCTCCCATACCACCAAACTTAAATCTAACATTGTCCTCAATGTTCTAAAGATAAAATTAAAAGCATGAACAAGGAGAAACTATTACCATTTGAAGCAAAAGAGATAAGGAAAAATATTACCGTGTCGCATGAATATTGGGTTACCTCCCAAGAAGTGCTAAGTTTAAAGTCTTCAGCCAGACTAAGAAAGAATTAGTCCTCATAAAATCATAAAGTAATAGCCGAAATATCCGTGGGTCATCAAAACCAAATAGAGTTATCACAAGTAAAAGGAATCTGCAACATGCCAAGAAAATTAACAAATAAATCAGACCATTGTCTAGTTTCCTGTTTAAGACAACTACATCTAGCTGTGGTTCAAGTTCAGGCTCTATAACTGGGTCGAGATAAAATATTTTCATGTGCTGGAATTCCTCAAAGCTAAGATCCGGTTTAGGTTGTAAAGTTTGTAAAAACTCAAATAAGATACTAGTAGAAATCAGCAGTTTCTCGACCGCTGAAGCAAGTCATTTAACTCGTTTCTATGACTTGCTTTGTCGGTCGAAGAAAGGGTCGCTGTTTGAGCGTCTTTTTCAACTGTGACGTGGCTAAGCGGGTCGCGGTTCAATGACCGACATTAACGGTCAAGGTCTTATGACTGATCCCAAACGGTCCTTGATATACATTTTAATATAAAAAAAATAGGCTCAGATTGCTCGATGAACTGTCTTGCCCGATCAATCTTTCTGGCCGATTGAAAACCAAATTAAACCCAAATGACAACCAAATTAAAGTCAAATTAAAATAAAATTTAACTCAAATTGAAACCAAATTATACTCAAATGAGAATCAGATTAAACTCAAATGGAAACCAAATTACATTCATTGATTCATGTTCAAATTACAAACAAACAAAAAAAGTATTCAAATTACAACAAATAAAAGGTTCAGAGCAATACAAGTTCTTACAACAATAAAAGTAACTAAGTTCTAAGATTCGGTTGTAGAATGATAAATTAATAATGGTGTACCTGCACTGAAAAATAAGTTCCCCCATCAGAGGTCATAATACTCAAATGAAAAATTCAGACAACTTTTATCTTATCATTAATCAACTAATAATCTGAAACATCAAAGAAAGACATACCCTGATAGTGAGATAATCTTTATGTGTAGCAGCCTTGGTAAAGCAGGAGACCAATAACTGCAAACAAAAAATCAATAGATCATTTTCAGTTCACAAACAAATGTCAAAACCTTGATTATGCACCAGCAGTTTTGATCAAATAGTGCACTAACATAAGAAATAACCCGACGACGTCTAGAGAAACTAAACACTTTAACACATAAATGTGTCTAAATAGAAGACGCATAGCAAACTTTAAGGTCCTTAACAACCAAGAAGTGAAATATGATGGCAAAGACAACATACAATATGACACACGGGATGGCGAGACATTCAAATTTATATCAGTTCACCAAATTAAACCAATTATGGAAAAGTATAATAAGGTATGATATGAAAAGTACTGAACAACTCCAATGCTTACCACCTTACAGATGCAATTTTCGTGAAAAGAACACCACACAACAGCTGTTTAACACCTAACACAGCTCGGGAGTCGGTTAACACTAAGGAGATGTAACTGAGATGACGACAAGTCAGTTTTTGCAGGTTTAATGTTCAAGAGCTGGTAACTGAATTCTACAAAAGCGTAACTAACCCAAATGTTGAGTTAAAGCAACAAGTAATTAACGAGAAAAACAACACACAACACTTATAAATAGAATCCGGTTCCGATCTTTGGATTGAGTATCTCTTTTCGATAAAAGCGTGAGTTTGTAATCAACTAGAATCAGAGCCTTCCACTATAATCACTTCTACAACATGTATTAATCGGGAATGGCTAGCACAATCAAAAAGTTCATCGGTCTAAAGATGGTTATTTACGAGATGTTAGTGAAATGCTAAACCGAGAAGCACAATAGAAGATTTACTATGCGAGAATACATGACTAATCTTATTTTGCTAAGACAATGATGATGGTATGAAAATGCAGGTGAAAAAAATAACAGAAGTTAAAAGAAAAACTACAGCTACAATAATTTAACAAATTATATACAAGATTGAGCTAAAATCAGCAAAGTAATGAAGAAACTTCAGCAAAGTAATGAAGAGAACTGCGAATATACATACCTCGACAAAACATTACGATTCCATATATTTCATGATCCACATTCAGGTAGTTCCCTGACAGCATAAGAATTTGAATAAATGCTCAAATCTCAATGTACATAAACAATGTAAAAAAAATAAAATCAAAGTATACAAGTACCGAATATCAATTTTTTACCTGAAAATCTTCATCCAAATACTCATCATTTAACGGAGCATCTTCATTCCAAAACTCATCTTCTCCAAAAGTTGCCAAAATTGACAGAGCTTCACTTGCGGCTCCAATGAAGACAAATGGATCTTCTAAAGCGTTCTTGTTGGGGTCTGATCTTATTGGAGACTCCAAAACCAAATTCTAATGCTGCCTTGTCACATCTCGGCAGTAAAAGACTTGTCTAGCTTGAGAAGGATGGATGATTGGCTCGTCGACCTATCTTGAGTTGTTCATAAACTTCCTAAAGTTGACAAACCTTAACTTTGTATCTGCATCCACGTATGATCCGTTTACTTTGTCTGCCATTCGCACCCAATCACAGTTGAAAACAACTTCTATAAAAATTCCATAGTCCACTTCAAATATGTCTTGCAGAATGCCATAGTAGGTAGTATCATCATCAACCGGGTTAGTATCTCTGGCACTTGCTCTGAAGCTAGTAGAAGCATTCATGGTAACTCCACTGTTTTGTGTAACAAAGTGTTTTTGACTTAAATTTGTATAGAAAAGATAGCCATTAACAAAATATGCATTGTACGAAACTGCCGAGAAGGAAGGACCAATTGCCAGCCTACGGAAATCTGTCATGGTAGTGCCTTCAAGTTCCTCAATTTGGTCATGTAGCCATGGAACGTAGTCTAAAGGCTTCATCCTTCCCGCACAAGTTTGGTTAAAATTATGAACATATGTATCGTATTTCCTGTCAAACAAAAACAAAGAAAAAGAAAGAAAGCGACAAGTGAGAAGGTTACTTTTCATTCAAGTTCCTTAAGTTGGTCCTGTAGCCATTGAAATAGAAATCGACTTAGGATTTACTTACGTTTCCCATTCAGTATTTTCATCTGAATGTCTCAATATCCACAAACGGATTTGTTCATACTGTAAATTGGTTAGTGAACATGGTTTTCCTTGCGAATCAACTGGGCATTGCTATCTTTCCACGACACTTAAAAGACTTTCGATTCGCCTCGGGAAGAATCTCTGCACAATGGCGCCCACCTTGGCAACTGCATCTCTGTCCAAGTGGGTTTCCTCTCTATACTGCTCGGTTTCATGCAGCTCTCTTACCTGTGCCTGCAATGTACATCAGATTATATGTATAAGTGGAAATCATAACTACAAGGAAAACCAACAAAGAAAATATATGCTAGTCAATATAAAACCAACAAATAAAACTGGACTTACGAGATATTGTCTGCATTTTACTTCGTAACAATCAGGGTCCATTACATCAAGTGCTTCTTGAGTGAGTTCTTGGTAAACATGTGTTGCCAAGTATACAACGATTCTTGACACTTTGCCGGTTGGACTTTGTTGTTCCATAATATGACGACGACGTGCAATGCCATCTCTTCCGGTAGTATGCAAAACCTTGAGTAGCTTCCTTGATTCCTTACCTATCTCCCTTAGTTTCTTATCTTCTTGAATCATGAAGTTTCACAAATTTCACCCAATCCTCGCTCTTCACACCTTGTGGTCTATTGTTCATTCTTTCAAAGCAGTGGTAGCAAATTGGTCACACCATTTCCTTAAAATTGTCTTCTATTCTTCCATGACTTATTTGCCATCCTCAACGCCTTACACTTGATAATTTCAGGTACCTTGTACACATTCTTGATGGCTCTCCAGATTTCTTCCTTGAGACCACATGGAACAGACCTCCAATCCTCGATACATTGTGGGACAATATTCCTGGCTATTATTCCAACTCTAGTAGCATATTCTTAGAACCATCCTCTATTGGTTGTCCCAGAGCATTGAATTGAATGACCAAACGGTGATCATCTACAGAAAACAAAACAAATGGAAGGTCAATTGATAGCATTATATATATATATTACATAAAGGAAACTGAAATAGAATGTCGTATGTTACCATTAATCCCACTTTCCTCTGTATTGTCAGCTTCAATATTTTCTTGATGAAAAGCCGCATGCCATCCATTTCCCTCAGCCTGGTTCTCATTGCCATGGATTGGAGAATGATCACCATTTGACGAAGACACACGATGACTCCCTTTACTTGGACTTGCAGCAGCATGACCACCATCAGTTGATGGAAACCCTTGTGAATTGAGCAAAGCCCTCGGCCAGTTAGCTGCACTTGACCTAGGGGTAGTACTTGCAGACCTAGTATTTGCAGACCGGGAACGGCTACTTGCAGGATGTCTCGGCATAGTTACCTACAAAAATATCAATTTGAAAAATTAACCACCAAAATACAGACCTAGCTAGCTTGGAATAAAAAATAACATCATTCTAAATCATAAAGTATACTTGAGAGCATTCAAGTCATTCAACAACATTACAATCTAAAACTTAACTATCCTGAGGAATCATGTTGCCAATAAGATATAAAACTGGTATGTAAAATACATTTAACACATGCCAAACTATAATGAAACTAGAATCAAATGACTGGACCGATGGGGCTTAACAAAATTATAATTAGGACATCCAAATATTGATCTCAATAAAGAACTTAAACTTAAGTCTTGAGTCTACAATGGCATGGGGTAGTTTTAGGTCTACAAACACTAGACAAACACTACTACAAAGTCACCTTGAAATGCATAAAATTTCACATGACATCAGTAAAGGCTATATAGAATAGACGGCATTAACACATGGGTAACTATCTAAAAGTAAAAGAAGCACTATCTAAAACAATATAAGAGAAGCATTAACACATGGGTAACTATAGTAAAAGGGTTACAAACCTAAAACATAATTATGTTCAAGAAACACAAAACCCAAAACATGATACACAAACCAAATCAACAACATAACTTAACTAACCCTAATACATGATCCACATACTAGATTTAAACTCATAAATTAACCAACTATCAAATCAGCTATACCTGATGAAAAACAGAACTGCAACTTAAGTTGTAACTACCTGAAATCAACCAAGAAAACAACAATTGTTAAAACCCCTTGAACAAAATCGACCAGTAAAAGAAAAAGAAAACTTAAATCCAAATCCAAATCCCTAACTGTACCTGATAAAGATTTGAGCTACAACTGAAAATGGTGATATTTACCTGAACTCAAAAAATAAAACACTAATTGTTAAAACCCCGTGAAGGAAATCGATCATTTAAAAGAAAAGATAGGAAAAAGAAAAATTCAATCAGAAACCCTAACTATACCTTGTTTGAACTACGACTGAAATTGTTGAGATTTACCTGAAATCAACAAACGAAACACTAAAAATTAAAACCCCATGAACGAAATCGTTTATTAAAAGAAAAAATAGGAGAAAAAGATAACTTCAATCAAAAAACCCTAACTGTACCTTATCTCAACTACAACTGAAACTGTTGAGATTTACCTGAAACAAACAAACAAAACATTAATTGTTAAAACCCATGAAGGAAATCGATAGTAACAGAAAAAGAGAAGGAAAAAAAGAACTTCAATCGAAAAACCCTAATTGTAGATTTACCTGATGATTTTGAAAATCAAACCTAGTTGCTACACAAGATGTAAAAGGTTAATCTAAATGAGGTTTTCTAATATAAGGGCTTAATTAGATTTCATTGATGGAGTTTGAGAGAAGAAGAAGATTTTAGGATGTGTGGGTTTTTTTCTCTGAGTTTTTCTTTTTTTCTCTGTGAGTGAACTAATGGAGAGAGATAGAGGATATGGGGAGATATATATCCATCGTTACTAACGAGGTGAGAAAGGGAGGGAAACGGGTTAGAGTTCCCTTTAAACTAGAATCACTGATTCAACTAGGTCTAGCCGTCTCAGTGTGGGTTAATAATTCGGGGACATGAGTGTAATTAAAAAATTTATACAGCGACTGTTTTTAACCATCTGGGTTGTGCTCCGAAAAATTATTATATCCTAGACCGTCTTGACCGGTCCACGGTCCATGGACCGCTGATGAGGGTCGGGGTGGTGGGTTGAGATTACCCTCTTTTCTACTAGTGAGAACTTAGAAGCACATAATAATAACCTGAATAATTGCGGATCCTTAAAGTCAATCAGTTTTGACTCACGCAATTGGCCATGATGAAACTGGCGGTCAATCTTAAGCAAATGTGTCGATACTAATTTCCTAAAGTACTTAGGCTCAGTCTTAAAACTTAATAGCTGACACATTTGAAACTCATACGTTCCCATATTTTGTTGAAAAGATTTTGGTGGAAAAACAAAGTCAATCTGGGTATCATAGCCTGGGTAAACCACATCAACCAGAGGATGGGTTTCTAACAACTGGACTTCCTTATGGACATCACTAGGCTCAGGAAAACGTGTATGAAGATAATCTTTTAAAATGGTTGAGGCACATATATCACGTCCCAAGTGAGGGATATCTGTAAGAGCTAAGGGTAAGGCACAAGGAGAATGATAGTCACCCCCAAACTTAGAGTTTTGGGTGTCTCTAGATAGACTAGCTACAATTTCCCTAATTTCTAGATCATCATAATCCTGAAAATGGTGAATTGCTTTTTCTAGGTTGTACTCAGGTGATGCATCCTCACTCAAATTTAAAAGCTCTACGAGTTCATCTTCTTCGTCTAAGACTAATGTTTCTAAATCGCTAGACTCTAAAATAATATTCTCAGAATAAACTCGTTCCTCTAAACCATTATCAGCTTCGTAAAAAGGAAATTCTACGTCATCTAAAACAGTATCTCTAGTCAAATCCTCGTCCTTTTGAATAGGTGAATAATTGTTAAAGTTATTGGATCTGAACTAGAAATAACATTATCATTGTGAAGCTCAATTGGAGTAATAAAAACCTGATCACTATGCCTATATGTTTCAAATTCTTCATCAACATTATCCTCATCATAATCATCATTATAATAGCATGAAAATGGTTGAACCTTATTTGAAGTAGTGTTACCAATTCTATGCTCGTCATCCTGATTATGTGAGTAACTATCCTCATTTTCAAGGGTACTATTGGAAACACTATATTGGAAATTAAGACTATCTTGAGCAGTTCTTTCCTGGGCCTCTAACAACATTTTCTGAGTCGACTCACATGACATCCTGATTTTATCTAGGAAAGAAGGTTCACACGTTGGATTGCTTTCATCCATAACTAAGTTATTCATCTCAGCTGAACTACGTGTTGACTCAAGTAACTTTTGTGTCGACTCAGCTAACTTACGTGCGGACTCTAGTAGAGAGGAATTTTTCTCGTATGACCGGTGGGCGTATGGATAGTAATTGGGCTCACAATGATATGGACCATAACCTTCAAAAGGCTGATGTTCCCAACCACTATTCACATTATGGTCACAGTAGTAACGTCCATTTTGAAACTCAGTCGGATATTCGTTGTATTGGCTATTGTAATACCAGTTCGACATTCTATTACAGGGGTGTGAGTTCTCACACAAAATAAAACCCACTGACAGGGGATTCGTGGGTGGATAAAGTCTTACCTCCCGTACCAGACGGGCGATGAACCGTTGAAGTCGACTCAGGCCACCGACTCCGATGTCAGTGTACGAACCCGAGGGTCCGAGACAGTATCGTAACTGTCGTCCTTCCCTGCAAACAGTTTATATTTAATTTTTAACCCTTCCTTAGGGTTTTTAAAATAATTTCCAAGTCCAAAAGAAAAATAAAGTCCAAAAAGTGTCCGAAAATAAAAAGAAAAATTACAACAATGAAACCCTATTTACAGTTTCTAAAAAGAAATAAAGTCTAAATAAAATAAATATGTACAAAATCTTCTTCACGCCTTGGACTCCTCTTTTCTTTCCTTCTTTGGCGATGCTTTCCTTTTATAACACTTTTTCTTTCCTTGTAGCTTCGCTCCAAATCTGAAAAGAATAAAAAAAAAATACCAAAACGCGTAAAAAAGAACAAAAAATAATAAAAATAAACCTGAAACAAAACTAAGTACAAGTCCGCGTTGGCAGCGCCAAAAATTGATGTTGTTTTGAAAGTGATAAGTAAAGTTCGTTCAACTCGGACTTGATGATATTCGATTTCAGACTTAAAAATAGAAAACACTAAAAACAAAGAAAATATATACAAAAAGTTGTCATGGTATCGAGAGATATTGATACTCAGGATTTCACCATTAATCACATTCAATTGATTCGTATATTGATTCATAACACTTCTAGCTCTTTTATGGACTCTTTTCTTTGCCAAAGATAGATTTTGTAAAAGATTAATTGTAAATCATAAGCATGGTGCATCAAAAGCTCTAAGTCTAAGCATACACCATCAGACAAAATCACAAATAATTAATAAAAATCATAAATCAATTAAATCAATGCAAAAGTCATAGAGAATCAAATATAGTTACCAAACAATTGTGAAATAAGGCTTCCTCCGTCGTCCCAGTGTTGGGGTTTAGCTCCTCATATCAAAAACACGCACAAAATAATAATCCATAGCTCAAAAAGGTGTTTTATTGAAGAAATTGTATAACACAGAGATTAGCTTATTTGTAAGGGTGTTACTGAGACGGCACTATTACGATAATTATTGCAAAGCGAAGATAATAGTTACTAACGGATTCTGAAGCTGTTTGAATATAATACCTGATTGACATCGTTGTGCAACTTAATGTTCTTCAGTTAGGGTTTTTGAGAACGACACTTCTCTAGTGTCGTTTGCAACTCCTTCTCTTCTTCTTCTTCTTCTTCCTGCTGCTACTACAACTACTCTGCAGCCTTTCCTCCTTCCCAGCAGCGCGCCCAAACTCTCGACTCTGCAACTCCTTCTTTTCTTCACTGCAAATTTCCAATCGGTCCCCTCTCTTTATGGGTCTCGTATCACCCCTTATATACACAATAGGGTCCAAGAAAATCTCCAGAAAATCTTCATTATTCCTCCCTGGCAAGTCACGGAATTTTCTTCCCTGTAAATCTTCCTTACGCGTCATTAATTGAATCGTAGTTGTTCAAAACTCTTCTTAGGATAGAAACAAATTTAAAGAAGATATTCACTTCCTTCTTCCCACGTAACTTCCATATTTGCCTTAAAACTTCCCGGAATGACTCCTCTCTCTGTTTCGTGAAGTCTTCCTTTTCTTACGATTATTTCAAACATACCATGCCTGTCTTGATTTAAATGGTTATTAATCCTCAATGGATTCCGAGCAAAACTCTCCCAAAATCCCGACTAAAACTCTGCTCTAAAAACCCGAGAAAACAATTATTCCTCTGTGTGTCGAGAATCGGTTATCCAGCCCACTTTGCTCCGTTGAATTACTTAGTCCAGCTCTGTTTACGCCTTTAGAGTCCAGTCCAAATAAATCTGGTAATTGAATCTGCCCAGAGATAACCCAAAAATCGAAGCCAAATTCTGTTTCGTAACTGATATATTTTCCCGCCTAATCTTGAAATTTAAATTGTTGAAGATAACCTCCCCCTATCCAGTTATGGTATGCCAATAGTAGTTTCCCTGGGGTTACCCCTTATCATCTGGGTGCCCCTTATCCATTTGAGGGGTTCGAATAGTAGGTGTCCTCCGGCGCCGTAAAAGTCCATTTCTCCAAAAACACCTACAAAGGCACAAAAAGCCATAATAAATACAAAATCGAGCACTAACATACAATTGAGTTTATATCAGACACAAAAATGTGTCTATCAAAGGAATTTTTCCAAGTACGTGACTTATTACAAGTTGGAGGCGTGGGAATACAGACGACACTAGGTGAACTATAGGTTTAGTTGCTTGATCTCAACTATACGAAGTTGGTTTGATTTTGTATAGTGGCTTAATCCTGAGAGTATTCAATTCTGTACAAGGTCCCGGGGTTTTTATGCATTTGCGGTTCCTCGTTAACAAAATCTTGTTGTGTCTTTTATTTTTCTATTTCCGCAATTATAATTGTTTTTATTATAATTAGAAGTAAAATACACAAACGTTAATTACTATTTACTTGATAGTAATCCTATTGTATTTGGTTATGTCTGAACCTCTTATCAAGTAAACATACTTCGTTGTTGTATTGTCTCGATCTCGTATCCATAGACGATCACACGAAGTGTGAACCGATTAGTTGTATTGTCTCGACTCAGTCCATAGACAATCATTTTCAGAGAAAGGACTTATAGGTGGAAAAGTTTGAGATTGAGGTATATTGTTACCAAAGATACTACCAAAAACAACCATTTTTGTCTTATATGATTTGTATCATCCCAAAAGGTACCCTCGTCTTTTCAAGTTGTTCAATTGCTATATTCTCATAGAAGTATACAAGAACACAATTGAAGCAAAATCTGTTTGAGTCACTCGAATCAATTCATGAACACTATATCCATGGTTTGCAAAGAAAGCATTCCTTATTATATAAATGTATTAGTTCATAAACAAACCGATTTTAGAACTTTAACCACTCAAGTATGCAAACGTGTACGCATACTTAAGTAGCCGGTCTGAGTTTGGGTTCGCTAGTATGCAAATGTGTACGCATACTTCCAAACACATCAGAAATTCCCGGACCCAAACCCTTCGCCAGTACGCGTACGGGTATGTGTACTTAAGTACTCAGAATTTCACAACTAACATGTACGCATACGTGTATTCATACTATAGTTCCGGTTATGGATCACATATATCCAAGAGCGCATACTATGCTCATAATCCAATGATGGTTAAGTGTTATAAACTCTATTTCAATCATTGAAACTTTCTTAAATGATGAGAATAGCTGTTTTCACGAACTATTAGCATCAAAGCAATTTTCAAGTTATTGAAATAATCATAACGAAACATT
The DNA here is from genome assembly GCA_023531295.1 of Papaver armeniacum. Lineage (NCBI taxonomy): Eukaryota > Viridiplantae > Streptophyta > Magnoliopsida > Ranunculales > Papaveraceae > Papaver > Papaver armeniacum. The sequence continues at coordinate 450,277 of JAJJWW010008499.1, forward strand.
CCAAGTCTACATCAAATGATTGTATCACACAAACCATGTAAGATGTTACTCGGCGATTTTCACATGATCATCTTTTGACTTTAATCGATAATATAAGATGAACTTGGTTGAAGCAAACACTTACCAACACATATTTCGAGAAATATGTAAGCGAGTTAAACTCAGCTCGAAATCTCAAATGTGCATAATCGAATACTATATAGTAATACGACTTTTGTCTTAATATAGGAGATAGAGTAGAAATAAACTTTCCATGTGATAGATGAGTTTTAGTCTCCACATACCTTTTGTTGATGAAGTTCCACAAGCTCTCCTTAGTAGTTCTTCGTGAATGCCGTGAAGTCTAATGCTCAACTACACAACCTATCCTAGTCCGAGACATTACTATAAGTAGACTGGAAATCAAGACTTATAGTTTTGATCACTAACATTGACAAACAATCTTAAGATATCAACGCCTGCGAGTTCGACTGAGCAGTGCTCTAACAATCCCCCCCTTGTCAATTTTAGTGACAAAACTATCAATACATATGGATTACAAAATAAATAAACTTTGTAGCTTCTCATCCAAATGCTTGATCTCTTTGGTTCTTCAACATTACTCGAAATCTTCGTCACTTCCAAGTACTCCAATGATTCTAAATGTGTTCAACTCAGCATCATAGTTGTTGAATATCCGTAGCAATAACAATGAGAAAACAGTTGCTCTCAATCATTGTTATACAATGTCATAGTATTATTAAACAGCATCAAAATTCAATTGTATCACAACTTTGACAACAATACTATGGTGATATGTATCACTTCCCCTTAGTCAATACTTCATCTCACATGAAAACCACTTCCCCTTACATAATGATCCGTAAACCATATGTATTTGTAGTGTGAACTACACATTAATTCTCCCCCTTTTTGTCAATATAAATTAGCAAAGGTACGAAAACTAGTGGGATCCTCATGAAATTTTCATAGAGATACTTCATGACCAAAAGAGAACTACATACCAACTTGTTTCGATGATTTCACATAGTTGAAACTTAGTGTATTCATCAAGGAGTTTATAAAGATACAAGATAACTCCTACAATATTCCACAGCCGCACTCCCCACAAAGATTTGGAAATTAATCACAAGGTCAATTAAGAACTCTCCCCCATAAAATGTCATTCCCGAAAGAACAACAAGAGTGACCTTACTTTCACAAGAAAAGAAGGATTTCTTTGGACATTAAAAAATCACATGAAACATGAATTTGTATCAAAAAATCGCAATTGAATTAACCACAAGGAAAATGATCAATTCAATTGGCCATGCTCAACATAAGAGAACTTACGGAGCAACACAGTACATACACAAAGATGTGGATCAGGGAAAGACCAATACTGCGGAATAATCAAAGATTCATTCTATTTTTCATCACTATTTGCACAATGACATATAATAGACTTAATCTTTGTAACCAAAAGTTCATCCTATCTTCCATCAATAAATGACATAATAGGCTTAACTTTTGCAGTCAAAAGTTCATTCTATCTTTTATCAATATTTTCATACCGACATGTAATAGAGTTAACTTTTGAGCATATATGGGACAGTTTAGGTTCACAGACGTAAACAACATATCCCATAACTATTTGCAATATATAAAACCATAAAGATTAGTACTTCAAAAATCATCTTCCAAATAACTTAGAATTTAAATAAATAAATCTAAAAACATTGCAAGATGAAAACGTTGGTAATAGCTATGTGTACTCACAATAATGGCTATTCCAAACCCTAGTTATCCTTCTTAAAAACACAAGAATAAATTCTCATAAGAAGTTTCCCAGACATTGTAGAGATTTCTCAGAGCAGTTCCTATGGAATGAACAAACTATGGACTCAACAAACCTGAAAAATGGATGTTCAAACCAACAAATTTGTTGGTTTGTTCATTGAGTTGGAATATATAGCGCGTGCTTGATGAAAGGTCGGGCGAGGTTCGCTCCAGCGCTGGGGGTTGAGCCAAAAATGCTGGCACTTGTCTTTCTAGCGCGCGCTCATGGTTAAAGCGCCAACGTCTTTCCTAAAAGCGTCGCGTTCTTCATAGAAGCGCAAACGGCTGAATCTAGAGGGCTGGAAACTCTTGTGATCCAACGGCTATAATTTTTGAGTTCTATAAATACTCCTTATTTCAACTCCAAATTCACATTCACACATATAGTCTTCTTTACTCTTATCTGAGCTCAAAAAAATCTTCAACTTCCACAAAATTTTCAATTCTTGAACATGTATCGGCCCTTGTTAGTTAGGTGCGCTCCGTATACTAAAGAAGAAGATGAATCTATTTGCAGAAACTATGTTTTTTTTATTTACTCAGCTTGCTTCAGAAAACTATCCATGGGTGAATTTCTGGGCGGTTATTCACGACGGGTTCTGCAGTGATACCCGTAATCCGAGTCGTCGTGCTATATGCGACATAGACAATTATTTTCGAACAATTATGAAAGAAGTAAGTGAGTTTGTAGCTTTAACCATACAAGACAATCGATATAGACTGAGAGGTGAAACTGATGCTGAGATGGTAACAAGATCTTTGGGTGAATGGCGAAGATGGAAAAATGTGGCTTTTCCTTTCGAAAAATGTTTCGAAATCCTTAAGGTGTTGAACAGTTTCAACCCCTTCTTTGAAGCTAATGTAGTCCGCCGTAATTCAGTGAAGCAAATGTAAAACGCTTAATTTTAAACATATGTAATTTCATTAATTCAGACCGTCGTACTTTTAAAACTAAAATTACAAATATAGAAGAATTAAAATTACAAACAATCTCTCTAACAACGCTCATCACTAGCTCTCCCATTGTTATCTTCTGGACTCAAGAAGTCTCCAAGACCTGGGGATATACCCACTTGCCAACATATTAAATAAACTTCCATAAGAAGATAAAGATGGTTGAACAACATTAGGCGATTGTAAAGCACTAGGAGATTGGTTAGCAATCGGTCCTCCAAGCAGCACTTGGTCCTCCAAGCATATAAGATATTTGTTGTTGTGGTGGTGGTGGTGGTGTGTAACACTCATTTTGGTTGTAGGGCGAGAATGATGATGAAATGCGCCTAGGATCTAGCCGAAATACTTGAGGTTGATATACAGGCACAATTTGTGGTGAAGAAGTATTGTGTCGTATGTGTGGTGAAGAAGAACTCTGTTGTACTTGTGTTTCTACCACCATTGTTTCATCACTATCGTGCCCATCATCATTTACAGGTGGACTCAATCCAAACATTGTGTTCTCGTGCCATTTCCGACACACATCCAAGTGTGTATCCCCCATTTTCCGAGTCATCCAATACAAATCGTTCAATTGGTTCCTGAACTCTCCCTCACTGGCAGTCACATTGGTGTAAGGATAATCACGTTCCATACCTTGGGAAACAATGGGGATTGTGGTTGGCTCACCTTGTGAAGTAATACTTGACATCTCCCAATGACTTGCGGGCAAATTTGACGAAGATGGTGAAGAACTTGCACCCGTGGTGGGCTAAGGCATAAAGCATGGCTCTTTGGTAGGTTGCTGGCTAGGAACGATATGTGCATCATGGGACAGGCGTGATAACGCTGGGAGATCAAACCCATATATGTGGGTGTTTTGTGTCCCAATTACAGGATTCGAAATCGACTCGTACCATTTGACATACTCCGCTTCACTAATATTCATCTTTGTATTTAGTTCATACCTCGCCCGATTAGTTCTTCTCAGCCGTTAAAAATCTGATCCAGAAGTTTGCATCTGTTGTGGCGGGTTAATTGCAATTGCATATATACCTTTACTAGGGTTTTAAATTTGTTGTTGTAGTAAATAGGTTGTCGTTCACTCGGACGTTGTTGAGATTAAATTAAAAGGTTTAACGAAAAAAATAAAAGAGAGAGTTACTGGGTCTAGGATTCCACCGAATTCATATCAATAGGTTCAATTATTTATTCTTCAACAATTATAGCTCAATAAATAAAACAACAAGGACTCTTATTTTTGACAAGGTAGATTCTACAAACATTAGTTATAAATCGTAAGCATGGGCCATCAAACATCTAAGCAAGCATGACCCATCTAATAAAATGATAACTAATTTTTTCAAATCATAATTCCATTTTAATTAGTGCAAAAGTCAAATAGAAAATAAAATAAATTCACCCATGTATGAAGTTCGGCTTCCTCCATCGACCCAGTGTAGGGGTCTAGCTTCTCATGATGAAAACACACTCAAAAAGATAACTCATAGCTCAAATGGTATTTTATTGGAAAAATAGTAGAAAACAGAGATTTGTAATGGTACAAGGGTGTTGCAATAAACTGTTACAAAGAACGATAAATGGAAAATGACACTGTCACTGTAGCAAATACAACGCCTTAGTCTGTGTCGTTGTCACTGTTGATGAACGACGGTTATTCGGCGTCTTATGTTCTTCGTTCTCTCCTTCAATGGTAGCAGCAAAGACAAGCTCTGCAACTTCCTGTTCTACGCTCTGTTTCCTCCCCTAACTCCCATTTCCCCGCTAATCACCTCCAGAATCCTTTATATACTCATCAGTGCCAAAATCTCACGAAATTAAATCCAAAATCTTCATGCAGTTGTGATAATTTTCTCGGGAATATTTTCCTTATTCTCTGCCAAGCCACGATATTTCCTCTCCTCTTCACGCGTATTTTGTATACTGATCCACTCCAAAACGTTGGCAACACAATCTGGATTGATTCAAACTCATTGTAGCATACGCCACCTTCCATAAATACAACCGTAATCCCGAGATATCCTCAACACACTTACCTCTCTCTGTTTTTCTTAACTAGACGAAATCTTCTCTTTTCTTTCGAAAATAAAATCCTTACCAATCCTGTTGTGATGACACAGGATATATCCAACTAATTCCAGCGATTAAATCTCCACCGAACTCCTCCAAAATCTTTACAGAATCTCACAAATAACTCCAGCCCCTGCTTTCTTCAAACCTACGATTCTAATCAATTCTGGTTGGTTCGAACAGCTTTATCAACTCTGTTAGGCCCAAAGAAAGATACCAAACAATTGCAGCCATTTAATGTCTCTAAAATATCTTCAAATCAGGAACCTTAGTTTTGCTGTTTTTTTGATAATAATTTTCCCGCCAATTTCAGAATTCAAAAGGTTGAAGATGTACACCCCTTAACCAATCTGGGGTCCCTTTAGCATCTGTCCTAGGGGTGCCTTTAGTAAATTTTGGGTTCCCCTTATAAATTGAAGTGTCCCTTAGTAAAACTGAGAGTCCGAATAACATTTGTCTTCCGGGTGCCTTTTATAATTTTTCGAGCAACATTCTCCACGAGAGCTTATTTCCTTGAAAAGACTTAAAATAAGATTATTAGTGATAAAATGAGTCCTAGCTAATGTATTTATGAGTGAAAATGCGTCGCACTTTCGTGCTCATCAAATTCCCCCACACTTATATTTTGCTAGTCCACGAGCAAAACAGAAAACTGACCCACTACACAGCTGGTCATATAATAAGAGAGAGTTAGACCCGCTACACAGCTAGTCATGACAAATGCCATACACAAGACCCACGACACAATTTTTTTTTGACCCGCTCAATCAGCTGGTTCCTGAAAAAAAAAAAAAGTAAAAAGTAAACCGCTCCCTCACACTTAAACATTACATTGTCCTCAATGTAATTGAGTCATCCAACGTAAAAATTAAGATGGGAAATTCCAAAATAAACAAAAATAAATAAATAAACAATTATACCTACTGGAATGTACAAAAACGGATCCCCATAAACTAATAACCTGAAAACTTGGGGATCGACCCAAAATACAATATTTACAAACAACAACTTCACACTTATGTCATGAAAACGCGGAGAAGCTGAAACTATCAAAAACCAAGATTTACCCCTAAACCAAGTTCTTTACGCACATGGAAGTGCGTAAAGAACAAAATATGGGGATTCTATTGAGACTGGGGAAATATCAATTGATTCATGCACGATATCAGGAATAGGCAAGTCCTCTGGGTACTTAGATGCAAAGTAATCCAACAACACTTTAGAAGCACACAATTCTAACCCTAAATTAGGCAACTTTTGGAAGTCTAGGGGTCTAGAAATAACCTCTAAGTCGGGTGAATGATCTTGTGAGATTCATCTATGGAATTAGGCGAATCATCCACACAATCATCCACAAGGTCATCTATATGTTCTGTTTGGAACAGAGAGTCACTGCCAGATTCATCATCATCAGCAAATAATCTTTGACATTCAAGAACTCTCAATCTTGTTCCAAACTAGGCGGTGTGTGTTTGTAATACTTCTCATATATCTCTAGAGGAGATTCTTCACTTACCTCATGTGGAGCAGAAACTCCATACCATTTCCTACGCTTATATTCAGCAAGCGTCATCTCAGATGAGGTTTCCTGATAATTTGACTTTCTACGCTTATATTCCGCCAGCGTCATCATAGGTGACGTCTCCTCAGAAAAAGTCGTCATCCTCAAAATATCCCTGAAAAGAAATACAAAAAGAAACGCATAAAAAGGAAAAAATAAAATAAAAATACTGTACAAAAATTAAAAAAAAAAAAAACCTAAAAATCTATCTAAAAACAAATCCGCGTCGGCGGCGCCAAAATGATACTTTTTTTTATTTGTTTGTCGTTGTTGTAGTAATTAAAATTCGAACTCTAAGACTTGTTGAGATTAAATTTAAAGGTTTAACGAAAATAATAAACAAAAGCGAGAGTCACTGCGCTAGGATTCCACCGCACTCATATGAATAGGCTCAATTATTTATTCTCACCAATTATCGCTCAATAAACAAAATAACACCGACTCTTATTTTTGCCAAGGTAGATTCTCCAAACATTAGTTATAAATCGTAAGCATGGGACATCAAACATCTAAGCAAGCATGACCCATCTAATAAAATGATAACTAATTTTTTCAAATCATAATTCTATTTTAATTATTGCAAAAGTCTAATAGAAAATAAAATAAATTCACCCATGTATGAAGTTCGGCTTCCTCCGTCGACCCAGTGTAGGGGTCTAGCTTCTCATGATGAAAACACACTCAAAAAGATAACTCATAGCTCAAATGGTGTTTTATTGGAAAAATAATAGAAAACAGAGAGTTGCAATGGTACAAGGGTGTTGCAATAAACTGTTACAAAGAACGATAAATGGAAAATGACACTGTCACTGTAGCAAATACAACGCCTTAGTCTGTGTCGTTGTCACTGTTGATGAACGACGGTTATTCGGCGTCTTATGTTCTTCGTTCTCTCCTTGAATGGTAGCAGCAGAGACAAGCTCTGCAACTTCCTGTTCTACGCTCTGTTTCCTCCCCTAACTCTCATCGCCCCGCTAATCACCTCCAGAATCCTTTATATACTCATCAGTGCCAGAATCTCACGAAATTAAATCCAAAATCTTCATGCAGTTGTGATAATTTTCTCGGGAATATTTTGTTTATTCTCTGCCAAGCCACGAGATTTCCTCTCCTCTTCACGCGTATGTTGTATACTGATCCACTCCAAAACGTTGGCAACACAATCTGGATTGATTCAAACTCATTGTAGCATACGCCACCTTCCAAAAATACAACCATAATCCCGAGATATCCTCAACACACTTACCTCTCCCTCTTTTTCTTAACTTGACGGAATCTTCCCTTTTCTTTCGAAAATAAAATCCTTACCAATCCTGTTGTGATGACACATGATATATCCAACTAATTCCAGCGATTAAATCTCCACCGAACTCCTCCAAAATCTTTACAAAATCTCACAAATAACTCCAGCCCCTGCTTTCTTCAAACCTACGATTCTAATCAATTATGGTTGGTTCGAACAGCTTTATCAACTCTGTTAGGCCCAAAGAAAGATACCAAACAATTGCAGCCATTTAATGTCTCTAAAATATCTTCAAATTACGAACCTTAGTTTTGCTGTTTTTTTGATAATAATTTTCCCGCCAATTTCAGAATTCAAAAGGTTGAAGATGGACACCCCTTAACCAATCCGGGGTCCCTTTAGCAGCTGTCCTAGGGGTGCCTTTAGTAAATTTTGGGTGCCCCTTATAAATTGAAGTGTCCCTTAGTAAAACTGAGAGTCCGAATAACATTTGTCTTCCGGGTGCCATTTATAATTTTTCGAGCAACATTCTCCACGAGAGCTTATTTCCTTGAAAAGACTTAAAATAAGATTATTAGTGATAAAATGAGTCCCAGCTAATGTATTTATGAGTGAAAATGCGTCGCACTTTCGTGCTCATCAAATTCCCCCACACTTACATTTTGCTAGTCCTCGAGCAAAACAGAAAACTGATAATAAGAGAGAGTTAGACCCGCTACACAGCTGGTCATGACAAATGCCATACACAAGACCCACGACACAATTTTTTTTTTCACCCGCTCAATCAGCTGGTTCCTGAAAAAAAAAAGTAAAAAGTTAACCGCTCCCCCACACTTAAACATTACATTGTCCTCAATGTAATTGAGTCATCCAACGTAAAAATTAAGATGGGAAATTCCAAAATAAATAAAAATAAACAAAAATAAATAAATAAACAATTATACCTACTGGAATGTACAAAAACGGATCCCCATAAACTAATAACCTGAAAACTTGGGGATCGACCAAAAATACAATATTTACAAACAACAGCTTCACACTTATGTCATGAAAACGCGGAGACGCTGAAACTATCAAAAACCAAGATTTATCCCTAAACCAAGTTTTTACTGCACATGGAAGTGCGTAAAGAACAAAATATGGGGATTCTATTGAGACTTGGGAAATATCAATTGATTCATGCACGATATCAGGAATAGGCAAGTCCTCTGGGTACTTAGATGCAAAGTAATCCAACAACACTTTAGAAGCACACAATTCTAACCCTAAATTAGGCAACTTTTGGAAGTCTAGGGGTCTAGAAACAACCTCTAAGTCGGGTGTATGATCTTGTGAGGTAGATTCATCTATGGAATTAGGCGAATCATCCACACAATCATCCACAAGGTCATCTATATGTTCTGTTTGGAACAGAGAGTCACTGCCAGATTCATCATCATCAACAAATAATCTTTGACATTCAAGAACTCTCAATCTTTGTTCCAAACTAGGCGGTGTGTGTTTGTAATACTTCTCATATAACTCTAGAGGAGATTCTTCACTTACCTCATGTGGAGCAGAAACTCCATACCATTGCCTACGCTTATATTCAGCAAGCGTCATCTCAGATGAGGTTTCCTGATAATTTGACTTTCTACGCTTATATTCCGCCAGCGTCATCGTAGGTGACGTCTCCTTAGAAAAAGTCGTCATCCTCAAAATATCCCTGAAAAGAAATTCAAAAAGAAACGCATAAAAAGGAAAAACTAAAATAAAACTAAAATGAAAATACTGTACAAAAATTTAAAAAAAAAAAACCTAAAAATCAATCTAAAAACAAATCCGCGTCGGCGGCGCCAAAATGATATTTTTTTTTATTTGTTTGTCGTTGTTGTAGTAATTAAGATTCGAACTCTAAGACTTGTTGAGATTAAATTTAAAGGTTTAACGAAAATAATAAACAAAAGCGAGGGTCACTGCGCTAGGATTCCACCGCACTCATATGAATAGGCTCAATTATTTATTCTTACCAATTATCGCTCAATAAACAAAATAACACCGACTCTTATTTTTGCCAAGGTAGATTCTCCAAACATTAGTTATAAATCGTAAGCATGGGACATCAAACATCTAAGCAAGCATGACCCATCTAATAAAATGATAACTAATTTTTTCAAGTCATAATTCTATTTTAATTAGTGCAAAAGTCAAATAGAAAATAAAATAAATTCACCCATGTATGAAGTTCGGCTTCCTCCGTCGACCTAGTGTAGGGGTCTAGCTTCTCATGATGAAAACACACTCAAAAAGATAACTCATAGCTCAAATGGTGTTTTATTGGAAAAATAGTAGAAAACAGAGATTTGCAATGGTACAAGGGTGTTGCAATGAACTGTTACAAAGAACGATAAATGGAAAATGACACTGTCAATGTAGCAAATACAACGCCTTAGTCTGTGTCGTTGTCACTGTTGATGAACGACGGTTATTCGGCGTCTTATGTTCTTCGTTCTCTCCTTCAATGGTAGCAGCAGAGACAAGCTCTGCAACTTCCTGTTCTACGCTCTGTTTCCTCCCCTAACTCCCATCTCCCCGCTAATCACCTCCAGAATCCTTTATATACTCATCAGTGCCAGAATCTCACGAAATTAAATCCAAAATCTTCATGCAGTTGTGATAATTTTCTCGGGAATATTTTCTTTATTCTCTGCCAAGCCACGAGATTTCCTCTCCTCTTCACGCGTATGTTGTATACTGATCCACTCCAAAACGTTGGCAACACAATCTGGATTGATTCAAACTCAATGTAGCATACGCCACCTTCCAAAAATACAACCATAATCCCGAGATATCCTCAACACACTTACCTCTCCCTGTTTTTCTTAACTCGACGTAATCTTCCCTTTTCTTTTGAAAATAAAATCCTTACCAATCCTGTTGTGATGACACATGATATATCCAACTAATTCCAGCGATTAAATCTCCACCGAACTCCTCCAAAATCTTTACAGAATCTCACAAATAACTCCAGCCCCTGCTTTCTTCAAACCTATGATTCTAATCAATTCTGGTTGGTTCGAACAACTTTATCAACTCTGTTAGGCCCAAAGAAAGATACCCAAACAATTGCAGCCATTTAATCTCTCTAAAATATCTTCAAATCACGAACCTTAGTTTTGCTGTTTTTTTGATAATAATTTTCCCGCCAATTTCAGAATTCAAAAGGTTGAAGATGGACACCCCTTAACCAATCCGGGGGGTCCCTTTAGCAGCTTTCCTAGGGATGCCTTTAGTAAATTTTGGGTGCCCCTTATAAATTGAAGTGTCCCTTAGTAAAACTGAGAGTCCGAATAACATCTGTCTTTCGGGTGCCTTTTATAATTTTTCGAGCAACATTCTCCACGAGAGCTTATTTCAATGAAAAGACTTAAAATAAGATTATTAGTGATAAAATGAGTCCCAGCTAATGTATTTATGGGTGAAAATGCGTCGCACTTTCGTGCTCATCAACCTTGTATTTGGTACTGCAGTCTCCAAGGTATCAAACCCCTCTATCCAATGGTGGAGTGTAAAAAACAACTCTACGTAGAGAATAATCAATAATATGTTGTCCAACATCAGCATCATACTGAGGAAAATCAATGTAAGGGTTTACAACGACGTTGTTGTGTCTCTGAGTCATATGATGAAACCTCTGAACAAAACTGGAACCCGAGATGTCGCTGCCAGTGCCCTTCGCTAAGTTGGCCGAGATCTACATATTCAAAATTGGAAATCTTTGGGTATCGTCTTTAAGGATTGGTTTACTAACGCGGAAGTAGGTATGCCACCAATACTGCAAATTACTCTATACTTTTAGTATATTGACTTAAGCTACATTTGCTCATAAAAATTATTTAAATTTTAAAATAATAATTTTGATATTTACCTCTATGATTCCCCAGAAACCAGTGAAGTTATCTCCGCCCATAGACGCATCATCTAGCCCACAGTACAATTATGCTAAAATTGCAGATCCCCAGTCAAGATATTCTAACGCTTGAAGCCAACCAACACGAGCAAAAGAAGTTGAGTTTGGAAATAATGTCTGACCCAGTACCCATAAGATAAACATCCTTACGAGTTCAGGATAGTCATCTACATGCTCTGGGTTTCTGGGTTGGTTAAGGAAATACTTCAACCATGAACATTTAATCCCACCTTCTTTCAATTGTTTATAATCTTCAGGTATTTCTGAATTTATAAAAAAGGGAAAAAGCGTCTCCCATTTACTATTTGATATCCATTCGTCTTGGTTGAAAAGTGACGGCTCTCCTATTCCAATTGGGGTCCCACAAATGAAATACAAATCAAGGGGCGTAATTCCTATTACAAGTATAATATCAACTATGATTAATTCTTTTGATTATTTAATAATTATTTAAAAAATATAATTTAAGTTAAGTTAAACAAGCTTACCAATTTCAAAATCAATGAAATGGAATGTGTGTGTCGTCGCCCACCACCTTTCTACCACTGTTGTCGGAATTTTGTTGTTGTATCTTCTAGGATCACACTATAAAGCGCACGCCAGGGATATTTATCAACCCTTTCTCGGACTTGAGGGTGTAAAACATCATAAATAGCCTTTAAGTCTGAAAATCCACCTCTCATTCTAAAAAAATCATCAGACCGATATTGATGCCCCGACACATGACCTTGGACTAATGATGGACCAACAACGACACTCGGCGCAGCAAACTCTGCTTCCCGATTTTTAGAAAAATCTACACCTATGGCAGGTCGCGGTGCCGGTTCATTTCTTCGATCTCTTTTCTTATTTACACTATTGACCGCTTTTCTTAAAAGGCCGCTCATATTGTATCAAATTTTTTTGATTTAGAAGAGTTTTAGAAGAAGGAAATAGTAGTGGTGTGACAGAAATGAAGTCAGTTTAATCCAATTTATAGGTTTTGAAATATAGACGTTGTAATTATGGCCGTTGGAGATATGAACGTTGGAGATTTTGTATCTCACGCCAGCGTTGATAGGACCAACGCGCATTTATAAGACCAACGCCCGAGTTTGTTTTACCAACGCCCGCACTTTTTCTTTAAACTCCAGCGTTTGTCTCAAGCACGCGTGCTTGGTTATCTAACGCCCAGTGCTTCACCATAGTGGAAAAGCCAGTTTGACCATCCACCTGGCTCAACAAAAAAATGGATTTGGCCATTGCCATAGGAATTGCCCTCAGGGCATCTACTGAGAATTCCTTCTCATTATTGAAAAACTCATTGATAATGGGATCATTTAGTTCCTCCAAATCTTCAGAAATATCAGTCAACTCACTAAGTTCTCTTTTCAGTCCACGCAAGGTGTTCTTTGTAAGAGACATCATTTGTTCATAGTGAGATATTTCTTCTAAAGATGAAACGATTTGAGATTTTAAATCATTTGTTTTTCTGATAAAATCTTTCACCATTTCCCTGAAGTTATTATCACAATGACAAACATACAAAAGGCAGTTAGAGGAAGAACCAGAATCATTAATCGTCGTCTTCACCTTTTTCATCATTGAGGACTGGATTCCTTCACATAGATACACATTGACAGCTTCTACTGCATCCCTTTTTGTGATACCTCTAGTTATAAGTGCCATGAGACTGTATCTTTCAGAGAGAAAAAAAAGTGAAGTACAATTTTGATTACAAATGAACATAATTAGACTTATAGGATAACTAACCCTAAAGAAACTTTGAAAAAGTCTCCACGGTTCATGATCCATTATCTATCTTAACAACAAAATATTCACTTGCTCAAAATAACTTTTAGTTATAAATAGACTATCAATAAATAAACACCATATTTTACAGGACTTGAGCAACCTTGATATGATCCTTATTTTTAAGTCACAAATAAGGATACATTACACTACTATGACTAGATAATAATGGAGTGATTTTTTTTTCACTTCTTGTGTCACAAGGTGACATATCAAGGTTTGTTGAATAAACATACTTATCTCGTCTAACTCTGATTCTTTTAGACATCTTCTTCTTGTACTCAGGCGTTTGCTATTTTTCCAGAGTCAGATTCATCATTTGCATGTCATTTTGAAGTTTGGAAATTCTTTTGTTATTCTTCTTGAATTTCCAACACTTACTTTGAACATGACTTTCACTTCCACAAAACGAGCACAACAGAGAAGAGTGTTTGCTTTATAGGGATGACTCTTGTTTATCACAACCTTCGAGGCTAGATGTTCTAGAACCGTCCGGAACAAACGAGTTGATTGCGCTCACAGACTTATTTTTGAACCCTAAACCTTTTGTGTTCCCAAAAGCCTTTTGACCAAATAACACTGCTGAAATCTCGTCGGAGTTTCCTGACATCCTTTACAGGTCACACTTGAGAGAATTAATCTATTTTTCTTTTAGAGATAGGGTTCTGGTAAATTCATCATTAAGAAAATCGATCTCAAGAGTTTTCACCTGAAGTGATGATTCAGTTTCTCCAATAAAATCTTCAGTTGAAGATTTTCTTTGTGAATTTCTTCACTTTTATCCATGAAATCTAAAATCTCAGTGTCAGACTCGCATCCTGAATCGGAATTTGAGTTAATGGAAACTACTGCCGAGAAGGTTGAAAGTTCTGAACATGCTTCGTGAGTATGTATATCATTGACACCTTGTGATATTTCTTCTTGAAATGAATCATCAAAAGCATTAGAGAGAGAAGGCAGTCTCTCGGATCCCTTGCTTTTCTTCATAATATTCTTGATCTTTTGTGTAATCAGTGATCTGTTAGAATCATATTGATTAGAAAAACATTCATCAGCCCATGACAAGTTAGAAGCTTCACTTGTAATGGTCATAGCATTGAATGTAGACGTTCTGACTGTATTCTGATCATGATCAAGTAATTTTAACTTTCCAACAAGAGAATTTCTGGAAAGAGTATCAAGGTTATTTCCCTGAACGATGGCATGCTTCTTAGAATCGTATCTGGATGGAAACAATCTAAGAATTTTCATCACAATGTCCTTTTCAGGAATAGTCTTACCCAATGCAAAAGATGCATTAACAATTTCAGACACTTTGTGATTAAACTCATCAAACGAATCTTCATCTGCCATACGAAGGTTTTCCCAATCAGAATTTAGGTTTTGAAGCCTAACTTCTTTTTCATAGGTATTCCCTTCAAATATGGTTTCTAAGATATCCCAAGAATCTTTAGACTTTGTGCAAGTAGTCACATGATGATGGAGCTCTGGGGTAATGGCATGGATGATAACATTTAGTCCGTCAGAATTTTGCTTTGCAGCAAGAATCTCGGCAGCATCATATTTACCAATATCCTTTGGAACTGTTACATCGCCTTCTGTAACTTCCGGAGGATCATAGCCATTAACCAGATAAACCCATGACTGAAAATCACGCGCTTGAAGAAATGCATGCACGCATAAAAATTTTCCACCATAAGTAATTTGAGCCATCGAAGACTGGTGGTATGTTTATAGAGATAACACTTATGTCCATATTCAGATCGCTACAAACACAAACTTATGAGGTCTTAAATGTGTTTGCCTGCTCTGATACCAATTGAAAAAGTGGGGGTCTAACAACCACACCTAATATTTCGTTCGAAAATCTGAATAGACAAACTCCAATATACTTTCAAGAGAAATATCTCAATTTCTCAATTCAATCTGCAATCAAACAAATAGGAATTTGCGAGCCCGATTGATTAAGAGAAATAACTTGGACGGTATCACAAACCAATATCCAAGTGTCAATCAATTCAATCAACAACCCAAAGGTCGGATTCAAAAACTGATTGAACTTAACGCACAACCTGTGATCTTTATATTATATAACAAAATATAATGCGGAAAAGAAATAACAGAGACACAAGAATTTTGTTAACGAGGAAAACCGCAAATGTAGAAAAACCCCGGGACCTAGTCCAGCTTTGAACACCACATTGTATTAAGCCACTACAGACACTAGCCTATACTACCAATGAACTTCAAACTGGAATGTAGTTGAGCCCTAATCAATCTCACACTGATCAAGGTACAGTTGCGCTCCTTACGTCTCTGAACCCCAATAGGATTCTATGCACTTGATTCCCTTAGCTGATCTCACCCACAACCAAGAGTTGCTATGACCCAAAGTCGAAGACTTGATAAAAAATCTGTCTCACATAGAAAAGTCTATTGGAATAGATAAATCTGTCTCCCACAGAAATACCTACGAGTTTTGTTCCGTCTTTTGATAAATCAAGATGCACGGGAACCAATTGATAAACCAGACTTATATTCCCGAAGAACAACCTAGTATTATCAATCACCTCACAATAATCTTAATCGTATGCAAGCGAAAAAAGATATTGTGGAATCACAAACGATGAGACAAAGATGTATGTGACTACTTTTAATCTTACTTATCGGAGATAAATCTCAAGCAAATCTTAGAAAAGATAATACTCAATCACGATAGTAAAAGTATGATCAGAACACGCAACTACAGATAAAATAGTTGGGTCTGGCTTCACAACATGAAGTCTTCAAGTCGTTAACCTACAAGGTTTTGTGAAAAACCTAAGGTTAAAGGAGAATCGACTCTAGTCGCAACTAGTAACACACAAAAGGTGTGGGGATTAGGTTTCCCAGTTGATAGAGTTCTCCCTTATATAGTTTTCAAATCAGGGTTTGCAATCTAAGTTACCTTGGTAACAAAGCATTCAATATTCACCATTAGATGAAAACCTGATTAGACTCACGCTAATATCTTTCAACCGTTAGATCGAACTTATATCTTGTTATACAAAAATGAAATGTACCTTCATTTAGGATTGAGTAACCATACCTAAATGTGTACACTAGGTTGGCTCAACAATAGTTAACCGAGGTTAGCTATATGAGCACTCTCATATCAAACTTATTCATCTAAACCACAACTAGTTCAAATGACTCAAATGAAACTAGTTATAGAGTTGTTCAATTGTTATATTCTCATAGAAGTATACAAGAACACAATTGAAGCAAAATCGGTTTGATTCACTCGAATCAATTCATGAACATTATAGCCACGGTTTGCAAAGAATGCATTCCTTATTATATAAATGTATTAGTTCATGAACAAACCGATTTTAGAACTTTAACCACTCAAGTATGCAAATGGGTACGCATACTTAAGTAGCCGGTCTGAGTTTGGGTTCGCCAGTATGCAAACATGTACGCATACTTCCAAACACAACAGAAATTCTCGGACCCAAACCCTTCGCCAGTACGTGCACGGGTATGTGTACTTAGGTACTCGGTATTTCATAACTAACATGTACGCATACGTGTATGCATACTATAGTTCCGGTCATGGATCACATATATGCAAGAACGCATACTATGCTCATAATCCAATGATGGTTAAGTGTTCTAAACTCTATTTCAATCATTAAAACTTTCTTAGAGGATGACAATAGCTGGTTTCACGAACTATTAGCATCAAAGCAATTTTCAAGTTATCGAAATAATCATAACGAAACATTCCAAGTCTACATCAAATGATTGTATCACACAAATTAACCATGTAAGATGTTACTCGGAGATTTTCACATGATCATCTTTTGACTTTCGTCAAGAATATAAGATGAACTTGGTTGAAGCGACAGCTTACTAACACATATTTCGAGAAATATGTAAGCGAGTTAAACTCAGCTCGAAATCTCAAATGTGCATAATCGAATACTATATAGTAATACGACTTTTGTCTCAATATAGGAGATAGAGTAGAAATAGACTTTCCATGTGATAGATGAGTTTTAGTCTCCACATACCTTTTGTTGATGAAGTTCCACAAGCTCCCCTTAGTAGTTCTTCGTGAACGCCGTGAAGTCTAATGCTCAACTACACAATCTATCCTAGTCTGAGACATTACTATAAGTAGACTAAAAATCAAGACTTATAGTTTTGATCACTAACATTTACAAACAAGCTTGAGATAGCAACGCTTGCGAGTTCGACCGGAGCGAGCTCTAACGATGGCGGAAGCCCCATCGGTTTCAGTTAATATCAATGCCGGTTTAGCGTAGCGGCATGTTGTAGTATGATCACCATGTTGTTTTACTATGCCGGCACTGTTTTTAATATGAATACCATGCCGAAATAAATTGCCGACATGCTCGATAGAAATCTATCAATGCCGATTGACAAGTGAAAAAACCCCAAGTTTCTGGGAAATTTGCACCGTGTGCCGGCATCGCAAGTTAGAAACGTACCATGCAGTCAGCACTACCGGCATGCTCGATAATGAACATTCTGTGCCGGCAGTTGTACTTAAGGAGACTCTTTATATATAAAATGCCGACTACAATTTTAAAATTGGGGGATATTGTGTGTCAGCATGGTGAAAGTATGTATGGTATTCATACTACTAATTACCATGCTAGTACTAAGCTTTTTCAAGTGTAACAATGGCGAAGGCAATGAAAAAAAATCAAATTCAATACATTAATACCTATACATGAGTATTTGGAGCACTTGTATGTTCAACTTGTTTACTTTCCTGGGTTGGTTCTTCACTTAAACCTTCACGATCATAAATATCTTCATTTAATGTTGTTGCATCAACAAATTCAATGATAGTGATTTATAATAATCATTATGAATCTATTAACTTAGGTAATTATAATTAACCATTAAACATGATTAGTGAGGGGTAGATTAGGAATTATATAATTATATGGATATGGGGTGATCTTGATTTAATATTTAAATCCCTATTTTGTCTTATTAACGTATCCCCTAATTACTTTTAGTATCCCCTAATTGCGCGTTCTAAATTATTACTTCCTCCGTTTCATATTAATAAGCTAGTTTCATATGTAATGTGTACAGGAAACCAACATATTTCTTTGGAACAGAGGTAGTATTATATAAGGATCATTTTTGCTTGATTATTGAGTAATCGTAAAGTGTTAACTTTTTGTGAAGCAAATTGTTTTTGTTTCCGACTTCTGCTCCTTCCTTCTACATCTAGAGAAGCAGAATCTCTTCTACTTCTGGTATCCAAACACACTAAAATCATTCTACTTTTTCTTCAATTTTTTCTAACTCTATAAATTGGTCATGACAAATATCAATAAGCAATGATCAAAAAGATTTGTAAACAATTATACAAAAGCAATTATTGTTTGGTTTGCTTGGTAATTCTATTATACAAAAGCAACTAACAAAATTATATTTTCTTTGATTTTCTTGGTAACTCTAATGTTTTGTGAAACATAACCTGAGCTTTTAGGATGTGCCAAAATAGTCGGGACGACGGGAGTTATTATAATCCACATAAAATGAAAAACAACTCTCTTCGCGGATTGCTGACCCCCAAAAAATTTGGCATCCCTGCAGGAGCCACATCACAAAAGTTGTGGGATTTTATTATTTATATCCAAAGTAATGTTTTGGGTTCTAACCCTGCAAATATCAGATTTTTAGTTACAAAAATGTTGTGCAAAAAAAAGAAAGAAAAAGAAGTAAACAATAGATGTTCCTTACTAGTCTTTAAGGGCGGAGAGACCGTCTATTACTACAAGGGTTGGGTCTTTTAGTGTTCTTTTTCTCCGTACGTATCGGATTGTTATTTTATGGGTATAAAGTATATCTTATTTGAACTTTCTAAAAAAACCCTAAATTTAAATAATCTTTTGAAGAAAAAAATCAGAATACAAACCTAAACAATATCAACAATAAGGAAACCAATCTACTAATAAATCTGAAATCAAATTCGATCAAGACCTCAAAAGATCTTCATCTGCGCAGCTCTTCTCTGAAACAAAAATCGAGAGAATGAAAGAAAAATGAATTGGACTGGATTTGATTACACTACTTTTATACATGTAAGGGTGATTTAGCCATTTAAAAAATATATCTTGTATGTCCTGCACCGAAACCTGATTTTGAGTCCAAAATTTTAATTTTTTCTAAAAAAGGACAGCCGGTTATTACTGGCTTAGTGGATGGACCTGTCATCAATGAGTCCAAAACTTTTATTCTTTCTAAAAAAAGACCACCGGTTAATACTGGCTTAGTGGATGGACTTGTCATCAAACAGGCCCACAAATACAGTACCTAACGGTAATTATAGCCGGAAGTGCTGCACTTCCCCCTCTTTTCCCCGCTCCTTTCCTCATTATGTGTCATCGTTTTTAGCCATTAATCCCTGGATTGAGATTAGCAGGGGTCTCACTATTATTATACTTATTATTATACTTAATCGATAGATGCTTGACACATAGGCGGGGGAAAGGAGTGGGGAAGGGGTGGGGATAGGAAGTATTTTCCAATTATAGCTTATCAGAAATACAGACTAAAACAGTTGTTATCTGACAATAAAACACTTCCTAGGAATTCGAAGGGAACCAGGAAATGGGGATTTTGTGGGATTAGAATTTAGGAATCCCATAGAAAACATAAATCCGATGCCAAGTAATTTTGTTTCATTATAAATATGAAACATATACGATTGCGCTTATTTGGTGATAACGATTAGCCCCTAAAAGCATAACTTCCACCTGTTACCAACTTACCATATCGAAGAATGGAAGAACCGCTTCTAACAAGTTCAGCAAGTAAGTGTCCCAGTAGATTTTTCACATGCAATATATGTTTTACAGAACTTCCCTTAGAAAGTAAATTCAAGGGATGCCGGCATCCTTATTGTACTAATTGTGTCGCTAAGTATATAGAAGCACAGGTGATTTACCGCAACATGTCGAAGATAACATGCCCTGAATTCAACTGTAATGTTATGTTGGATGCTCCTACCAATCAGTTCTACCCGCAAGTGTTTTTGAAAAGTGGTGTCGTGCTCTCTGTGAATCAGCTGTATCTTTGGATGCATCAAGAGGTGGAGTAGCCTATACAAGATCTTACTGCCCTTATCGAAATTGCTCGGAATTGGTTTTGAATGAATGTGTTGGATATTCTAGCTCCAGTAAGATTACAGAATCAGAATGTCCTAGTTGCAAAAAGCTTTTTTGCTTCCGTTGCATGGTTCCATGGAAAGAGAAACATCAGTGTAGTAATATTGGTGAGATTGTAATCGACATCGACAGTAAAGATGATTCGTTGTTCATGAAGATTGTTAAAAAGAAGCGATGGAGACGGTGCCCGTCTTGCAAACATTACGTTGAGCGCACCGTGGGTTGTAAGATGATTACATGCAGGTATTAACATTCTGTATCGCATTTATGTCCTCTTCAGTCGTTTTTTCTAACGTATTGTTATTTCTTGATTTAGCTAACTTGTTAACTAAGCTTGAAAATCCAACTCGGAACAGGGAATTAACTTATGCTACTTACAATTTTTAAATGCAGGTGCGGAACAGTTTTTTGCCACGACTGTGGCAGCATTCGATGTCCTTGCCAACCAACTCAGACCTGGGAGCTGATTTTTCTGTTTGTTCTTGTATGTGCCGTGTGTCTATTGACGCTTTTTATGTGTGGTATAATGATTTATACTATTTTGGGGGAAACTGGGTTGATTCCATATATATGATCATACGATTACACAAGGAATTCATGGTTGAGGTATTTATACCCAACCAACTTGAAATGGCGTTGTTGGCTTGGAATTTAACTTCTGCAAAGGAGATGATTTAGAAGTTTGAATTGTCGTTCGATTTCAACCGGAATTCTTTTTAATGTAATTTCATAGTGTTTGGCTACATACTGATATTCATTGATAAAGCCTATATACTATGTGCACTGTCTATTTTTTGCGGCCAACGTTAATCCACTGCTAACAGCTTCCACAATTATTTTCGCCAAAAAGCCAAAATGCCAAAGCTAAATTTAGCCTTTAACTTTCCGCCAAATCGCACAATGGGAACAAACTCAAAGCATTTTTAGTTCACGCTCCAATCCAATGCCTGGCGCAGTTATAATATGTGCCCAGAAAATCACGTTTTCTGAAGCGTGAATATAAATCATGGTTGGGTCAAGCGGTGGTGATATATCCTGCGCTTATACGCTGAGCAGAGTTATAATCTCCGGCTAAATTTTGCTGTCTAGGCTGGCGACTCTTTTTAGCTTTTTTAACTTATATGCCTTTTATGTACCTACCTATGTCTACATCGATGGTTGTAAGATGATTATATGCAGGTATTTACATTCTACATCGCATGCATGCATGCCTCTTCAGTCGGTTCTCTATTTTTGTACGTTTTTTTTTTTATTTATTTAGCTAACTTGTTTAAAATGAACCAAGCTTGAAAATCTACTTACAATTTTTACTACAGGTGTAGAACAAGTTTTTTGCCACGCCTGTGGCAGCATTAGCGACCCATGTACTTGATATAAAGAACAGATTTCTTACGCTAGTGCACCGAATTTTTCATACATATATAATGTAACATAATCCATATTAGAATTTTGATTTATTTGGAGACTTCGAGTAATTTCAGATATGCCTTGTAGTGTTTTAGTTTAATACGGAATTGTCTTCATGTCATGTAAACCCTAAAAACAGAACTTCCACAATTGTGCTTATTTGATGATAAACACTTAGCCCCTAAAAACGTAACTTCCACCTGCTACCATATCAAAGAATGGAACAAATACAACATGAAAACCCTAATATCCGCGCTTCTGGCAGTTCAGCAAGTAAGAATGGCAATTGTTTTTTCACATGCGGTATATGTTTTGGAAAACTTCCATTAGACAGAAAATTCAATGGATGCCGGCAGCATCCTTATTGTACTAATTGTGTCGCTAAGTATATCGAAGCACAGGTGATTAACCACAATATCTCAATGATAACATGCCCTAAACTCAACTGTAAAGTCATGTTGGATACTTCATCGTACCAATCAATTCTCCCTCAAAGTGTTTTCGAAAAGTGGTGTCGTGCTCTTTGTGAATCATTAGTAGTTTTAGATGCATCAAAAGGTGGGGTGGCCTATGGAAGATCTTACTGCCCTAATCAAAATTGCTCGGAATTGGTTTTGAATGAATGTGTTGGAAATTTTAGCTCGAGTAAGATTACAGAATCAAGCTGTCCTAGTTGCAAAAAGCTTTTCTGTTTCCATTGCATGGTTCCATGGAAAGAGAAACATCAGTGTAGTAGTAGCGGTGAGATTGTAATCGACATCGACAGTAAAGATGATTCGTTGTTCTTGGAGATTGTTAAACAGAAGAGATGGAGACGGTGCCCATCTTGCAACCATTACGTTGAGCGCAACGCGGGTTGTAACAAGATTAGATGCAGGTATTTACATTCTACAATCGGATATGTCATCTTGCCGGTTTCTTAACTATTGTTATTTCTTGATTTAGCTGAAATATAGAACCGAGCTTGAAAATCCATCTCAAAATAGGGATTTTATGGTACCAAATATTTTTTTTTTATTACAGGTGTAAAACAGTTTTTTGCCACGACTGTGGAAGCATTAGCAATCCATGTATTTGCGGCAAAGAACAACAGCGACTTGAGGGGATTCGGCGCGAGCGTGAGCGGATTCGGCGCGACCGAAAACGGCAGCGTAAGCGGATTTATGAGCGGCTTGTAATCAGTTTCGTGATGCTTTTCCTATTGGCTTTGGTGATTTATATTATTTTGGCAGCAACTGGGGTGGTTTTCCCTAGACCTGGCACTTAGGGTCAATACCCTCGGGTTGAACCTAACCCGACCCGTCTTAACCCGGACCTAATCCGGTTTGTTAGTTAGTAGGGTCGGGCTAGAGTTGAGGTTTTAGGACCCGTTGGTAAGTAGGGTTGACCCGTCTAACCCACGGGTTAACCCGCCAACCCGTCAAAATACTTATTTTTCTTTTAAAATTGTAATTCACTGGATATTAAATACTGACTAAGAAATTGTAGAACCCATTTTTCTCTAATCACCCAAGAATCTATCATATCCATGAACATTTCAGTAATTAAATTTATGTTCGTTTATGTTAAGGTTGTTCTTCTAATTACTCACACCTTTATTGATCAATTCGGATCTCTGGATGCATATATCAACAAGTATATTAATATCATCATTCAAATTCCAAACAATCAATCAAAATTGAAATTGTTAGATTAATGAATCATGATAATGGATATGTAACAGAGATAAAGAAAAAGATGAAATGCTAATACAGATAATAAAAGAAAAAGTAAATGAAATGTTACTCAACATCATGTCTTGTTACACATAACATAATAAATATCCATATCAAAAGTTACGGAGAAATTAATTTCTTTCTATAAATCTTTTGACTCATTGTATTGTTCTTGTATAAGAAATTCACAACCAAAGAAGGGATAATAGTTTAGAGAGACAAAGTTAAAGATAGTGAGGGTTGAAGATAATAGAGTTGTATAAAAAAAAGATTGATATGTATGAAGAGAAGGGATACGGCGATGTGTGTGTTATAAAGAAAAAAATATTAGGTAAGAGGCAATGGGTATAATAAATAAAAAGAGGAGCGAAGAAAAAAAGAGAAGAGGAGACGACACGGTGAAGGTGAAGTTATAAAAGGTAGCTTAGGGTTTTGAAGTTAAAAGTCATTACACTGATTGTAACATCCCCACTTCGAATTCTAGGTCGGCCGCCCTAAAATCCCAAGTGTGGCATACTCGTGAACCATTTTACACACTCAAACCGTCATACCAACAAATGGAGATCGGGCTTAAGTATGGAGCACATTGACAACTATCCATAAAAATGAATTTAATTAATAAAAATGATAAAAGTCGTAAGGTTTCATAAAAATCTTTAAAACAAAACTTATCCTCGACACGCGGTCGGTCTCCCAATTAAATGCAAAAATATTTATTCAAATGAAAGGAAAGTCTAGTCTAAAAATAAAAGTGATAAAATGGCTAATTAAACACCTTAAGATAAAGATGATAAAGCTTTTCGGATCACAAATGCGATCTACAAGCTATGTTGCTCCCACGATCGCTAGTTTCTGAAAAAAAATAGTAAGTTGGGTGGGACCCCAACTAAAGTAGGCTTTCACACTTTTATAACTATTATAAATGATCTAACAAGCCCTAAATAAACCATAACCATGGTATAGAGGGGAAAACGATTTGCGATCCAAACTTTTATACGGTAGTGACAGCAGCTTAAAGAGTATAGTACCGACGAAAACAAAACAAGAAACGTTTAATAGGGAAGAAACGGGTTTGCAAAAAAAATGGTTTCATAATAATAATAATAGACTTATAAAACTTAGCCTCCCATGGCCAAGACCCCATAGTAATACGAACTAACCCTCTCTGGTTTCTTAGTTTAACTGCTCGCCAAAAAGGTATCAACCCTTGTGTAGTCCACCAAGTTCTCCTACCGTGCGCGGAGAACATGATGTTGTCGAACCCATTCAAAGATAATAGATCCATATCTTTTAGGCGACCCCGCAGTCATCGCCCTAATAGTCCATGGGAATCGAGCCAACTACGGACGATAGGCAAAAAAAAAACTACACTATTCGTCACATGCATAGCATTCTCATGTCGACTATACTTACACGAGAAATCGACCTGGAAATCACAAAGAACTCATCTCTTAGCCACAAGGTAGAACGACCGGAACACAGACATTAATCAATACTTTTCTACCCAAAATTATAGAGATCAAGACAAACTAACCAATCTAAATCAACCTCTTGGCATGTAGTATACAATGCATCTTTAAAAAGTCAAAGTATAAAATCAGCTCTTCTTAATTTGTTTCTCTGCTCCCCAAACTGAATCAATTCAATCCCCGCTTGATTAAAACAAACGAATTAACACTAACATTTCTATAGTGCTAAGTTCCACTCAAAGGCTGTACTCACAGTGTAAAAACTAGTGGTATATATCCAGGATAGTACGGAAAGTGTACTACAAGGGTTAACTAACGAGTCATTTAATACGATCATGGAGACTAGTCTTGACAAGCCTAATCCAATAAAACTACCACCTTCACATCTTATCCACTTTATGTATATACTATAGCCTAATCATGGAAAAAAACTTTTACACAAGCAAGTATATACAAACTTCTTGGGGTATCTAATCCTAAAGACCACCTAGTGACTTATGCGATGCACATCAGAGATTAATCAAGCAATAGGAACAAACCCAACACGGTTTGCTATCGGCTACATAAAAACTCATATAACAAACCAACTCATTGTAATGGATCTTTGTACTATTCTAACCCAAAACAGAACTTTAACTCCAAATCCTAGGGAAACTTCCCAGACTTATTAGACCAATCTTACAAGAAATAAGAGTTAGAAAACCTACCTGATTTCGCAACAAAAGAAATCCTTCAAACAGTGATAAAGACACACCCTTGCCTCAAATCAATCGTCTTCTTTCTTTTTCTTCCTTCAGCGTCTAGGTTTCAAAACGAAAAGAGTTTAGTGCGTCTATTTTTGAGAGAAGAGAATAGGTAGCTAAACCAAAAAGAAACCTAGCCTTTATGCCCCTTTGTATATACGTTTCCCTTCTTTTCTTTTTTTTTTTTTTTTTTTTTTTTGGTCAAAACTTCCCAAGCAGGTGAGATTCTTTCCTTGAAAAAAAAAATCCCACGATATTACTGCTGGCGGGATAAATATAGAACCCAAAACTACGCTTGCCGACATGCTTATTTAGGCTAAGGGGATTTTACAATCTTCCCCCTAAAAGAAAAGGATTTCGCCCTCGAAATGAAGTTGTACTTAGGTTCATCAAAAGATCAGGGATAACGTTTAAGCATGTCATCCTCACGCTCCCGGGTGACTTCCTTGTCATTATGATGATGCCACTGAACTTTAACCATGGGTATGGTCTTCCTTGAAGGACATGCTCTCTCCGATCGACAATCTTACACGGTTTCTCCTCGTAAGAAGCATCTTTACGTAACTCCGGTCATGATAGTCTATCAAAGAATGCTTTGGTCCGCGTCACGCACATTCTTTCGAAGCATAGATACGTGAAACACGTTATGAACTCCAGCTAATTTCTCCAAGTAAAGCAAGACGGTGGCGACCTTTCCAATCCTTTCAACAATGGGGAACGGTCCAATGAAGGAGAAAGCTTTCCCTTTTACCAAAACGCAAGATACCCTTCATAGGTGACACCTTGAGAAGAACTAGGTCCCCCACCTCAAACTCCCTATCTTTACGTTTCTATCCGCATAGTTTTTTGCCTACTGCAGCGAGTGCGTAACCTTTCCCTAATCAAGGCAATCTTCTCGAGAAGATTCACGAATAATTACTGTGCCCAGGGCTTTGCGGCTCCAAACACGCCCAACATGAGGGTGAACGACATGGTCTTCCATATAATGCCTCAAACGGAGCCATGCCAATGCTAGAATGATAGCTATTGTTGTATGCAAACTCTACCAAGGGTAAGTGATTCTGCCAACTACCTCCAAGATCAATAATGACGCATCTCAACATATCTTCAAGCACACGATTCACACGCTACGTACGCCATCGGTCGAGGATGAAAGGCGGTACTAAAGTTCGGTGAAGACCAAAGGCAGTGAAAACTCTTCCAAAACCGTGATGTAAAAGATGAGTCTCTATCGGAAACAATTGATACCGGCACACCATGAAGCTTGATTATCTCACTAATGTATGCAGGCTGTTTGTCACCGGTATCGGTCGTCTTAGCGGTAGGAAATGTCTTGACTTCGTCAATCTATCAACTATCACCCAAATCGCATCGTGACCCTTACTCGTCGCGGCAACCCAGTAATAAAATCCATGGATATGTTCTCCCACTTCCACTCTGGAATAGGTAAAGGTTGCAATTTACCAGCTGGGTGTTGGTGTTCGATCTTAACTTGTTGACAGGTCAAACACTTTTGTACGTACTCAACCACATCTCGCTTCATTCCAGACCACCAATACATCGCTTCAAATCCTTGTACATCTTGTTCCCACCGGGATGTATAGTGTACTTACTTCGGTGAGCTTCATCCAAAATAGCTCGTCTCGGATCATCCACTTTGGGCACGCATATCCTTCCACGGAATCTCAACCCACCATCTTGTCCCCAACGTAGTCCTCATCCGCTAACTCTCTATTTTTCTCAATTTGATTCTTGCACCACTCATCATCAACTTGAGCTTCCACAATACGACTCATCGAGAGATGGTTTGATAACCATAGTTAGAAGAAAAAGTCTTGTCCTCCTGTTTATTCCCATGTCGAAATTGAAGCAAGACACCTCTTAACATACTCCAGCTGTTGTACCATCATCAAAGCTACAATTCCCATTGGTTGTCGACTTAAAGCATCGGCAACCACATTAGCTTTCCAGGGATGATACTCCATTTTGAAGTTATAATCTTTAATCAACTCCATCCATCTCCTCGACGCATATTGGCTCCTTACGAGAGAATAGGTACTTGAGACTCTTGTGGTCAGTAAAAGGCTCAAACCTTTCACCATACAAGTAGTGCCTCCAAATCTTAAGAGCAAACACCACAGGCATTTGCCAACTCAAGGTCATGTGTAGGATAATTTCGCTCGTGAGGTCTGTTGTCATGAGCATAAGAAACTACCCTTTCATTTTGCATCAACACACTTTAACCCTTTTTTTGAATTGAAGCGTCGGTGTAAATAACCTTCTTAACCCCACTCTCCGGGATGATTAGAGCTGGTGATGAAGTTAGTTGCTCTTAAGTTCACCAAAAAGCCTTCTCACACTCTGCGGTCCACTTGAAAGGAACATCCTTCTTCGTCAAATTTGTCGAAAGGGCGGCCAATAGCAGAAAAACCCTTGATGAATCGGCGATAATAACCGACCAACCCCAAAAAACTCGGATTTCGATTCTTGTCTTTGGTTGCTTCCAGTCTATCACAACTGAACCTTAAAGGGGTCGGCCAGATATACCGGCTCTCGATATGACATGACCTAGAAATTTTACCTCTTGTTTCCAGAACTCACACTTCTCAAACTTAGCATACGGTGATGGTCTTTCAAGGTCACGAAGCACTAGGTGAAAGGTGTTTTGCGTGATCTTACGAGGTCTTAGAGTAAATCGGGATATCATCTATAAATACGATTACAAACTGATCCAAAAATTCTCGAAACACACGTGGTTCATCAAATCCATAAAAAACGAGTGCATTTGTCAACCCAAATGGCATCACCAAAAACTCGAACGAGCCATAACGGGTCACAAAAGCTGTTTTGGGAACATCACTTTCACGAATTAACATCTGATGATACCCAGTCCTCAAGTCGATCTTAGAAACACAATTAACCCCTTTCAGTGATCAAACAAATCATCGATCCTCGGTAAAAATTTTTGTTCTTAATTGTAACCTCATTAAGCTTACGGTAATCGATACACATCCTCAACGACTCATCTTTCTTCGCTACAAACAAAGCTGGTGCACCCCGAGGAGCTACTTCTTCTAATGAATCCCTTCCCAAGTAATTCTTGATTTGCTTTTTCAACTCACTCAATTCTACCTGTGCCATTCGATAAGGAGCTTTGGCTATAGGTGCAGTACCAGGTTCCAACTCGATATAAAACTCCACCTCCCTCTGTGGCGGCAAGCCTGGTATATCGCTGAACACCTCTTGATATAAACTTACCACTTCGATAGACTCCAATGGGATACTTTCCACCGATGAACCCTCAAGCAAAGCACTACACAACTTAGAGTCTTCTCTGAACTTCCCGGCAAGTCGGACACAACAACCTCACTTTCCCGGGAATAGGAAAAGTAGATGTCTTAGCATAACGGTCTAACTTAGCATGATGGGCAGCAAGCCAATCCATGCCTAAAGACAACGTCATACACATCTAGATCCATGACAAAAGATGCGAAGCAAACTGTAGTGCCCATACGAATAATGCCACGACCTACACATGTGATCAATAGGCATTTGAGCCACCCATCGGTGACCTAACAACATAGGAACAACGCTCTAACACAACGGGCAAAGTTTTCACAAACATAGCGAGATATAAAGGAATGAGTAGCTCCGGTATCCAACAATACTCTACCAGCGAGTGTGAATAAGAAAAGTACCTTCCAACATTACCTTGGTCCTTCGCCATTACGAGGCAAGACAACATTCAACCGAGGTTGAGGCCCTCGGCCCTGAGGTTGGTTCTGTACTGACGTCGCTCATACTCAGTATGAGGAGCTCTTCCCCTTTTTTGGACAATCACGAGCTTTTTGTCTGGAGTGTGGCGATGATAACAAGGTCCCTTAAATACATAACCCTCGGTTCTCATGGGCTGAGGTGCATGAACCATGGCCCCAGTACTACTGTTCCCTTCATCTGTTCGTGGCTTTTTCCATCCCTGATTATCTTGGTGAAAATAACGTTTTTGTCCATTGGCATTCCCACCCTTATTATCCTTTTCTCGGTGACCTTGGTATCCACCTTACCGACTTTCTTCTTCTTTGCCTCTTGAATCTTCAAGCAATGTGCCCCTCGCACAATTTACCACCAGGGCATAAGTATTAAAACTAGGGTTCCCAATAATGTGTCAAAGAAATCCCATTATGCAATCCACCCAAAACACATCGATCCTATCGCTTCGGTAGGCATAAGATGAGCAGCAAATATCGACAAGCGATCAAACTCACACTCGTATTAGACCACCGTTTGATCGCATACACTCAAGTTCTTCAAACTGCCTAATCATAGCTTGGCAGCTCGGTAGGAGGAAAAAAATGTGCGAGGAACAAATCTTTGAATCTAGTCAAGTAACCTCCATGGAATCAGCCGTCTGCCATCGACTCCCACCATGTTGCGGCATTGCCTCCAATAGGAAGCGGCCATCCCTGCCTTATAAGCCAGGAACAATCAAGAGCGAGCTAGTATCCTATCCACTTTGGTACACCATTGATGTGCCTCTGTTGCACCTCCTTCCCTTGAGCGATGGATGTTTCATCTTCGAGAAAATCTTGGTATCTTTGAAACCAAGACTTCGTGTTTCTCTCTACAATTTCAGGTCCATTCATTTTTCGGTGCGACATCTTAGTACCTCTACGTGTGCTAAGCCTCGATCTAAAGCCGTTGTGATCGCGGTATTGACATTGTCGAAAGTTCTCTAACGTTAAGGCATTAGGCCCACCTCTCTTTCTTACGTATGAAAAGATCGAGAGCCACCTGTGGACCTAGTCTACGAGATCGAGAGCTACTTGTGGACCTAGTCCTACGAGATCGAGAGCTACTGTGGACCTAGTATCATCTTCCTACGGATCTACTACCAACATTGCTTGAGTTACTTTCTGCCAAAGAATCCTCAACAAAATTCTCACTCCTTCGGCCACGACCTCGGCCACGACCTCTACCACGACCACGACCTTAAGTATTACGTCTACCGCGACCATCCATCCTCTAAGAATGGAAAGAAAAACAAGAAACTATCAACACACATTCACATAAAGAAAAACAATCAAAGTGTTCCTAAACTCGTGCCTAAAGTGATCAAACAAGACCCTACACCCGCTCCCAAGGATTTAGGTTACCAGGGCTCTGATACCACTCTGTAACATCCCCACTTCGTATTCTAGGTCGGCCGCCCTAAAATCCCAAGTGTGGCATACTCGTGAACCATTTTACACACTCAAACCGTCATACCAACAAATGGAGATCGGGCTTAAGTATGGAGCACATTGACAACTATCCATAAAAATGAATTTAATTAATAAAAATGATAAAAGTCGTAAGGTTTCATAAAAATCTTTAAAACAAAACTTATCCTCGACACGTAGGTCGGTCTCCCAATTAAATGCAAAAAATATTTATTCAAATGAAAGGAAAGTCTAGTCTAAAAATAAAAGTGATAAAACGGCTAATTAAACACCTTAAGATAAAGATGATAAAGCCTTTCGGATCACAAAAGCAGTCTACGAGCTATGTTGCTCCACGATCACCGTTTCCTGAAAAAAAAAAAGGTAAGTTGGGTCAGACCCCAACTAAAAGTAGGCTTTCACACTTTTATAACTATTATAAATGATCTAACAAGCCCTAAATAAACCATAACCATGGTATAGAGGGAAAACGATTTGCGATCCAAACTTTTATACGGTAGTGACAGCAGCTTAAAGAGTATAAATGCACCGAAACGAAAACAAAACAAGAAACGTTTAATAGGGAAGAAACGGGTTTGCAAAAAAATGGTTTCATAATAATAATAATAGACTTATAAAACTTAGCCTCCCATGGCCAAGACCCCATAGTAATACTGAACTAACCCTCTCTGGTTTCTTAGTTTAACTTGCTCGCCAAAAAGGTATCAACCCTTGTGTAGTCCACCAAGTTCTCCTCTCGTGCGCCAGGAGAACATGATGTTGTCGAACCCATTCAAAGATAATAGATCCATATCTTTTAGGCGACCCCCGCAGTCATCGCCTAATAGTCCATGGGAATCGATCCAACTACGGACGATAGGCAAAAAAAAACTACACTATTCGTCATGCATAGCATTCTCATGTCGACTATACTTACGAGAAATCGACCGGGAAATCACAAAGAAAAACATGGCAGAACTAAGCCTCACAACGCATCTCTTAGCCACAAGGTAGAAGCAGACTGGAACAGAGACATTAATCAATACTTTTCTACCCAAAATTATAGAGATCAAGACAAACTAACCAATCTAAATCCAACTACGGCATGTAGTATACAATGCATCTTTAAAAGTCAAAGTATCGTCGGCTCTTCTTAATTTGTTTCTCTGCTCCCAAAGCTGAATCAATTCAATCCCGCCAATTAAAACAAACGAATTAACACTAACATTTCTATAGTGCTAAGTTCCACTCAAGGTTGTACCACGGTGTAAAAACTAGTGGTATATGTCCAGGATGGTACGGAGAAAGTGTACTACAAGGGTTAACTAACGGAGTCATTTAATACGATCATGGAGACTAGTCTTGACAAGCCTAATCGATAAAACTACCACCTTCACATCTTATCACCTGCTATGTATATACTATAGCCTAATCATGGAAAAAAAACTTTTACACAAGCAAGTATATACAAACTTACTTGGGGTAGCTAATCCTAAAGACCACCTAGTGACTTATGCGATGCACATCAGAGATTAATCAAGCAATAGGAACAAACCCAACACGATTGCTATCGGCTACATAAAAACTCATATAACAAACCAACTCATTTGTAATGGATATTGTACTATTCTAACCCAAAACAGAACTTTAACTCCAAATCCTAGGAAACTTCCAGACTTATTACACCAATCTTACAAGAAATAAGAGTTAGAAAACCTACGATTTCGCAACAAAAGAAATCCTTCAAACAAAGATATGACACACCCTTGCCTCAAATCAATCGTCTTCTTTCTTTTCTTCCTTCACGGCGTCTAGGTTTCAAAACGAAAAGAGTTTAGTGCGCGGCTGTTTTTGAGAGAAGAGAATAGGTAGCTAAACCAAAAAGAAACCTAGCCTTTATGCCCACTTGTATATACGTTTCCCTTATTTTTTTTTTTTTTTTTTTTTTTTTTTTTTTGGTCAAAACTTCCCAAACAGGTGAGATTCTTTCCTTGAAAAAAATCCCACGATATTTACTTTGGCGGGATAAATATAGAACCCAAAACTTCTGCTAACCAACATGCTTATTTAGGCTAAGGGGATTTTACAACGATACTCGAGAATATTATGATAATAACGTAAGATAGGTGAATAAACGCAAAAACGAGCACGTAGTGAAGCGATTATGTTGGTGCAGTTATAACCATTATGTGGTAGGTTCGTAACTGGCTTCCAATATGACTTTTTGCTAGCTTTTAACAGCTGACTTCGAATTATAGGGCTGACCCGCCAACCCGACGGGTTGACCCGTCTAGGGTTAGGGTTGACCAAACCCAACCCGTCAGATAAAACGCCGGGTTAGGGTTGACTATGTTCAACCCAGTAACCCGTCTAACCATAGAATTGGTTGACCCTAACCCGGCCCGTTTCCAGCTCTAGTTTTCCCCATAGAAAATTAACAATTGAAAAAAGCAATAGTTCTCCATTGGAAATTGTGGCTCTAAGAATAAAAGGGCTAACGAGCAAAAGCTAAGGGGGTTGAGAGTCATTTTCAAAATGAAAGAGTTGATCAAATTGGATCAAATTAGGTCCTACTATGGGTAGATCCTCTTTCACCCCGAACTCAATCACCATATCTTTCATCCGAACGAGTGAATAAAAGTCTTCTCTATACGGCTAACAATTTGCCGTTTGAAAAAATAGGAAGAAAAGGCAAATAGTTTGCCGTCCAAATTGTTTCTCTTTTTTAGTTTGCCGTATTCTCATTTGTGATACATAAACGGTTAAAAATCAGGGGTATTAGTTGACCTTCTTTACCATATTAAACAAGTTTTAATAAAAGATATTAAATGTAAATAAACATATTTCACTGATCAATAAGCTATTGACAATTAAACATGCACCAAAATAATCGGCCAATAATTAGCCGTGTGTGAATTTGTGACTTTCAATTTTTTTTTTTCCAGACGGGCAATTGTTTGCCCTATAGACTATTATCCTTCTATCCTATGGTTGGTTTTGTACTCCTTCACCTAGACTCTCTTTCATTTTGATAGGGATAGACCCTAAAATAGTCTATCCCATGCCATTGCTCTAAGTGGTGTCTAGGTTATACAAGATTTCGGATAACATGACCAAATGGAAGTTTATGTCCCGAAGTAGATATATTCAAGTAATAATGAGGGAGGCTGCTTCCATAAACTCGTTACCAAAAGTGGTGAATACTAGAAGTTGTGAATATTCAAGACGAAGCGGTGTTAGACTCTAGATTGTGGATGGTAGATAGAAATAGTATGGTTGATGCTTATGGAAAGAAAGGATCTCTGGGTTTTTAATCACGAAAAGAGAAATTCGGAAAGTATATATAAATATAAATATCAAGATTGAAGCTTATTTTTGGACGGAGTCGAACACTAAAATGTTGGGTTTAACGGCTAACATGACGATAGCTTTATGAGACTCGAATTTTTATCGGTAGGTTTAAATTGGATATGAGGACGATTGGTGTAGGTTTTTTCTACTTTCACTTGAATCCTGTTTTGTTTTTAATTAATTTTTTGGGTGATCGATTCCAAATTATGACTCCTTTGTATTGTGTCGGTTGTATTTATTGGGTTGAGGTATTGTGCACTATCGGCGGTATTATTGTGTTGTTTGGGTTTTAACTTTTCTAGTTCTTTGGTTAATACCAAATACACGACACGACATGACGACTTTAATTCTATGTTGTAGACTCAAATTTTTTTTTTTTGGTGCCTTCTTACCTTGGATCTTGGTTACATTACTGCTCCATATCATAACATTACAATACCTCAGTATGGCCAGACAAGTTTTTTGGTGCCTTCTTACCTTCGATCTTGGCCACATTTGCAGATATGGCTCAAAATGGCAACAAACCAACAAAGGCACGGCTTTTATTTATTAGTCACGGGTATCATGATATTACCTCCCCTGATTAACCTCATTCTTAATTGAGTTGTTGGGCAGAAAGAACTTAAGAAAATGTGATATTTTGGGCATATATTTGTAGCGCCCCCAAAGCTAACAGCTGACTAATCCAAGAGATTAGCTAAATAATAAGGCACTAAAAATCTAAATCATAAACTTAATCATTCAATTACGAAACTAAAACTTAACCCAAAAACTAGCCCCGCTCAGAAATATAAATACAAGAACTCCTCTCAATTGATACATATACAATAGTCATTTGGTTTACAAATAGAATATACAACATAATAAACATAGCAGAAGTTAACCAACTAACGAAGTCAACGCTTGAAGCTTTCGCTAAACAACTCTGATATGTCTCTGAAACTGAAAGTAGGAATGGGTGAGCACATCATCCCTAAAGGGGTGCCCAGTAAGAATGTAACCTCTAACTTTCAAGTAATCATAAGAAAGATTTGGAAAACAATACATGTTTTCCGAAACACTAAACAGTGACCAAGCCACTGAAACAAATAAACATGTATATGGACAAACTCCTTCTTCAAACAATGTATAATATTGATGCCACTTCCACACCGAATAGTAATATTGATGCCAATTCCACACCGAATAATAAATACTAGATATAAATGCGAAGGAGCGTATCATATATACCACAAGTGGAAATTCTCATTTCCCATAAAAATTCATATGACAAACAAACATTACAAGTCCTTTCCAATTCGTGGAAAGATTCAAATAATCATGAGAACAATCGTAATACAAATAAAAGCGAGACATGGAATGCATAATCAAAAAAAGCATGAGTTTGTTAAACAAAGACTTTTGTAAAAGAAACAACAATGGTTACAAAAAAGTTAAATGTATTCTCACCTCTTTGGATGACAAGCCACGCCTACCTCGAGATCCACGATCCTTTGGTTCATCCTTTGAATCGATCGTTGTTAATATCTAATCATTAATCATGCAAGAATTCTAAGAATCTAGCCAAAATTGCTCATACAAGAATCATACAAATTTATCTAATGGTTCTAAGCCCATTTATGGTTATACACTTTCTATTATCTATCTTTAGCATATCTAAGGTTTAATAATTCAATAAGGTTGGTTCTACAATCCAATAACTAAGTCTTATGAATATCCACAACTTTGTAGAAGGGCAGAAAGCTAATTCGGACCGTAAAGGGTCCAAACATCAATTTAGGATAACTAGTCCTAAGCCCAAGATTTACTAAACAAGCCCATTAATTTAAGGCCCAGTCCATTTATGTCAACTAACGGTCAAAGATGGTCACAGGGTTTAACTAACAGTCAACGTCCAGTCAAAGGTCAAAGACTTGGTCAAACAGTCACCGACTCAAACAGGAATCGGTCAAGGTCAACTCGATCAATAAGATCGATTCGGTGAGTCGACTCGGTCGAATTGATGGATCAGACGAACTAAATTGAGTCAGTTAATCTAACTAGGCTGACTAGCAGGTATACTTCTGGTGTAGACAACTTCAAGTCTACTTCTTACATTTTCAAATCTACCAACTAAAATTATACATTCATTCGTAAAACAAACTTTAAAGTTCAAATACAAATGCAAGTTAAGCCTACATGCAAATGCAGTAGCTGCAACATTCTTTCTACATCTCTACTATCTCATTCTTCTTACACCATACACTCACTACCCATCCCAGCTCAAGTCTAACTCCAACATCCTTGTTCTCCACTAGCATCTCTCCCGCAACAACAAGATTCCACTAAAAACTACAACTAACTACAACCATAACATCAGCACTTTATTCTGCACATCTTCAGTATTTAAGAATTCCATTATTTCATCCATATGATAGAACCTGCGCCACCACCTACGGTTGAAGCATAATCGAAACTTCAATATCTTGCCACATTAACTTTAGTTTAGGTTCCAATTGCTGTCATTACTAGAACAACACCAACAATGTCAAGCTTCAACTAAAACTACTCACATTATACTTTACATCTCTACTGAAATTTAAGATGTTTAGCCAACATAACAACTGCACTTCATATCACATCTCCACCAGATCAATTCATATCAACTCTTGTACTCAGTCACAACAATCTAATCACTCCCCGTATTACCAATAATTAGTTCAGTTCAGAACAACATCATTAACACCCCTGACTATTCATAGATTAAATTCATTATCTCAATTTCACAATCACTAACTCAAATATCAACTTAAGATACACCCACAACTTCACTCCAAACTCATCCCAATCTCAGTTTCATTCATAATCATACAAACCCAATTACCTCAATACGATTCCACTCCAGCATTTGAAGTTAAACTCTTCTTCTTACTTTAACTTGATTCAGTAACTCATCTCAAAACTAAAAAACCCAACAATTCCATCTTTGATTTACAGAGAAACCCTAATCTCAATTTAGGGAAGAACACATGAACCCCAATTCTTCCTCAGAACATCTCCAACATCTAATTAACTTCACCTCGTTTCTCAATCGACTAAACCCACTTATAATCATCTATCTATAGCATCATCTTCACTTTATAAATTTTCTCAGAGTTCATCTCATGAAACCCTAACTCAATAATTCATCATCGAATCATCTTCTGAACTTCAATTAAACACTAACCCCCTTTGTTATTCATCACCAACTACTCGAATCTTCTTTTAATCAATCAATTTCTCCATAACTTCATCTCACAGAAACCGTAACTCCTTCAATTGCTAACCAAGAATCAACACCACTCTCATCTCTTCATCACCCTCATCAACATCTTCTAATTCATCTTCTCTAACTCATCGATTGTCTCTCTCAAAACCAACTCTCAATTCGCAGAGGAATAAGAACAGGGAAAGAAGAAGAACGAAGAATAAAGAAGAAGAAAAGAGAAAGCGAGCGAGTTTATCCTCTCGGTTGAGATGGCGGATAAGGCCGACCAAAACTTACTAAGGCACCCACCAAATTGATAGGGGCAGCCACTCGGTCTAGATTCAAAATAACTATTTTTCCCTTCAAACAAATCTGATGATATCTCATTCATCTGATGTCCGAATTACACGTTCGAGTAGTCCATTCTGCTTAATTTTTCGAGATCTATCCGACGGTACTAATTTCGTATCTAAATCGTTGTTATATTAATTTCTATTAATTAACGTTCGTGTTAAACTAATCGAGTTATTAGCAGCTAAGACGTCTCTTGACTAGTCTAATAGCG
The DNA here is from genome assembly GCA_023531295.1 of Papaver armeniacum. Taxonomy (NCBI): domain Eukaryota; kingdom Viridiplantae; phylum Streptophyta; class Magnoliopsida; order Ranunculales; family Papaveraceae; genus Papaver; species Papaver armeniacum. Next base: position 488,536 of record JAJJWW010008499.1, read on the forward strand.
TTGACGAGCTTGAGGTTCCTTACAATATTTTTCCGGCTCAAAAATTCCAAAAGCGACATTTCAGACTTTTAGCAACGGTATTATACCTTTCTTACGCTCCACAGTAGAGATTTCGCAACGGTTTTGGTCAAACGAGGACTCATTGAGTCCAATTCCCTACAGCAGGCGTATTATTGACTGTTGATTGAGTAACATTGAGTCCATTTGACCGACCCAAGTACGCGGGTGAACTCCTACTAGACACTCCAAAAACGTACAATCAACCATTGACTAAAATCTGTTGACTAGTGAACATGTGTCTAGTTGACTGGTCAATATTTCGAATGCAATATTGGTGCACTCCAAAAAAATATTCTTACCGATTTATCATGTAACCGTGTACGTCATCAATTCAGGGACATAAACGGTATTGTTCGGTCATTTTGCCCTTATGATCATACTTACCTATTTTGGAATTTGTGCATACCACAGGTTATTACAGAATTTCACCTTTTTCTTAAGTCTATTGCGGCAAAAATCTCTTCCTAATCTGCTGTGCCGTATTGGCCAACATGCTGCCCTGTCCAAGATGCTTACCAAAATGCAACATGAGCACCCAACGCGGAACAAAGGCCCTGAGTCACAGTTTTATTTGGGTCCGTGCGCCGAAATTTCATACCCAACTTTTAACCACAATTTCGAGCAATTTCCGAAGAACGTTTTTTTGGGCACCACCCTATTTCCGAAATAATCCTAAGTCACCCCTTATCTAAGTATTTTAATACCAAACTTACCCTTCTTAGTTAAATTAGTTAGAGTAATGATTAGTTAGTTAGCGTAAGGATTAGTTAAATAATTAAGTTAAATTAATTAGTGATTAGTGAGGTTAGATTAATTAGTCGGGTGTTTTTAGAAGAATAATTTTTGAGAAGAAAAAGAGGAATTTTTTGTTTTTTGTTTTTTATTTTTTATTTTTTGTATTTTGTATTTTGTCTTTTGTTTTTTTTTTTTGTTTTAAGATGGTTGATTTCGAAGGTTTCGGGTACTTAGATATACTTCATATTCAGTTAATGTTGCTTGAATTGGCCAAAACTTTCAAACAAGTGAAAATTTTATAAACTGATTTTGGCCATGGAAATAAAGTTCGGCTACGACATCTGAAGAGCATCTAGCCGAACTCATCTGCAAGTGTAGTTCGTCTAATGTTTTTGAAAACACGGGTAAATAGAACTCGGTTTTTAATGAAGTTTGTTTTTCAGAGAAAAGTTCGGTTAGGAGAAAAAAATTGCGACGTAACAAAACTAAAAGTTCGGTTGGGAAAAAAAATTGCGACGTAACTGAACTCAATATATTGGTTTTCAGAGAAAAGTTCGGTTAGGAAAAAAAAATTGCGACGTAACCGAACTAAAAGTTCGGCTAGGAAAAAAAATTGCGACGTAACCGAACTTTTCTCTGAAAGAAAAAACTCCACCAAAGCTGATTTCAGCTAGTTCAACAAACTGTTTCACATAATTCCTATCCGAACTTCTCTCTGCAACTTCCATTTTCAACTCATTTTGATGATTACTACTCATTTTTTTCAACCAAAAACGAATCACAAGTAATGGGTTTCTGGAAATTTCTTTGAATCAAGACGATGAAGCGGAAAGAAGAGAAGTAAATGAACCCTCTAATAGTAACGGATTTGTGAAAAATTAAAAGTAATGGATTTGTTATAATTTTAATTTTGATTTTGTTTTGTTAATGATTTAGATTAGGTTATATATATCCTGGCACTTTTAGGGGCGACCCCGAAAGAATTAGGGGCGACACTAAAAGACAAAAAAGGTCACCCAAACGTAAATCTAAGCTACCCCTTATCTTCGATTTTCGAAATGGCCAATATGCCCTTATATAATCGGTAGCCAAAACCATAATCGGTAGGTTAAAGGTGAATCGGTAGGTTAAATTGAAACTATACCTCTAGATTATTGTGTAGATACTTGACCAATAATCCCTTTTATAATTGGTAGCTTATCCAACTTATAATACTACCGATTATAAGGAGCTCCGTATTCGGCCTTGGCCGAATTCCATAGGTTTTGAGGGTGCGAGAGCCAACCATAACCACTTGGATAGAGCATGTGGATCTAGCCATAATCGGAAGCCTAATAGGTTCCAAAACCTACCGATTATAGGTTGCCCCAAATTTAGTTTTTTCTAAAATCCTTCACGTAATGAATGTTGAAATATACCATAATCGGTAGGGTATATAATTATATAACCAACCGATTATAACGAGCCTGACCGCTGTCGTAAGCGACACAAATATAATTACACTTTCTTACTACTCAAAATATAAATATAGCAAGGGCAAGAAAGGATCGATCCCACAGAGAGGTCTAGGTTGTCAAATTGTTATGGTTTCCTATATAACACAGAGGATTTTCTGGTTGTGTAAATAAAAATAAACAAAAAGCAAATAAACAAAGCACGCAAATCAAGAATGTGAAAATATTGGATAAAGGTTTCGTCTTCAATTGTAAACAAGTTTATGAATATATGAATAGAATTCGTATTTAATCTCGTTATCATCAAAATCCATAGAATACCTTATTGCAAGAATACTAAAGTAAATTTCCAAAGTTATCAACACACACATTAGGGCTGCGTAGATGAATTCTACCTAAAAGAATAACCTAACGCCTTGCGCTAATCAAGTTCAATTCTAGGAGCATTAAGTTTCAGAAATAGGCTAATCAATGCAATTGAAATACATTGCGCAAACAATTGAACAAGGTCAATTTCTACATATGAATACAAGGATGTATCACTACAACCTAGAATCATATCATGCTACTAGTATTCAAGGTTATCGCTCGATGAAAACCCTAAAATAGCTATAGATATGGATGTGAGTTCAATCAATTCTAGACTTAACTAAACAAACATTCAATCATATTGCAATCCATCAATCATGCAATTATTGTAACCCGTAGAAATCAAACGATAATATTGAGAAAACTAATTCATAAAAATCATAACTTGGTTGCAAAATCCAACTACATCTTCAACCAATAATAAAAACTTAGTTACTTGTGTTTTTGGAAATCATCATAGAAAGTTTAGAAGAACCTATCATGTGAAACCCTAGACAACAAGTAGAAGTCTCCCTAATGGAGATATCTCTAGGTTTAGAGAAAAAGTTCTATTTATATGCTTTTCTCCCCATAAGGATACTTTCCCAAAATTAGGTTGATTCTTCTCAAAACCCGTCTCCAAGTTGGTCCACCAAGCCCAGGAGTGAAAAATATGTCTCTGGAATTTTGGGTCCAAAAGCGTCGCCGGAATTGCTGACGTCATCGCCGGAATCCGGTCACCGTCGCCGGAATCCGGCCGTCGGAAAATCATCTCTGGCCGCTTGAACTTGCCTCCGGCTACTGACGCTGTCACAAGACATTTTACACTTCCAGTATCTCAACTCTGCTTCTCTGCAGTCCACACATTCACAAAATACCATCTAAACCATTCCTTGTCTCTTGCGAAAACGCGCCCAAAAGCGTGATGCGTAGCTCATATGTCCGGCCGTCGATTCTTGCATCCGAGCTCATACCCCCTCGCGATTCAACGTGAAATATTGCGATCGACACTTTAACCTCTGAAATCCGGCTCACGGAACTATGCTCACTTGGGCGCCATTTTTGGTCACTTTTCGCACAAATTCCGCATTTGCACTCTTGTTCAAAACACTCTCAGATCTTGGCCAACTCAATCTTTTCTCTACAACACCACCACTTGCATATCCCGGTGCATTAGCATAACCAACTACTGACTCAACCTTCGAGTCAAAACATAAGCACCACCTCATTGTTTCTCTGTCGCATTTCGCACCCGAAATACTGGGTGCCGAGTTAAATCATTGCCATCATCATTTGCAATAATCCCTAAACCTTGACTCCTTTCTTCTTCCGAGCATTCGAACACGAGCAAACACCCATACTCGCAGCTCGACTCAGACACAGTGCTTCTTGTGCACCATTTGCTCTCCCGTAGCTCAAATGTGCATCACCCGACCATGATGGCTATACATTTTGCACTTCACTCCAATGCACCACTTGCAATTTCATTCTAATCTGTGAGGTTCACTATTCCCTGCCATTGGCAACACCCTGACTCCTTTCGGCTCAGTCTCATTCACTGCCCACTAGTTCAACCTCATCCTGAGCTCATTCAAGCCGAGACATACCATCCAACACCAACAGCTCTATCCAACTTTGTGTGCCTTCTCAACTGAACCTGACCACACACCATGGCACCACCTTCTCGGCAGCACTAACTCCATTCAGCTCCTCTTTCAGGTCCATCACCAACAACAGCGCCACCTAAATCACCACTGCCTTAGTATGCAGCATCAGCAACCATCGAAGCACCACAGTTCACTTCCCCAGTTCCTGCATTTTCAACCTGAGCACAGCCCCAATTCCGTCTCTTCATTCTCCACACTGCAATGACCATCGACTTCCTACAATCCTAGGCCGGCACCCATTTACATCAACTCCAACGAGAACCCGGCTCTACCTGCAACATAATCCCTGCGATCTCCCATCCTAGCCTCGGTCCATTGCGGGTTTCAAATCGACAACTTCTCAATCTCGGCATCACCCTCACTCCAATAGTTCTGCATTTGAGTTAAGCTCCAACAGACTCATTTCCCATCTGTACCAAGCTTATTCTGCAATTCCCTTTAGCTCAATTAGTCCATCCTTGCACATCAACTCCAAGCCTCACTAGCACTACGGACCGGCACTGAGTTGCGACTCTAGCTGATTTAAAGAATAACATTGCTATTAATAAACTCGGCTCCCTTGTCACACATTCAACTCGGAGCACCGCAACTTCTCCATTACTCTGCAATCATTGCAACATCTTCCACTGAACTGCATCATCCATAGTGCCATTCAATTCAACACATCATCGACCTCAACTCAAGCCATCCTCAAGCTCGAGCCATTTCGACTTCATCACTAATCCTAGCGACTCCATTAAATCCTGTGCTTCTTCTCTCCACCTGAATCATTCATTGCAAGCCATCAATGCCACTGAATCACCACCATGAGCAACATCTGTAATCTTGGTCTCCAATATCTTGCACGGTAACTCGGGACCACCATCCTGTTAACTTGAACAATTCTTTGTGCATTGGTCATTTTATCAAGCACTCGGTGTGCGGTTTTGCGATAACTCGAGGCAGACATTCTGATGCCATACCAACTCTCTTTCTACCTGCAACTTCGAATTGGAGACACACCCATGCTGTGTAATCACCTTGAGACTCAAAACATTCATCGAATAGACAACCCCAACTATCATTCATCACAAGAACTAATGATAGCAACTACTCCTTCTCTGCTCACAATCTTTGATTCACACAAACCCCAACTGGAATCTCAAATCTCCCATCCGTTCTTGATCAGTTCCACGTCTTGATTTCAATATCAAATCCATATTGTTCTCCGTCTCTCTCATGACCATTTAACCAGGCGGTGAGACGGAACACTTGTTTGCATTGGTGTTGGTCCGTGTTGTAAAAGAAGAACCAAAGTTGTTGGTCGAAGGTCAACTCGACCTAAATGAAATCTCATATCCCGAGACGGTTATTGAACAACCCCAAGAGGTGATACGGGCCACCCAATACTCTTCTTGTATTGTCGGTCCTTGGGAACCGACAGCTTAACGGTTGATTTCGCTCGTAACCTTCTCATACGGCATCGGAATGACATCGTTCTTTCGCCACTGACCTCGTATTTCCGTGTTCTTCAGCATGATGAGAAGGAATCCAAGATTTGGGCGAGTTCCACTTCCTTTATGCTCCAATGACTCCCAAAACACCTATAAGACTCAAAATCAAACATAATATACATATTTCACACGAAAAATAGCAAAGAAAGCATAAACTCTACATAGTAAATACGGTGTATTCTACACCTATCAAATTCCCCCCACACTTAGACTTTGCTAGTCCTCGAGCAAATCAAACAAAACAATAAAATACAACAACTCCGTGTCGTCGAGGCTACGGTTAATTTTAGCATAAATAACAAGCCTTTAAACCCCTAGGTGTCCCTAGTGGACGAGTTATAGTCTCGTGAAGGTTTACTAGAGTTATACCTACAAAACCTATATTTCAAACTCCGTCTATTTATGACAAATCAATGAACGAATCCAAAATGACTACGGAGGAGGTACCTTGCAAATTCAATTCATATATTAGTAAATAAACTCTAATTAGATAGTCAGACAAGCCACAATACTGAAACTAACAAACCACAATCACAATGAAAAGATAAAGAAGATGGATATAGATGTAGATGTTGGCGAATATTCACAAGTGTTCGATGTTTCCCATATCTCTGTCTCAAGGTCACCTGCTAAGATGATCCTAATCCTCTTGGATTGAGCTTCTTCAAGTCTTTGAATGCTACATCAAATCAATTGGCATATACAAGGGAACCAAGAGTGACTTTATTCAACACAATAATTTCTTCTCTTTTTTTTATATGATTGGATCAAAGATTGGATCCAATTTCTCTTTTTTTTTTTTTTTTTTAGACGGCATGATTAGATCTTTTGGATCAAGCGCATGCTTCTTGTCAGCAAGTACATGATAGTTGCCTTGGATCCTGCATTCCACGCTTGTTTAGGCGACGGAGACAGGGACTACGTTTCACACATCGCTATTCCCAAGTGTCTTTTTATTCCGTTTTGGTCTAATTGGTCGGTCTTTTTTTTTTTTTTTTTTTTTCTAGTAACTCAACCACTCTATTTCATCCTAGCAGTAATAACACGTCGATGTTTAGTGACCCACCAAAGCACTTAGATAACAATAGATAAATATGGAAAAATAAATATAGAATGTGATATGGTGATATTAGAGATATGGTAACAACTATCATGTTAATTTGTGATTTCGAGCTATATTCTTCCCTTTTAGTTAATTGGTTCCTCAACTCCTGCATTCAAAATGGTTCCATACACTAATGGTGTCAAAAACAAACTATACAAACATATAAATGCTCCCCCACACTTAAACTTCACATTGTCCTCAATGTGTAAAACCGAAAATTCTGAATTCTGACGTAACAGCAGATAAAATGCAAAAACTGTGCAAATTGGTAAGGAATTTGGAAAAACTCCATTTCACAAAAGTTGTTCATCTACGTGTTTTCTACACAGTGTCAAAATTTCATAGTGTTTTGATAAACGGTCTGACAGTTATGGTCTCTGGACTGAACTACGCGCAGTCTGAAATTTTTCGACGAAAAGGTAGTTGTCATAATTCTCTTCTAAGATAGATTCCGGACTCAATGAAATTAAACATAGGGATGCAAATATGATATGAAAACAGTAAAAAATAAATAAACGAAACAAAAATAAAATGCAAAAGGATAAGAAATACAAAACCGGTGGGTTGCCTCCCACTTAGCGCTTGTTTTAAAGTCGTCGGCCCGACTTAGCTTTGCAAGATTCATTCCCCATACACCAATAATCGGAAAAGTTGGGGATCCTTCCATAGAACCTGTTTTGCAAACACTAGCTTCACACAAATATTAGTACAATAAAGCAAAAGTGAAGCTATGAACCGATAAAAGCTTCCCCACACTTATTCTTGTCCACATGGAAGTGTATAAAGAATATAGAAGTCGGGTACTTCCACGGTTTCGGTTCCATAACCTGCATAGTATGAGAATCAAGTTTCTCTAATGGCGGAAAACGAGAAACAAAGTCAGTCAACAATATTCTCGAAGCACATACATTTAAACCAATAAGAGGTAAAGGAGAAGAAATAATAGGCAAAGGGTTAGATAAACCTTTCACAATCTCTTGTATCACGGAATCCTCTTCATCCTTGAAAAATTCAAGTGAATTATTCACCTCTTGTATATCGTGGTCCTCTATTAAACCTTGCAACCATTCTTCGTCCGTTTCTGCCTTAACCATAGTCTCGACATAAACATCATCATTACAATCATGCACAAGTTCAATTGGGTCTTCCACAATATTGGTCATAACCGTCTCATTCTCAACATATTCCTCCTTTTTTGTTGTAAGGCACATACTCTTTTGCGGATGCAATATTGTCCATAAGGAATTTCTTTAGAACACTCATTGCATCATCCTCAAGCTCTACCTTTTGAATAGGTTGTTGATCGTTATAAAGATCAATGCTTGAGTAATCTACACTAGTGTCATCATATTCCTTTTCAACTTCACCTTGATCGCAAAAAGACTCCATTATAAACTCCTCGGGGATGTCACCATGAATTGGTTTAGGCAATGTATTTTCATAATAATCATCATCACTATCATAGTCATCATAACATTGGTCCTATTTGAATTTAGTGTTGCTAATCTCGAACTCATCCTTTTGAATAGGTGAATGATCATTATTACGATCAAGAGTTGAGTTAACTACACAAATATCAACAAAAGTCCCAGAAGGTTCGCCTTTTCAACATAACTATTCATTTCCTCCTTGTATTCTTCAATGCCTTGTCTTAAAGATGAAACACTTTGTTGAAGCTCTTGGAGTGTTCCATCCAAATTCTGAATATATTGTTCCATTTGTTTGTAAAGCTCATTCGACAAAGAAAAAGTAGAATTACTTACCTCCGTATTGTTAGGCCAATTATATTCCCTTTGAATGGGTGGATGATCATAACTACGATCAGAAATTGGGCCAAACATACCATGAGCACATTCGGTCGATGAAATTGGTTCCACGCTTGGTTGTCCACAAATTGACTCCATGCTGTCCATAAATTGTTGCATCTCATCTACCAAATTAGAGGAAATATTATAAGGAAAACAACTATTCTCCCCTCCTTGTGATTGCTCACTTACATAACCACCATAAGAAGGTTGATATGTATGAGAATAACTCATAGGGTACGTGGAGTATTGATCATAGCCAAAGGATTGGTTTTGATTATACTCCCCATAAGGGTGATAATTGTTATATTGTTGAGGTTGAAAGCCGTATTGATTGCTCCAATATGCTCCTTCCATAGAAATAAGCACCTGAAATAAGATTCTCAAAACTCGGGTAAGAACCAAATAAGAAAAAGTAAAACAAAAACTAAATACAAAAATAAGAAACCAAAAACAATTAACAACCGTTGCCTCCCGACAAGCGCAAAAATTTGATCGCGGTCGTAAGCGACACAAATATAATTACACTTTCTTACTACTCAAAATATAAATATAGCAAGGGCAAGAAAGGATCGATCCACGAGAGAGAGGTCTAGGTTGTCAAATTGTTATGGTTTCCTATATAAAACACCGAGGATTTTACGGTTGTGTAAATAAAAATAAACAAAAAGCAAATAAACAAAAGCACGCAAATCAAGAATGTGAAAATATTGGATAAAGGTTTCATCTTCAATTGTAAACAAGTTTATGAATATATGAATAGAATTAAGTATTTAATCTCGCTATCATCAAAAGCCATAGAATACCTTATTGCAAGAATACTCCGTAAATTTCCAAAGTTATCAACACACACATTAGGGCTGCGTATGTGAATTCTACCTAAAGAATAACCTAACGCCTTGCGCTAATCAAGTTCAATTCCTAGGAGCATTAAGTTTCAGAAATAGGCTAATCAATGCAATTGAAATACATTGCGCAAACAATTCGAACAAAGGTCAATTTCTACATATGAATACAAGGATGTATCACTACAACCTAGAATCATATCATGCTACTAGTATTCAAGGTTATCGCTCGATGAAAACCCTAAAATAGCTATAGATATGGATGTGAGTTCAATCAATTCTAGACTTAACTAAACAAACATTCAATCATATTGCAATCCATCAATCATGCAATTATTGTAACCCGTAGAAATCAAACGATAATATTGAGAGAAAACTAATTCATAAAAATCATAACTTGGTTGCAAAATCCAACTACATCTTCAACCAATAATAAAAACTTAGTTACTTGTGTTTTTGGAAATCATCATAGAAAGTTTAGAAGAACCTATCATGTGAAACCCTAGAACAACAAGTAGAAGTCTCCCTAATGGAGATATCTCTAGGTTTAGAGAAAAAGTTCTATTTATATGCTTTTCTCCCCATAAGGATACTTTCCCAAAATTAGGTTGATTCTTCTCAAAACCCGTCTCCAAGTTGGTCCACCAAGCCCAGGAGTGAAAAATATGTCTCTGGAATTTTGGGTCCAAAAGCGTCGCCGGAATTGCGACGTCATCGCCGGAATCCGGTCACCGTCGCGGAATCCTATCGTCGGAAAAATCATCTCTGGCCGCTTGAACTTGCCTCCGCCATCGACGCTGTCACAAGACATTTTACACTTCCAGTATCTCAACTCTGCTTCTCTGCAGTCCACACATTCACAAAATACCATCTAAACCATTCCTTGTCTCTTAAAAACGCGCCCAAAGCGTGATGCGTAGCTCATATGTCCGACCGTCGATTCTTGCATCCGACTCATACCCCCTCGCGATTCTTTGAAATATTGCGATCGACACTTTAACCTTCGAAATCCGACTCTGGGAACTATGCTCACCTAGGTGCGCCATTTTGGTCACTTTTCGCACAAATTAACATTTGCACTCTTGTTCAAAACACTCTCGATCTTGGCCAACTCAATCTTTTCTCTACAACACCACCACTTGCATATCCAGTGCATTAGCATAACCAACTACGCTCAACCTTCGAGTCAAAACATAGCACCACCTCATTGTTTCTCTGTCGCATTTCGCTTTGAAATACCGATGCCAGTTCATCATTGCCATCATCATTTGCAATACTCCCTAAACCTTGACTCCTTCTTCTTCTCGATTCGAACACGGGCAAACACCCATACTGCAGCTCAACTCCAAACACAGTGCTTCTTGTGCACCATTTGCTCTCCCATAGCTCAAATGTGCATCACCGGCCATGATGGCTATACATTTTGCACTTCGGCTCCAATGCACCACTTGCAATTTCATTCTAACACTGCGGGTTCACTATTCCCGCCATTGGCAACACACACTCCTTCCGACTCCGTCTCATTCACACCGCCCACTAGTTCAACCTCATCCCGAGCTCATTCAAGCGAGACATACCATCCAACACCAATGACTCTATCCAACTTTGTGTGCCTTCTCAATCGAACTCGACCACACACCATGGCACCACCTTCTCGCGCAAACACTAACTCCATTCGGCTCCTCTTTCGGGTCCATCACCAACAACGGCGCCACCTAAATCACTGCTTTGCCTTAGTATGCGGCATCGGCAACCATCGAAGCACCACGGTTCACTTCCCAGGTTCTCGCATTTTCAACCTTCGAGCACAGCCCAATTCCGTCTCTTCATTCTCCACCACTGCAACAGCATCAGCTTCACTACAATCCTAGGCCAGCACCCATTTCTGTCAACTCCAACAGAACCAGCTCTACCTGCAACATAATCCCCTGCAATCTCCCATCCTAGCCTCAGTCCATTGCAGGTTGCAAATCAGCAGCAACTTCTCAATCTCAGCATCACCCTCACTCCAATAGTGCCGCATTTGAGTTAAGCTCCAACGACTCATTTCCCATAAGTGCAAGCTTATTCTGCAATTCCCTTTAGCTCAATTAGTCCATCCTTGCACATCAACTCCAAGCCTCACTAGCACTACTGACACCCGGCACTGCGATTGCGACTCTAATCAGCGCGGCGACAACGGCATTGCTATAACAGCTCAGCTCCCTTGTCACACATTCAACTCAGAGCCTGCAACTTCTCCATTACTCTGCAATCATTGCAACATCTTCCCTGAACTGCATCATCCATAGTGCCATTCAATTCCAACACATCATCAGCCTCAACTCAAGCCATCCTCAAGCTCGAGCCATTTAAGACTTCATCACTAATCCTGGCAAAGCTCCATTAAATCAGTGCTTCTTCTCTCCACTGAATCATTCATTGCAAGCCATCAATGCCACTGGAATCACCACCATGAGCAACATACGTAATCTTGGTCTCCAATATCTTCACGGTAACTCAGGACCACCATCCCTGTTAACTTGAACAATTGCTTGTGCATTCGGTCATTTTATCAAGCACTCGAGTGTGCGGTTCTTCGATAACTCGAGCAAGCGGACATTCGATGCCATACCAACTCTCTTTACCTGCAACTTCAATTGGAGACACACCCATCTTTGTGTAATCACCTTGAGACTCAAAACATTCATCGAATAGACAACCCCAACTATCATTCATCACAAGAACTAATGATAGCAACTACTCCTTCTCTGCTCACAATCTTTGATTCACACAAACCCCAACTGGAATCTCAAATCTCCCATCCGTTCTTGATCAGTTCCACGTCTTGATTTCAATATCAAATCCATATTGTTCTTCGTCTCTCTCATGACCATTTAACTTGGCGGTGAGACGGAACACTTGTTTGCATTGGTGTTGGTCCGTGTTGTAAAAGAAGAACCAAAGTTGTTGGTCCAAGGTCAACTCGACCTAAATGAAATCTCATATCCGAGACAGTTATTGAACAACCCCAAGAGGTGATACGGGCCACCCAATACTCTTCTTGTATTGTCGGTCCTTGGGAAACGTGCTTAACGATTGATTTCGCTCGTAACCTTCTCATACGGCATCGGAATGACATCGTTCTTTTCGCCACCGACCTCGTATTTAGTGTTCTTGACATGATGAGAAGGAATCCAAGATTTGGGCGAGTTCCACTTCCTTTATGCTCCAATGACTCCCAAAACACCTATAAGACTCAAAATCAAACATAAGATACATATTTCACACGAAAAATAGCAAAGAAAGCATAAACTCTACATAGTAAATACGGTGTATTCTACACCTATCAGAGCCCCAGATCCAACCTTTGCCATATTTCATAGGTTTTGAGTGCACTCAGCCAGCCATAACCACTTTGTTCGTGTTTTGGATGCACCGTTAATCGGGAGTTAAATATATTACCAAAACATCCGATTATGGGTTGCCCCAAAATGAGTTTTTTCTAAAATCCTTCATGTAAGGGAATTTGAAATATACCATAATCGTAGAGTTAACAACTTAACAACCTACCGATTATAAGGAGCCCCGGATCGAACCCTTGCCAAATTCCGTAGGTTTTGAGTGTCTGAGCAGAGACATAACCATGTGGTTCGTGATTTGGATGTAGCCATAATCGTACGGAAGATCGGTTCCAAAACCTATCGATTATAGGTTGCCCCAAAATGAGTTTTTTCTAAAATCCTTCATTTGATGAATTTTGAAATCTACCATAATCGGTAGTCTACTCAACTTAATAAACTACCGATTGTAAGGAGACCCAGATCGAACCCTTGCCAAAATCCATAGGTTAAGAGGGTACAGGGCCATGTATAACCATGTGGTTCGTGATTTGGATGTAGCCATAATCGTACGGAATATAGGTTCCAAAACCTACCGATTATAGGTTGCCCCTAAATGAGTTTTTTCTAAAATCCTTATTTGCTTTAATTTGCAATTTGACATAATCGGTAGATGATAAAACTTATACACTACCGATTATAAGTGGTCAGGGATTCAACCTTTGAAAAAAACTATAATATTCGGTAGCCAAAACAATAATCGGTAGTTTCACTCAATAATCGGAAGCAAACTACGTGAATCGGTAGGCTGGGGTCTATATATTAGTGTTTGGAAAAAAAAATTTGACTCATCGCGAGGTAACTCCCGATTGAGTGAGAGAAGAAGAAGAAAAAAAAGAAGAAGTGGGTATATGTTGCCAACTTCCGATTTTTGCCAACTTCCATAAACATGGATGGGTACGAAGAAGGAGGACGTGAAGTTGTTGAATTTCAAGGTTCACTACCGTTTAGAGATGACGATTTGGGGTATCTTTCTTTATAATAAGGGACCCCAAAACACCACATGGCGCAGCCACAATCAATATGCTACATGGTGAAGCCATGTCAGCATTATTATGTATATCTCTGCCATGTCATTAGCTCCATTGCACATTTGTATTGAAAGTTTGAAACGACACCACATTTCATTTCCAAGTCGACATAAGTCTCAAATTTTCCGGCTCTCCACAAACTCATCTATTCACTTATCGTTTCATCATCCCGATTAATTAAACATGTGATCCAATAGAACATCAACAGTCATGTTTTTGCTGATAAGTGATTAATTAAACTCATCTATTCACTTATCGTTTCACCAAAAGACCCATATTTTCTCCAAAATCGGAAGCCACGTGGAAAATACGAAATGATTTATTGTTTTTTCTGAAACGATTGATTGTTGTTCTGAAAAGTTGCGATTAGTTGTAACAATTCCTTTTTTTTTTATGAGATACGTTAGAATCGTTACGTTTATTTTCATAAGATACCACACGACTCTTGGTAGTCGTTCGGTATAAAAAGTGCCGTTCATAGATAACCGAGACTTAGATTTTGAAGTATAACCGGACTTTTATTATTTTGATTCTGGTTCAGTTACTTTGGTTCCGAAGAATCATCGATTGACCTTGGTGTTATGAGAGTCGGGAAAGGGCTTCCTACCAGACGGCGGTGATCAAGATCTGAATTGGTCGATATTCAGGATCGATAATGTTGGTGTTATTGAAACATAATGGATTACGATGACATAATGGATCTGATTTTGTTTCATGTCAGTCTCTAATGTTTGTGGAATTAAAGTACTAACCTTTTTCCGTCGCATGATTCCTTTAAATAGGGTCGTAAAGAAGAAATTTCACTTATACCAGCAACATGGATTATGGAATAGGATGAAACACACTTTCTTATTCTTCATTCAGGTACGATTCAAGTAAACCAAGAAAAATTCTAAAAACATCACTCATTTTTAATAGAGCCTGATCTTGCGCGCTCTTTGTTCTTCATGTCAAGCTTTCTAAGTTGCCGTTTATTCCTTTCTCTGTTTGGATTTCTCTATCTGCGCCCTCTTTTGTTTATGTTTCACTTTTACAGACTTTGCGAAATTGAGTCAATACGCATACCTCGCGAGACATGCTACATCTTTCGCCAAACTTTTTTTAGAGTATAAACGTAACAATTACATTTATAGCATCATGTGAGCAAACCTTTATTATTTGTCACGGTAGCAACCACTGATGTGCAATTGGAAGATAGTTGAAGAAATAATCCGCGGCCAAAAATCGCGTTGTAAAAATGGTTTTCTTGAGGCAGTGTTACGGTAAATTGTTTCAGATTTGGACCCTTCCAACTGATTTCTAATAATACATATTTTAAACACGTCTTGATTCGGCAATGTTGTTGAGATTATTAGTCCCACATGGTTGGGTTATTTAAGATCCTGCGGTTTATAATCTATTAGGCCTCTCCACTCATAGCCAATTGGTTTTGAGTTGGTGACAGTCAAAAGCATAAACCCTTTGCCTAAATTAGGAGTACTGAAACTGTCTTCATTAATTTTCAAAAAATCGAGAGTATAGGGCACGATGGATAATTTAGAATTTATTAAAATTCACTGATACGTTCATTTAATCTGGCGCTTTGGTTTGAAGTGATGCTTATACTGCTAACCGGATTAAATGTGTCCAGTACATTTGACATGAGTTGATCTTTAGAGAATCAAACTTTCTTTAAATCATCTTTGTGGCAGAATAATAAGTAACTTAAGAAGAAGTTAAGGTGTTCAGGTTAACCGTTGATGTTCTGTAACAAGATACTTCATCAGAGTCGAAAATGTATTGATTAATATTTCAATGAAGATTTTTTTTTCTGTGTCGTTTTCGTGACAGTACTTATGGAGGAAGCTATACGAGGAATACATAGAAAATACGTTAGAGGCAAAAGAAAAAAAAAGAAAAAAATTAAATGAGTTCAAATTATAAGTGAGTGTCGTTGGATTATGTAGTTTCATAGCCAAGTTGAATTGATTGTACTTTATCACCAACTTATTCGGCTATTTCTTTTTTTATACAGGATCAGTAAATGATGCTCTTAGAAATGGCACCAAAAGAAATTAAATTGGGGGTTTCAGTTTTGGATTGCCGTGGTGACATTAGGGAAGAAGAATTTGAATTTTGGGTTTCTTTCTGTTTGGATTTGATTTGACATCATAACCAGTTTCTGCTTTGGTAGGCAAGGAAGCAGATCATGATCTTTAAGACAAACGTCAAGTATCTATTCAAGTATGTCATGCTCGATCCTCTTAGTAACACATTATTTTACTTCAATCAAATGGCTTATCAGTTGTTTAAAGAATTTATTCCATCGGTCGTGTACCCCATCAGATTTCGCATACATTTTGTTTGAATTGTTAAAAGAAGACTGCCCATGAGTATGCTAAGAAGAACGAAATGTTCATGGAGACATTTGCCAAGACAGCATAAATCAACGGTTTCAGATATAAGCCTTGCAGGATGCTGTTATATGGAATGACTAATTTAAAGTTGGCTGACGTTATTTGTCTCTTTCCTTCCATGGTGCAACCACAATCACTCTGCTCTGAAATCAATGAGCAGTGCATTTTTATGTTCAATATGTTGTCAGATTAATTAAAAGGTACTTAATACTAATTTCACCATCTGAATTTCAGTTATAGTTAGTTTATTAAATGAAAAAGGATCGATTATTGTTAGAATAGTATAATAAAGTACATTTTATCAAAAAAAAAAAAAAAAGTATAATATAGTACATTGATACCAATCTGAACTGTTTTCCTTTTCTGAATGTGCACCTTCAAAATTATTGTTTAACACATCTTCACGAAGACAACTCTTCGATTTATTTGCTACTAAGGACTTATTTTAAATTAGTTTTGTTAGGAATAATGTTGCCTTTGGTAGTAATAATAAGAGTGACAATCAAATTGTTTATGACAATCAAAGGAAAATACAAGATGGCTGATGTGCAATGTATGAGTAATTGTTTATGACTAAGAAGGAACTTGATGTTGATACCAGAAAACAAATACTTCAATACAGGAAAACAAAAAATTGTGCAAATATTATATGCAAAAGATTTCATTAGTGGTAAAAATGAATCAGCTGGATGCCCCGGCTTTAGTTGCCGCTAAAAGTGCACATAAAAAACATTCGATTATAGTAATCACTTGAAACTGGGAACATGCATGATTGATGTAATAGTTAAACTATAATCATATTTTCATTTCAGAGAGAGAAGAAGACGATTACCAGTAAAAATATAATGATAATAGAATTTGGATCTTAAATTTTAGTATGTTAGAAATTCAATCGATGCGTATGCACCGGGTTAGAAACTTGTATTTTGAATGATCCAAACTTTGATGGAGATGAAACCTAGACGACGCTTTCATGGAAGAAAATGGAGAATCACCCGAGATCGAAGCTAACGATTCATCAAACATACGGGTATGTTGTTAACAAACTCTAATACCCATGTTATCCATGTTACGTGCGTTTGTGTGTGTTTGAACGTGAAAATTTGATTTACGCATGCATTGAATGACATGAACGACATATATTCGGTAGTTAATTTAGTAACATATCTACCGATTATCAATAATCGGGTATATTTTTATGTTTTAATCTGTAGAATATGAAAAATCCCCAAATTGAAAGCTTCAATTTCTCACAATCGGAATTTTATACATGAATAAACGTCCAGATTATTGATATATAATAATCGGTTGTTTATGAATTTATATTCCTCCGATTATTGAAGCTTTTACACGGAAGAATTGTTCATTTCGTATGTTGTTAATCGGTAGAATATATTCGTACATGACTACCGATTTATCATAATCAGTTACGTTGTATAGTATTAAATCACCGATTGTATTACAATCGGTTACTTATTATCTTAACTTCCATCAGATTAATAATGCATAACTTGTTGTTGTTGTGCGTAGGCATGTTGTAGCGGTTGATGACGATTATTATTTGAGGCACGATACTTCCTACACTATGCAAACGATTTGGTATGGTCATGAATTATCTTTAATTTTTCCAATCATGTATGTTAGATGGTTAAATATATTTATTATTTTTGTTTTGTAATATGCCCATTTAGATATTTGGAAGTAAGAAGGAGGCCAAGGAATGGCTTATGAACAAGGCAAAAGAGAAGATGTGCGTGGTAGTTCAGAACCGTTGCGTTAAGAATATTCGGTTTGAAATGGTATGTGAGCGAGGTGGGGAGAAGAAGAGTCACGAGGGAAAGAATAATAAGTATGTAAGGAAGACGGAGAGGAAGAAGTACCGAACTCATACGAAGAAGATTGGATGCCCATTTAAGATTGTCTTCTATAAGCCCGATGGTAAGGAAAGTAAAGATTGGAAAATGTCTAAAGTTGCTAATGGTTGTCACAACCACGATGATCTGGATACTCTTATTGGACATGTAATGGTTGCGAAGTTAAAACCACATGAAATGGAGACGATGAGGTCTATGCGTATCCAAAAGGCGAGTGCGATCTTAAGTAAAATAAAGGCGGACGACCCCGACAACTTGTCTTCTTTATCTACAATTAATTCGGCCCTAGCTACTATCAAAAGGACGGAATGGGATGGTAGAACGGTCATGCAACAATCGCGGTGGTTGGCCGAGTTACACGACTACACGTTGAGAACGGAAGAAAAGGATGGTAAAGTGGTACGTATTTTCTTGGCACATCCAGAAATGATAAAATTGGCTCGAGTGTTTTCATCAAATTGTGTTGATAGATGCCACTTACAAGACAAACAAATATAACATGCCGTTGTTGAACATTGCTTGTCACACTTCGGACAAAAACACGTTTACGATTGCATGGGGTTTAATGGATCATGAGAACAACGTGAGTTTCATTTGGATCTTTGAGACGCCGAGATCCATTTACAATGGGGATGATTTTCCAAGGGTTATTGTAACGGATAACGATCAAGCCTTAATGCATGCAATAGCGGTAGTGTTTCTGAAGCCGAAACTTGCGGTGTACGTGGCACATTCAATGCAACCTCGAGACACAATTGCCATCGCCATTTCCAAGCTAAAAAACCAAGGAAGGGTACCAAGAGGTCGAAGGAAGAGGATGAGCGCATTAGTAAATTAACCGAGGAAGAACGAGAGGAAGAGAAGAGATTATTTGATGAAAAATGGAAGGAGGATGGGATAATTTGGAGATCGGTAGATTACATATTATATAAACATCCGATTGTCACCAAACTCTGACAAAAAATAAACTGTAAATTTTTCCCAGAATCGGTAGACAACATATTGAATAAACTTCCGATTGTCACCATAGTCGACAAAAAAGTGAAAATCTTCCCGAGAATCGGTAGACAACATCTTGCATAAACTTCCGATTGACACCAAAGTCGACAAAATAGGTGAAAATCTTCCCAGAATCGGTAGACAATATAAAATAATAACTTCCGATTGTAACCATCAATCAACATTTATCTTTGTTACTGACGGACTTAGAATTCATAACTTCCATCATAAGTGAATTCTTCACCCTTTTCCACTAAGTCTTGTCTTTTGCGAGTGTCTCCTACATAAACAAACATAAAATAATGTCAACTTCGTTTTAGTAAGAAAGATTAAACACCGGTGTTATTTAAAAAGAATAACCGGCGTTATACTTACAAATTGTTGGATCGACAAGCTTAAGTGGCTAGTGTTAAACATCCTCTTTTGTATCGTTATGTAATCATTTACCCCTTTTTGGACAAGTCGGAAACGATCATGAACTTGTTGGAGTGATCTTTGCTTTGGATTTCATACTCTCGCACAAATTGGCTATATACCCGCCCAAAGACTTCGGGTGTTAACCTTCCTGCTATGACGTCTTCACGTCTTGTTTCACGATACCAAGTTTTCACAATGACCAAATCTTCATCTGCGTCAAACGTTGCCATGCTTGTAAGTTGAGATATAGAATGAATTTGGGGTAGTATACGATGGAAAATCTATTTGTAGAATACACGATGCTATATATGTGTTGTTTGGTGCATAAATAAGAAGAGTTTACCCTCCTTATATAGATGAGAGTCCCAACGTCTCTTTTTTTTGAAAATATGGCCGTTGATGCGTACTTTTACAAGGCATCTTTGAAATTGCGTACAATTATTACACACAATCGGTAGTAAATGTTTGAACAAATCATTCGATTATCTGTAATCGGTAAATATGTATTGTTATATACTTAGATTATAGGATGTTTTGTCAATGAGTTCCCAGTTTCATTAGAGTAGTATAATCGGAGGTTTATAAATATGTATTATCAACCGATTGTGTTTGGTTTTCGAGGCACGACTAGTTTCTTTTGAACGAACTAGCCGTTGGAGTATAATCGGTAGTTAGATCAACAATTAAAACTTCCGATTTTCATAAATATTTTGAAATTCATAACAATATCACCTACACATCATCATAATTTTACATTGAACTCCCGCAATTCTATTACAAGGTATTGAGATTAGCGTCGCGGACGTGTTGGACGAGTCCTAAACGGATTAAATCTTTCCATCGCCCTAAGGATTCTAAAATGAGCTTCATAACGGAAGCTTGATCTTTTCCATCTCCGCCATTCCCAGAGAGATCGTTCTATAACGTCATCATTGGTTTCACCCCTCAATCGATATTGATTCACAAGATAAGTTAAATGGACGAATTCTTGGACGTGTCCATTTATTGAACCAACTCGGCGAGAAAAGATCGGCGGAGTGACGGTTGTTTGGGTTCGGGTGTCGTCGCGAGAATTTTTCGTGAATTTTCCCCAAATAACTCATACTCATTATGCCTCCTTGCCTGCGTTCTTCTCCTCGTCTCGGATAGAATTGAACATAGCGCCTACATAAAGATAAATCTTCTTCGATCGTGAACTCAGGTAGGATTAATGAATGGTTGGGCCATTTTGTTGAAGATGATGTTGGAGAGAGTTTAAAGGTATCTGTGTTCCATATAGGGTAAAAGGATACAATCCTTATATAGAGTTTAGAGTTCCAACGGCTTTATTTTGTTGGGGCATATGTATAATCGGAAGTCAAATGAAGTATTATTACTTAGATTATGATTGCCCCAAATTTTGTTTTTGCGAAATGTCATTTTTTGAATTTGGGAACTAGAATAATCGGTTGTTAATAATACTTAGATTATACGATTTGTTCCAAATTTTGTTTTTGCGAAATGTCATTTTTCGAATTTGGGAACTATATTAATCGGTAGCTAATAACCTATCGATTATACGGTTTGCCCCAAATTTTGTTTTTGCGAAAATGACATTTTTTTCGAATTTGGGAACTAGAATAATCGGTAGTTAATAAGACTTCCGATTATCGGTTGCCCAAATTTCTTTCTTGGCGAAATCACCAATTTTGGGAATTTAGGAGCTACTATAATCGGTAGGATAGTGAGGTTATTTTTCCTTCCGATTGTTATAGAAGCCAGATGCGAGTTTGCCACAAAATCGATATAATCGGTAGTATAATATAGTTACTAAACTTCCGATTAATGTATAATAATCGGGCACTAAATATCTTCCGATTGTGTAAGGGCATTAACGTATTCTCCGCGTTTTTGGACATCCCTTAACGGTGTATATGGGTTGGGAATAAAAAAGTCGCCCCTAATTCTTTCGGGGTCGCCCCTAAAAGTGCCAGGATATATATATATATATAGTTATTAAATTAGTTTTAAATGTAATTAGGTCAAGAGTAGGTTAGTCATTTTCATACTTTAGGACACCCTTTATAAGTGTTGGGTAGACATTCTTATCACACAATGGCCCCCTCCAAAATAAGGGTGCTGCCTAGAAAACAGTTCTTTCCGAAAGAATCGTCTCCGGAATATGCAGGTACTATTTTATTTCAATTCGGCATTGTCCATGTCATGTAATTACGCTAACTGAAACTCTAATAAATCGAACTTCCACGAGTAGTATCCATATTCATCTCCATCGAAAGAAAAATCACCCTGCATCCATGGAAGACCCCCCACAAAGTTGATACAACTTGCAGCCACTATATTGAACAAAACGAGGACAGTAGTACTTTTTTTTTTTTTCCAGAAAAGAGGTTAACCTCAATACTTGTAATAAGAAATCCAATTTAGGAAATTGGGAACCTTACAAGAGTTTTTCAAGATCATAAAACAGCCATACAAGTAATAATATCTCCACCAATTCTTGCCTATCCAATCAATCTCTTCGAAGTTTTTCAGAGCTACTGTCAGAGCTATAAACTGACAGTAGTACTAGTCAGTACATCACAATATCACATGCGGGTACGTTCTTCTTGGCTTATTTCTGATGCTCAATAAGCACTTGTTTAATCATGGAACCAACCTAAAATATTTGGAATTTAAAATTAAAATCAACTATGGATTTGTATCGCAGTTGCGGAACAAATTTTTGTTAACACTGCGGCAGCGTTACATGCGTGTGCGAACGAAAGTGTTCGTAGTGGTGGATTCCAGCTGGTATATTCATGTGGTAAGGGACGCTTTTCCTTGGAGCTACAGAGTTTCGTTGGGCTCCGGAAGGGGCCGGGTTGATTCAGCTTTAATCATGGGAAGGGAATCAAAGTTGCTCAATTCCCTGATTAGAACTATTGAACTAGAAAGGAGCTTTCAATTGTAAGGCTGCAAAATTTTATCTTATTATTATACATGTAGTTTCCTGTTTTTCAATTTAGTGGGAGTTATCACCTCCTCGAGTACATGTCAACAACCATAAGCATGCACTTCCAGTGGGAATTCTGTTATCACAGCTTAAGAGTGCACATTGAACATTGTGCAGTCTACACCTCCGTGGGATTTCCTCCTATAGTGGCAATTCTGTTATCATCCCTTCGAATGCATAATAACAGTAAAAATACACCTCTAAACCGTCAGAAGAGAAATCATTGGATTTCCTCGTAATTATTGTTTCCTATTACAACAGCTGGTTGTCAACATTCAAGAGTGGGCAATGAATGCTTAAACTTAATCAAAACAGCAAAAAAAATCTATTTTGAGGAGCAGTTCATTCATTCTTTCATTGGCATTTCCAAGACTAGCAATAGCAAGTGGCTGCTGAATTTCCCCCTTTATTATTTTGACTTGTTCTTAAATATTGCTTAGCGACAGATTTCACTTTGATGACAGCCGCCTAACTGAGACCAAATTCGTAATCATAATTGAATCTATATTAGTTAATGAACTACTAAAATGCATGTAATCATCTTCTAATTTGTTTCACTTATGTTTTATTCTGGGCACATATTTTTCCGGCTCAAAAATTCCAAAAGCTGACATTTCAGACTTTTAACTGGTATTATACCTTTCTTACCCTCCACGCTAGATATTTCGCAACGGTTTTGGTCAAACGAGGACTCATTGAGTCCAGTTTCCTACAACAAGCGTACTATTGACCGTTCATTGAGTAACATTGAGTCCAGTTGACCGAGCCCAAGTACGCGGGTGCACTCCTCTGGACACTCCAAAAGCATCTGATCGGCCAGTTGAAGGCGAGTTACGTTGACCAGTGAACATGAGTCTAGTTGACTGGTCAATATTTCGAATGCACCATTTGTGCACTCCAAAAATTTTTCTTACCGCATTTATCATGTAGCCGGGTACGCCATCAATTCAGGGACATAAACGGTACCGAACTTTTCGCGACGTAACCGAACTTTTCTCTGAAAGAAAAATTCCATTAAAGCTGAGTTCAAATTAGTTCGACAAACTATTTCACATAATTCTTATCCAAACTTCTCTCTGCAACTTCCATTTTCAACTCATTTTGATGATTACTACTCATTTTTTCAACCAAAAATGAATCACAAGTAATGGGTTTGTGGAAATTTCTTTGAATCGAGACGATGAAGCGGAAAGAAGAGTAGAAAATGAACCCTCTAATAGTAACGGATTTGTGAAAAATTAAAAGTAATGGATTTGTTATAATTTTAATTTTGATTTTGTTTTGTTAATGATTTAGATTAGGTTATATATATATAGTTATTAGATTAGTTTTAAATTTAATTAGGTCAAGGGTAGGTTGGTCATTTCCATACTTTAGAACACCCTTATAAATGTTGGGTAGACATTCTTATCACACAATGGCCCCCACCAAAATAAGGGTGCTGCCTATAAAACAGTTCTTTCCGAAAGAATCGTCTCCGGAATATGCATGTACTATTTTATTTCAATTCGGCATTGTCCATGTCATCATGTAATTACGCTAACTGAAACTCTAATAAATCGAACTTCCACGAGTAGATCCATATTCATCTCCATCGAAAGAAAAATCACCCTGCATCCATGGAAGACCCCCCACAAGAACAAAAGTTGATACAATGTCCAACTTGCAGCCACTATATTGAACAAAACGAGGACAGTAGTACTAGTCAGTACATCACATGCAGGTACGTTCTTCTTCGCTTATTTCTGATGCTCAATAAGCACTTGTTTAATCATGGAACCAACCTAAAATATTTGGAATTTGAAATTAAAATCAATGGAGGATCAATAACCCATGGATTTGTATCGCAGTTGCGGAACAAATTTTTGTCAACACTGCGGCAGCGTTTCATGCGGGTGCGAACGAAAGTGTTCGTTGTGGTGGA
The DNA here is from genome assembly GCA_023531295.1 of Papaver armeniacum. NCBI lineage: Eukaryota > Viridiplantae > Streptophyta > Magnoliopsida > Ranunculales > Papaveraceae > Papaver > Papaver armeniacum. Next base: position 513,061 of record JAJJWW010008499.1, read on the forward strand.
TTCCAGCTGGTATATTCATGTGGTTAGGGACGCTTTTCCTTGGAGCCACAGAGTTTGGTTGGGCTCCAGAAGGGGCCGGGTTGATTCAGCTTTAATCATGGGAAGGGAATCAAAGTTGCTCAATTCCCTGATTAGAACTATTGAACTAGAAAGGAGCTTTCAATTGTAAGGCTGCAAAATTTTATTTTATTTCATTTTTACAGATATATTATTATACATGTAGTTTCCTGTTTTTCAATCTAGTGGGAGTTCTGTTTTCACCTCCTCGAGTACATGTCAACAACGATAAGCATGCACTTCTAGTGGGAATTCGGTTATCACAGCTTAAGAGTGCACATTGAACATTGTGCAGTCTACACCTCCATGGGATTTCCTCCTATAGTGGGAATTCTGTTATCATCCAATCGAGTTCATAATAACAATAAAAGTACACCTCTAAACCGTCAGATTTCACATTGTGCACTCTACACCTAGTGAAGAGAAATCATGGGATTTCCTCGTAATTAATGTTTCCTATTACAACATCTGGTTGTCAACATTCAAGAGTGGGCAATGAATGCTTAAACTTAATCAAAAGAGCAAAAAAGATCTATTTTGAGGAGCAGTTCATTCATTCATTCATTCATTGGCATTTCCAAGACTAGCAATAGCAAGTGGCTGCTGAATTTCCCCCTTTATTATTTTGACTTGTTCTTAAATATTGCTTAGCGACAGATTTCACTTTGATGACAGCCGCCTAACTGAGACCAAATTCGTAATCATAATTGAATCTATATTAGTTAATGAACTAAAATACATGTAATCATCTTCTAATTTGTTTCACTTATGTTTTATGCAATCTTAATAACCTAGACTAAGCATAAAATACATTCATTCACTCACCTTACACACAAACATTTTCAATGTTTTCCAACATGCTTCTTTATTCTAATGACAACAACATAAGTACAAATATCTCAAGTGGAACCAATCACAAAATTCAGACCAACAACTTCGGCCAAGTTGCCCTCAACCAAAAAAGATAGATTACAACTTGCAAACAAACATTGCATCACTAACGTCCATAGAAAGCAAATGCACATAAGAGATAAGAGAAGAAGAAAAAAAATCAATCAACAGTGAAATGCATTGCAAGATTGACTTTACCGGCAATCGCCGATCAGTAAGTTGCCGTTGCAGTTTGTTGCATGACCATAAACTAAAACGAATTCATCTCCAATAAATAACTTCTTCTCTTCATCAAAGCCTCAACAGCTTCACCAAAAACACCATCAAAAGAACCCAAAGCCAATTCTTTATCTTCTTGTCGCTCTTCCATTTCCGACTTCCTATTTTTCCTTCTCTCAAATTCATCAGTAATTGCCGGCCTAACAACAACAAGAGTAGCCCCTCTCATTCTCACGCCACAAGACAAATCCAGTTTTGATTCATGTCTCATTCTCATTCTCACAGCTGGTACTACTGTCCTATTATTCTTCCACCCCTCAACTGTACTTGTACTTAAATCCACCCCACCACCGCCACCATTTTCATCCTCATGAACCCTAAACTCCTTCAAACCCTGTTGATTCATAACAACTTTACCTTCATTCTCTCTATCACTCAGAACCAAACTCTCAATCTCCTTATGTTCTTTAATCACTTCTCTTAACAAATAATGCCTTGTGGAAGCAGCTATTAACGATGAAATTGTCCAAACTACCCTCAACTTCAATCCACCGCTTCCATCTCCATGAAAATCAATCTCATCATCATTATCATCACCACCACTACCCTTCTGATCACCATATTCAATTGATCTAACGGCTAATATCACACAACTCTTTAAACTCTTCCCGAACTCAGCTTTCCATCTCAACGTTATCCCTTTCTCCAACTTAAGATCACCGGAAGGTAATTCAATCTCTAACTTCTTGATCTTCTCGAATCCTCTGAGAATCTCCGTTGGTGAATTTGAGAACTTCTTCGGTGCTAACAGTTTTCTTGGTGATGTTAACAAATCCTGGAAAGATTGGAAGATCGATCTGATGATGTTAAAAAGAGAAAACCAATCACCTGATTCTGATGATGTTGTTGATATCACACAATCTACTTTGACCAGGAGTGTTTCAACTTGTGGTACTAGTGAGTTGAATCGTTTAGAAACTGTTTTGCAATGAGTTAGAGTTTTGATATCTGATATTTGATTCAAGATGAGAAGTAATATTGCGTCTGGGATTTTATCAAATTCATCTTCACAAAATGAATTCATTTTTGTTTTGGTTTTTCAATATCTCTGATGTGTTTGGTTGGGTATGGGAGAATTTTGTAGGACTATATATAAAAAAGGGTGGAATGGGACGATGATGAAAGTCCAAATCCTCTGTCCCTACATTAGTTCCCTTGTCACTTTATACTCAGGGTAGAGCCTACCTTTTGAAGGTCTATACGGCTGGGGCGGAGATTAAAGTTCTATTACTGCTGGGTTGAACCGCTTTGTACTTGGATAGTGGGTGCTTTGGGTGGTTGGTGCCTATCCATAAAATCCTATCTTTGGATGGTAAATTATTCAGAGTGAAAAATTCCAACATTTCAAAATTTCAAAATTTCAATATATAGATATTGAAATTTTGAAATGTTGGAATTTTTCAAAACGTATGCATTATGTTTACCGCTGCATGAGTTTTGGAAGTACATCAAATTTTCAGGCCTATGGTCGACCTGGCACGTCAGATCGCGGATATCTAGATGGCAACGTCTTATTGGTTTTAGTTTTGGAAACTTAATACTCTTAGTCTCACTATTAGTTGACCTAGTAGTACAATTTAGAAATGATTTATTTCTCAAACTATACCACGGATATTCGTAAATTTTATATCATTGAAAAATATTTTAAAACATCTATGTAACGAATATAAATATGTGTATCAAATGTGTTTAAATCATGAGAAAAATCTAAAAATGGCTACGTCAATTAATAATGGGACGGAGAGAATATTAATTTCTTTGAAATTTGAATGGACGCTTCTCAGCCAACATCCACACCATTGATGTCTTTTGTTTGGTGATGGACATGCATCTCCAAAAAACACGGAACCGCTATTGTTTCTCTTGAAAATACATCAAACATTGTTTTTTTTTCTCTAATAACAAGATCGAGAATCTTAAACAATGTATTTTTGATCGGGTCAGGAAAACACAATCCTTAAATTCGATTACGATATTTGGGGTTCATTCAATTCCAAACGCATAATTCAAATGACCTGTTGTACTGGCCAGTTACTTGAGAAAGGTCAAATGCTGTTTCGAAGAATCGAAAATTCCTTAATTGCACCATTTTGTTTTCAGCCTCTGATTTTTGACCCAATTCCAACATGAAATGCATGAACATAATGGTCACCACGGTTGTGCGTGGAAAACTATGCAACATTTATGTGATTTGCAATCTAATGAGCCGAGGCCAAGGGTACTGCTCGTGTGATTATCCACCAGAGACGCTCTCTTAGACCGGGTCTTATTGACGACTCGTTCTTAAGTGGGCTCTAGGTTTCAGGACAGAGAAATCAGGACAGAAGGTCTTCCCTGCCACAACTTATGAGATTTTGACCGTTGACTTGTACGAAGAACGAGCTTTTACTTTTCTCAAATGCCGGCTCAACCTCCGAAGCACGGCATTATTCCACCAACGCCGATAACATGCTCCCCAAACCCATAAACTAATCCTACATCTTAAATTTGAATCCCTAAAATATAGATTAGCTGATAAAAAACAGAGGGCCAATATTTAATCTATCCAATAATCTGCAAGGATCATGCTGAGAAGTGACAAAACAACAGGTGAGATCTACTTAAGGAGGTAACGTATGTTTAACATCGTATCAATCTCCTTTCTCTTTGTATTGATCTCATCGAACAAGTATTGATGTTTTTGAGATTACCCTTTCGATTAAATCAAGGATGGTGGAGTATTAATTAGTATTAAAATATATGCCCTCTGGGGCACGCACCCTCCCTGACATTGAGCGCTCGTTACTATATGGGACATGATTCTTTTGATCTTTATGTTTCCCCTAGGACTTCAGGGAATCAGGTCCTACCCTCTCTCTTTCACTTACTGTCTTCCATAAACTTTGGGTGTAAAATATTAATGCTGGTTGAATGGTTGTTTTAGCCCGACAGAATCCAAGATCTTCATTGCCATTGCTGAATCTACAGGCACCAATTACAATTTCTTCGCCGTTTGCTATGTCTCGGGAAGAAAAAACTGCGATACGAAGAACAATATAATGGAAAATACGTCACTTGATTATTATTTTTCTAACTATTAATAATTTTATTTATTTTCAACTGGCCATCTTATTCATTTCATAAAATTAGTTAAAAAGACCAAAATCAATAATTCATAGGTAAAAAAGATATTTAGATTTTGATACTGTTTAACTGGATAAAAATATAAAAATAAGCCGAGGGATGTAATTAGTTTCATCATACCCATTTTCAAATTCTTTTTCTTATTTTTAATTTACATCACAGTCAGGTTTAAATCCTCATTTATTTTTTTAAGTTTAAGCCAAGATGAAGTTTCATCTTTGCTAAATTTTTTTTTGTCCATTTCACCCATAATAATTTTTACTCGTCCATTTGAACCATATTTTAAATTTTTTTGGACAAATGCCCCCATTTTCCGTTTTCATTTTACCTGTATTCAGGCCACAGTTAAATTACAGGACACGGTATAGGTCGACCGTCGACTAGGATACTGTGTTCCTAAGAAATATTTCCCATCAACACGTTATGTGAATGTCAAAACCAAAAAGATCGTCTAAAAAAATGCGGTCATATCAGTGTCTCAGTATCAGTGGCTCATTATATACAGATCTTGATCATGTGAACTTAATTTCTCTCAAGGTTTCAAGATATTTTGTTGCTTATTAGATGATGGGTCCGATGGGATATATATCAGTTATCTGTAAAGAAAAAAGGAGAAAGGATCCAAAATTGAATTACTGTTAGACAATAGGAAAGATACAAGTAGGGTAAGTAAGTTATTTTCATGGTAGGGCTGTCTTTTAGCAGATTTATGGAGGTTTCTTTCTTGGAATGGCATAGAATGGCAGCTCCTGATCTGTCAAAGTTGATCATCCTGTGTTGAATATTCATTTCACATATGCAACCATGATTAGTTCAGCAAGGTCGACCCGATTCATCAACCTTATCCTTGGATACTTCTATCCTTACATATATTACTGTCAAATAGGGTAAGGTAACTGATAGTCATGACCCGAGACCTTAATAAAGTCTCGTCTCTATCTTCAGACTTTTAAATCCTTGCACTTTTAGGGGCGACCCCGAAAGAATTAGGGGCGACACTAAAAGACAAAAAAGGTCACCCAAACGTAAATCTAAGCTACCCCTTATCTTCGATTTTTCGAAATGGCCAATATGCCCTTATATAATCGGTAGCCAACACCATAATCGGTAGGTAAACATACAATCGGTAGGTTAAAATGAAACTATACCTACCGATTGTTGTGTTGATACTTCGGCTAATAATCCCCTTTATAATCGGTAGCTTATCCAACTTATAAGACTACAGGTTATAAGGAGCTCCGTATTCGGCCTTGGCCAAATTCCATAGGTTTTGGGGGTGCGAGCCAACCATAACCACTTGGATAAATTTGTGGATGTAGCCATAATCGGAAGCCTAATAGGTTCCACAACCTACTGGAGATTATAGGTTGCCCCAAATTTAGTTTTTTCTAAAATCCTTCACGTAATGAATTTTGAAATCTACCATAATCGGTAGGGTATATTATTATATAAGCCACCGATTATAACGAGCCCAGAGATCCAACCTTTGCTTAGTATTTCATGGGTTTTGAGTGCACACGGCCAGCCTTAACCACTTGGTTTGCGTTTTGGATGCGGCCATAATCGGGAGTTAAATATATTACCAACCCATCAGATTATGGGTCGCCCCAAAATGAGTTTTTTCTAAAATCATTCATGTGATGAATTTTGAAATCTACCATAATCGGTAGAGTTAACAACTTCACAACCTACAGGTGTAAGGAGCCCCACATCGAACCCTTGCCAAATTCCATAGGTTTTGAGTGTACGGGGCCGAGGCATAACCATGTGGTTGGTGATTTGGAAGTAGCCATAATCGTACGGAATATAGGTTCCAAAACATCCGATTATAGGTTGCCCCTAAATGAGTTTTTTCTAAAATCCTTATTTGCTTTAATTTGCAATCGACATAATCGGTAGATGATAAAACCTATATCCTACCGATTATAAGTGGTCGAGATTCAACCTTTGACAAAAACTATAATATTCGGTAGCCAAAACAATAATCGGTAGTTTCACTCAATAATCGGAAGCAAACTCTGTAATCGGTAGAATTTGGGGTCTATATATTAGTGTTTGGAAATTTTTTTGACTCATCGCGAGGTAACTCCCGATTGAGTGAGAGAAGAAGAAGAAAAAAAAAGAAGAAGAAGTGGGTATATGTTGCCAACTTCCCATTTTTGCCAACTTCCATAAACATGGATGGGTGCGAAGAAGGAGGACGTGAAGTTGTTGAATTTCAAGGTTCACTACCGTTTAGAGATGACGATTTGGGGTATATGTTGAATGATCCAAACTTTGATGGAGATGAAACCCTAGACGACGCTTTCATGGAAGAAAATGGAGAATCACCCGAGATCGAAGCTAACGATTCATCAAACATACGGGTATGTTGTTAACAAACTCTAATACCCATGTTATCCATGTTACGTGCGTTTGTGTGTGTTTTCGAACGTGAAAATTCGATTTCTGCATGCATTGAATGACATGAACGACATATATTCGGTAGTTAATTTAGTAACATATCTACCGATTATTAATAATCGGGTATAATTTGATGTATTAATATGCCGAATATGAAAAAATCCCCAAATTGAAAGCTTGATTTCTCATAATCGGAATTTCTCTACATGAATAACCGTCCGATTATTGGTATATAATAATCGGTTGGTTAATGAATTTATAGTCCCTCCGATTATTGAAGGTTTTTACACAGAAGAATTGTTCATTTCGTATGTCGTTAATCGGTAGACTATATCGTACATGACTACCGATTTAGTATAATCGATTACGTTTTATAGTATTAAATCACCGGTGTGTTACGATCGTTTACTTATTATCTAAACTTCCTTCCGATTGCTAATGCATAACTTGTTGTTGTTGTGCGTAGGCTGTTGTAGCGGTTGATGACGATTATTATTTGAGGCACGATACTTCCCTACACTATGCAAGCGATTTGGTATGGTCATGAATTATATTTTCTTTTTCCAATCGTGTATGTTAGATGGTTATGCTTATTATTTTTGTTTTGTAATATGCCCATTTAGATATTTGGAAGTAAGAAGGAGGCCAAGAATGGCTTATGAACAAGGCAAAAGAGAAGATGTGCGTGGTAGTTGAAGGCAGTTGCGTTAAGAATATTCGGTTTGAAATGGTATGTGAGCGAGGTGGGGAGAAGAAGAGTCACGAGGGAAAGAATAATAAGTATGTAAGGAAGACGGAGAGGAAGAAGTACCGAACTCATACGAAGAAGATTAGATGCCCATTTAAGATTGTCTTCTATAAGCTTAGATGGTAAGGAAAGTAAAGATTGGAAAATGTCCAAAGTTGTTAATGGTTGTCACAACCACGATGATCCGGATACTCTTATTGGACATGTAATGGTTGCGAAGTTAAAACCACGTGAAATGGAGACGGTGAGGTCTATGCGTATCCAAAAGGCGAGTGCGATCTTAAGTAAAATAAAGGCGGACGACCCAGACAACTTGTCTTCTTTATCTACAATTAAGTCGGCCCTAGCTACGATCAAAAGGACGGAATGGGATGGTAGAACGGTCATGCAACAATCGCAGTGGTTAGGTGAGTTACACGACTACACGTTGAGAACGGAAGAAAAGGATGGTAAAGTGGTACGTATTTTCTTGGCACATCCAGAAATGATAAAATTGGCTCGGTGTTTTCATCAAATTGTGTTGATAGATGCCACTTACAAGACAAACAAATATAACATGCCGTTGTTGAACATTGCTTGTCACACGCCGGACAAAAACACGTTTACGATTGCATGGGGTTTAATGGATCATGAGAACAACGTGAGTTTCATTTGGATCTTTGGAGCGCTGAGGTCCATTTACAATGGGGATGATTTTCCAAGGGTTATTGTAACGGATAACGATCAAGCCTTAATGCATGCAATAGCGGTAGTGTTTCTGAAGCCCGAAACTTGCGGTGTACGTGGCACATTCAATGCAACCTCGAACACAATTGCCATCGCCATTTCCAAGCTAAAAAACCAAGGAAGGGTACCAAAGAGGTCGAAGGAAGAGGATGAGCGCATTAGTAAATTAACCAGGAAGAACGAGAGGAAGAGAAGAGGTTATTTGATTAAAAATGGAAGGAGGATGGGATAATTTGGAGATCGTTCATGAAAGCATGGGACAAGATCGTTTGGTCAATGACCGAGAAATTCTGAAAGGAACTTGAAGAAATTTGAGGAAGAATATTACAAGGACTACCCAAAACCCGTTGAGTATTGTAAAACACAATGGTTACCGATTAAGGAGAGGTTTGTGTATGCATGGACATATGAATATCATAACTTCAAGAACGAGGCGACAAGCATTGCGGAGGGTCTCATGGCCGATTAAAGAAAATACTTCTAGGTAGTCAAAATGGAGTTGTGTCGATCCAAGAAGCAATCCATGAATTCACCAATCGTGATCTCATAAAGATTAAGGCTTCTATGCAATTTAGTGTACATAAGTTCCCTATGGAACACGAAGGGGAAGATTGCTTCTAAGGGGCATTGTTCATAAAGTTTCACGTTGGGCAATAAATCACATGATAGAACAATTGAAGTTGTATAAAGCTAACGATGACGAGAATACGGTTTGTGTTTGCAAGGATATGATAGGTATTGGTCTCCCATGTCGTCATAAAATGGGTAGGTACGTCGATGTGATTGACATCAATGATATTCATCCATTTTGGAAGCAATTAAATTTCACTCCAAGCACACCCGTAGTCAATGGTCCGTCGTTCATGGAGTCGGAATTGTGTGCAAGAATAAGCCAGAAGCGTTATGCTACAACAAATGGCGCCAAGAAGCAAATATTGATGCATGATTTGGAACAAGCTCTTCACCCTCGTTTAAAAGAGGTTGATGAACCTATTAAGCAAAGGGGGCGGGTAGGCCAAACACCGAAGTGTCGAGGACCATTGAAAGAAAGAATTAAAGGATCATTTGTCTAATAAAAAGAATATTGTGTCGGCATGAGCGTTCGGAAGCCGAATTTGAAGATGAGCCGCAACCTAAGAAAAGAGGTCGTCCAAGAAAAGATCAAAATGGAAGTCTAAGGGTCTCTAAGAAGCCTTTTCAAGTAAGTCAAGTCGATCTTTGTGGAACAAGTTGTGTTAGTGGAGACCCAAACTAGCTCCGTAGTTATTGATCAAATGAGCGACGCCACAAACACATTCAACGGAAATGGTGACTATAAAGAGAAGTATGGTACTCTTCGTTGTCCTAGGGATTTTCATGGAAGACCAACACGATCAAGGTATACGATTATAGAAGAGTATATGAAACAACTCCCTCCACTCATTGTTCCATTTGTTTTGTCCACAGACGAGGTTGATGGGGATGGCAATTGCGGGTTTCACGTCGCCTCGGAACAAATTGGTTACTTTGGAGAGGTGGTGAACGAAGATGTCACCCAATGGCAAAATTTAAGAACTAAGATGGCGGTACAACTAATAAAGGACAAGGATTTCTATATGGAGATGATGAAGGAAGGAGATAGGCACGACAAAGAACTAGAGTTCAAAGACTTTGTTGCGCGTGTAAAGTGCCGAAAGGGATTGAAGATAATCGGATCCAAGTATTGGATGACAATGCCTAAATGTGGATATCTCTTAGCGGACGCTTTGAATTGCGTGGTACATTTCTTTGTTCCTCCTAGGTATGGACATTCTAATCACGTTTACACCTACAAGGACGGTTTTGCGATGAATCGGTTAAAGATAGAAGAATTGTTATGGCATTTGTGAATGAGATGCATTTTATCGGTTTAAGAGTAAAGAGGGATTGCCCATTACCTCCGTTGGCTGGTTGGAGCGATTACTTCCCAACGAATCATTGTAACGATTGGTTGAAACAATATGAGACCAACATGTTGGATTGGGATCGCGTCATGAAGGTGGATTTTCCGGAAGGCCTCTTTGGAATTGGTTCCCTACGATGATGAAGATCAATGATTGTTATGTTTGAAAGATGTATTTTGGAAAGCCCTATTTGTACATATTTTTTTTTGGAATTTTGTGGAAAATACTGTGAAGTCTAAAGCTATAATCGGTAGTTATATTTTTAATATATCAACCGATTATACAAGCTTTTGTAAACAGACTCAATCAATATTATAATCGGTTATTAACTTTTTGAACTTATCTCCGATTAAAAGGTGATAAAACAATGAAATTTTTTTCCCAGAATCGGTAGATTACATATTATATAAACATCCGATTGTCACCATACTACGACAAAAAATAAAGCTGTAAATTTTTCCAAGAATCGGTAGACAACATATTTAATAAACTTCCGATTGTCACCATAGTCGACAAAAAGTGAAAATCTTCCCGAGAATCGGTAGACAACATACGCATAAACTTCCGATTGTCACCAAATTCTGAAAAAATAGGTGAAAATCTTCCCAGAATCGGTAGACAATATAAAATAATAACTTCCGATTGTAACCAATGAGAAAAACATTTATCTTTGTTACTACGGACTTGAGAATTCATAACTTCCATCATAAGTGAATTCTTCACCCTTTTCAACTAAGTATCTTGTCTTTTGGCGAGTGTCTCCTATATAAACAAACATAAAATAATGTCAACTTCGTTTTAGTAAGAAAGATTAAACACCCGAGCGTTATACTTACAAATTGTTGGATCGACAAGCTTAAGTGGCTAGTGTTAAACATCCTCTTTTGTATCGTTATGTAATCATTTACCCCTTTTTGGACAAGTCGGAAAGCGATCATGAACTTGTTGGAGTGATCTTTGCTTTGGATTTCCATACTCTCGCACAAATTGGCTATATACCCTCGCCCAAAAGACTTGGTGTTAACCTTCTGCTATGACATCTTCACGTCTTGTTTCACGATACCATGTTTTCACAATGACCAAATCTTCATCTGCGTCAAACGTTGCCATGCTTGTAAGTTGAGATATAGAATGAATTCACAAGAGTAGACGATGGAAAATCTATTTGTAGAATACACAATGTTATATATGTGTTGTTTGGTGCATAAATAAGAAGAGTTTACCCTCCTTATATAGATGAGAGTCCCAACGTCTCTTTTTTTGAAAATATGGCCGTTGATGCGTACTTTACAAGACTATCTTTGAAATTGCGTACAATTATTACACACAATCGGTAGGACATGTTTTAACAAAGCACCGATTATGAGTAATCGGTAAACATGTATTGTTATATACTTAGATTATAGGTTGTTTTGTCAACGAGTTCTCGGTTTCATTAGAGTAGTATAATCGGAGGTTTATCAATATGTATTATCAACCGATTGTACGTGGTTTTCGAGGCACGGCTAGTTTCTTTTGAGCGAACTAGCCGTTGGAGTATAATCGGTAGTTACATCAACAATTAAAACTTCCGATTTTCATAAATATTTTGAAATTCATAACAATATCACATACACATCATCTTAATTTTACATTGAACTCATGCAATTCTATTACAAGGTATTGCGATTAGCGTCGCGGACGTGTTGGACGAGTCTAAACGGATTAAATCTTTCCATCGCCCTAAGGATTCTAAAATGAGCTTCATAACGGAAGCTTGATCTTTTCCATCTCCGCCATTCCCGAGAGATCGTTCTATAACGTCATCATTGGTTTCACCCCTCAATCGATATTGATTCACAAGATAAGTTAAATGGACGAATTCTTGGACGTGTCCATTTATTGAACCAACTCGGCGAGAAAAGATCAGCGGAGTGACGGTTGTTTTGGGTTCGGTGTCGTCGCGAGAATTTTTCGTGAATTTTCCCCAAATAACTCATACTCATTATGCCTCCTTGCTGCGTTCTTCTCCTCGTCTCGGATAGAATTGAACATAGCGCCTACATAAAGATAAATCTTCTTCGATCGTGAACTCAGTAGGATTAATGAATGGTTGGGCCATTATGTTGAAGATGATGTTGGAGGCGAGTTTAAAGGTATTTGTGTTCCATAGAGAGTAAAAGGATACAATCCTTATATAGAGTTTAGAGTTCCAACGGCTTTATTTTGTTGGGGCATATGTATAATCGGTAGTCAAATGAAGTATTTGAACTTAGATTATACGATTGCCCCAAATTTTGTTTTTGCGAAATGTCATTTTTTTCGAATTTGGGAACTAGAACAATCGGTAGCTAATAAACTTACGATTATACGGTTGCCCCAAATTTTGTTTTTGCGAAATGTCATTTTTTTGAATTTGGGAACTAGAACAATCGGTAGCTAATAACCTACCGATTATACGGTTAACCCCAAATTTTGTTTTTGCGAAATGTCATTTTTTCGAATTTGGGAACTAGAACAATCGGTAGCTAATAACCTACCGATTATACGGATTGCCCCAAATTTAGTTTTTGCGAAATGTCATTTTGTTGAATTTGGGAACTAGAATAATCGGTAGTTAATAAGGCTTAGATTATACGATTGCCCCAAATTTCTTTCTTGGCGAAATCACCAATTTTGGGAATTTATGAGCTACTATAATCGGTAGTCTCGTGAGGTTATTTCCCTTCCGATTGTCATAGAAGCCAGATGCGAGTTCGGCACAAAATCGATAATAATCGGTAGTATAACATAGTTACTAAGCTTCCGATTGCGTTGTTATAATCGGGAACAAAATAGCTTCCGATTGTGTAAGGGCATTAACGTATTCTCCGCGTTTTTGGACATCCCTTAACGGTGTATATGGGTTGGGAATAAAAAAGTCGCCCCTAATTCTTTCGGGGTCGCCCCTAAAAGTGCAAGGTTTTAAATGCCCGAAAAAAAAAAATAGTAGCACATTTAAAACCTGGCTTGATTGGGGTATACCCAAACTAATTGGGGTATACCCAATAAGACAAAATCGTGTCATTTTGAAGTAAAACCAAGCCACCCCTTAACCTTGTATTTTCTAAATGGCAAATATGCCCTTGTTTAATTAACACTAAAAAATCTGATTAGCTTAATTAATTGAATTTAGATTAAACTTCTGAAATTATGAATTCAGTAGTCTTTAACCCGTCTTATGAGTTCGATTTGGATCAAAAAAAATTGTTTTGAAAATGTGAAAGGTCGGCAAGGTCGACGTTTGAATAAGGTGACGGCTATGCTCCGCCGGCATGGTAGAGTTTTAATAAGATGCCGACCAATTACAGACGGCATTGTCTACGGATGAAGAATATGCCGACTATATCTGGCCGGCAAGGTCTGCAGATGAAGAACATGCCGACAACATATGGCCGGCAAGGTCGATAAAAAATACCCTGCCGACTATAAGATTTTTGACATACGAGAAGGTGTTACAAATGCATGATTCGTCGGCAAGGTATTAATTTCATAACCATGACTATATTTTAGTCGGCAAGGTATAGAGATGGATATCTTGCCGACCTTGTAATTGTTAAATTCAGAGATGAAAAGTCGGCATGTTATTCAACCTTATACCCTGCCGACTATATTTTGGTCGGCAAGGTCGACAAAAAATATCCTGCCGACTTTTGGTTCGTTTTGATTCTTCGCGTTTTTTTTTTTTTTTTTTTTTTTTTTTTTTTTTTTTTTTTTTGATTTCACATGTATAGTTAGAGTGTAGAAGAAAGATTTTGATTTTTTTTTATATGTTTTAGCCGGAAAGGTTTTTTAGTATGGGCAACTTGGTCTTTTAACACCTTTTAGACACCCCTTAGCACACTACTTTGGATGGGAACAAAATGGGTATACCCCAATTAATCTGGGTATACCCCAATCAAGCCAGGATTTAAAATCTCTCCCCAAGTGAGTGGCAGCATTAAATTTTTTTCTCTCTCTGAAACCAGGCAATTTCCGGCGAGGGTACAACTTTCTCCGGCAGATTTGCTCCTCTTGGAGTAGATCTGGGCAGGTTTTAGCGTTTATTTATAGTTTTTCATAGATTAGCATACTAGGGTTAGGTTTTAGTTAAGTTTTTAGTGTTATCCGACGATGGTTCTTCCTGCCGTCAGGCAGTTTGGCTGCGTCTTCATGGCGTTTCTCTCTGCGTTTTTATAACGTTTCTTCCTAGCTTCGATAGCTATTCTTCTGTGGTTATTTGGTGGTTAAAGTACTCCGACGAAGAACTCCAGTCACCGGTTTCTGAAGTTCTCCGGTCAAAAATCAGGCAACACACTCTTGTCTCAAAAGAGTATCTCTTTTCAAAGAAGACTATCAAATGGTCAGACTATATCTAGAAGACCATCTCCTTCCGATTTAATCGGCTCTTGCATATTTGTAATTTGTCAAATTCCGATATCCCTTCTCTTTCCCTTGTCGGAATACTTGGCTATGTACTTTTTACAGTATGTTCTTCAATGGGTTCGTATTTAACCTCACTGTAATCATGGCTTGCTATTATTGTTATGGAAGTTTATTATCAAAAAAAAAATCTCTCCCAAGAATATTAAAATTTATTTAAAGATTTGGCCGTCGGTGCGGACAAAATGTCAGTTGCATTCTTGACCAAATAAGTACAACTTTCTAAGGTGTTTATACATGGCTGTTAATGAGGGTACCAGATTATTGGTAAAGTACCAAAATCCTTATAAGATAAATTAGACTAGAAAATTCTATATCTTATATAGTTTTTGATACCTTTCTCAGTAATCCGGCACCTCTCATTAGCAATGTTGGTGTTTATAATACAATCCATGTCTTCAACATTAATATATTTTTTCCCTTCTTACGAAAAGTAAATTATTAATAAATAATCATACAAAGCTTTTGGTTGGTAACCTAGCAACAAGCTGGGTTCCAATACCCTTTTGAATAGCAATGCCTAATCTATGAAAATAAAACTACCAATACCACTATTAGCGTCTTTCTTGACTAAAAAAATTTTCAAACGCTTAAAAAAACATAAAGTATCTTCACCCAATTCTCCTAAAGTAGTGAAAGATAGGACACCCAAACCATGGCCATGTGAAACACACTTGTCCAAGTACTTAGCGTGTTTCCGAGAGACCGCATTAGCAATGGCTTTCCCGGGGACAAAGAGCGAATTCCTTCAACTGTGAAAGGTGAAACACCTGTGACATCCATACAAACATCCTTTCCATTTTCCCAGTTGAGCACAAGAATATCAACAGGTTTCAACTCCTTGTCATCGTCTGTCATAAAACCCAAGGAAACTTCCTTACGCGCAGGCACATCAGCTTTGTAAAAAATGTCAGTGATTATATCATGAACAAAATCATGGCGGAACTTGGGGCCTATATCCTTAGAACAATGAAGCGCATGATCCCCAAAGATGTCCATGGATTTGTTACAACTTGGACATAAACCATTCTCATCAAATAACGGAATACCAAGACGATAACAAAGCACAACTCTAAAATGTCTGGGTCCAATACACTGATAAAGCCCACTGAGGTATAGCCAGCAAATAATCTTGTGCATGCTTGACCCGGTTACACTGCCATAGGATGGAATCTCTTGTGGTCATAGCAAATTAGTCTGGGATTTGCTTCAAACTGTATCAAAATAAGTGACTGCCAGGGAGTGCATGGAAGGGGGGTAGTATCATCGACACAATATGTAGAAGGCAAGCCACATACCTGAATAAACTTCTGAAGTGCATAAAGATAAGCAAAGCCTTTGTCGGTTGAGAATGAATTACCAAGAATCACCTTTTGCGTCGAAATAGTCTGACTCTGAGAAGCAAGGTAGCAATAGGCGCTGGTGTCAGCCATGGTGTAAATGCCAAGTCCACCATCCTTAATAGGCAAAGTAGCTAATCGCTGCTGAAGAGGACCAAACCCCGCACCATCACCAGTGATGAGAAGTCTCAAGTACTTAAGTAAGTGATCATCAAACAGGGCAACAGCTGATTGCAGGGCAGCAGGATTGGTAGTACACATTGCAAAATATAATATGGAAACTCCAATGCAATTACGAAGTAACAACATCTCACTTTGAGGGTTTTTGAGTTTTTTGATTGCAGACATCAATTGAACAGTCTTGTTCACCCTGCTCAACATCATGTCACTGATAAAGTTCAAGTCTAAACTCACCGGTCCACCCAACAGTTTAACGCCATTAGAAGGTCTACCAATATTAGCAGGAAAAACGCCACCAGTTGTGCTTCTAGGGTCAGTAGAAGGCCAAAAAACTTCAGTCTTCCTGACATTAAGATGTAAGACCCTGCATGGTCCTTCAGTCTCGATTATACTCAGAGCCTTAGCGACCTCTAAAGTGTCACCAATAACCAGATACCAAGCATGTAAGTAAAGATTGCACTGAGAAGCAATAGTCTTCACGAGAGGGTGAAGTGTTAATGAAAAAATCAAGGGACCGAGAGGTTCACCTTGATGGACTCCAAGAGCAGAAGATTAAATATAATGGTCGTAATAGAGTTTTGCAGGCCTCAAGTAACAAAATTCTACCCAGCGATAAATACCTAGACAACGAAGACGAACCTCTTTGATAAGCTGCGATCTGCTCACCATGTTGAAAGCATTGGAAAAGTCAATAAGAAGCATTGACATTTTGTCTGAGTGACCATTCAACTGCAATAAGCGATTTACAGCATGTAAAATACTTTCCCCACTAGCAGGAATACCAACCCCGAATTGGTAACCTCCCAAATAAGTAGACATATCCTTCCCAACCGAGACAAAGCAACCACCTTGAAACGAATCTACGCCATACGGTACCAACCGCAATGGGCCTAATACCACCTCCGAGGTTTAAGTAACGGAGTTAAAGGTGCACTTGCGATGAACTCGCCCAAACCCGTTGGACATCGCCCCGCCAACCAAAGATTGACAACTCCGTGATTGAAACAAGTAAATCGTCTGCAATAGCAATTGCCGCCCCACTAACTGCATCAATTAAATGCTGAGCACGCAAACCATCACGACCGCATGAAGTACCTTTGGGGAAACTCTTGATAGACTTTAAGAAAGCCCGAGAATCCACTGAAATTGGGTCGACAATAACATCATCGTCCGGAACAGTGGGGGGAGGCGCAGGTGGATGCTTATCTAGAAGTTCAAGGCATGTGTTCTCTTTGCGTGGCGCAACACCAGACGAATATAGCACTCGAATGGCAGCTGCGAAATGGCCAGAGATAATCTTCTTTTGACAAGCTATAAAGGTAGCATCGTCTTGTCGCTTCTCGTCTGCCTCTTTAGACCCATGTGATAAGCACGTAAGTGCTACATTTTATACCCATATTTATATTAGCTAGGACTCGATATTTTGGCTAACAACATCATTTTAGTGCTTTTGTAGAAAGTACAAGTGACATCTGATCGTCCATAAAGTAAACGGTTAAAGTTGGAGCTAAATGGCGTTTGCCACCAAATTGAGCAAAGTCACTCGCAAAGCCACCTGCCTAGCTGTATATGACCACGGCAGGACCAGGGGAACAAGGAAATACATCTCTCTGCCAAAGCATGTGTCTGAAAGAGAAAGTGCAACGTGTTCATCTTTCATCACCACATTTCTCGTGTGGTTCGTGTTAAATATTACAAGTAGCTGCAATTCATTTCCTTGAACTTTCTTTTACACATGTCAGTGGCTAGTGGGAGAAATATAATAGAAGAAGTACAGGGAAAGAGGAGTTGTAGTTGCAATTAGCTAAGAGAGGTACTGTGGCTGCAGAAATTATGTTGTGACCGGTTTTAGGCTAATGGAAATGGTCAAAATTGTTGTTATGGAGACTCTAAGATTGAAACTGAATAGGAGTTGTGTCTGTGAGAAAGAAATGATTTGGCTGATGAATTTGTTAGCTTGGGTATGCCTGGTTGTACTGTGAACTCTCGGTTTCGAAATAGTCGGCATAAAACAAGTGACTTGCATACGTGAATGGAGAAATGGAGGTGTGTATGGGGTTTAGTTCTGCAGCAACGATCCATGGTCCTTGCATCGATTGCTCGAGATGAATGAACTGAATTCTCAATCGAGAACCAAGCTAAATGGCAATGGTTGCATGGGCATTTTATGAGTTCGAATCATTAAAAGAAATGGGTCTTTTCCTCCTTGGATTTTGTACTGTGAAAGCAGCTGACATTTCAACTTATTTTCGTTTCCTGTCAACCATCCGAGTCTCGATGTTCTGGAGAGGGGAATGGAGATGAGTGTGAGCTTTGAATCCTATTCTTTATGCTGCAGAACAACGATGATTTTTGCTGTAACTTCTTGGTATCTCAATTAACGACCGATTGCGGTGGTGCTTACATGAACGAGTGCTGAGAAGACGGAGAAAGGAAGGAGAATCTAATAAGGTGGAATGGCAGTGATAGATGGAGTTAGCGATATTGATCGGTTGATGCCATTATTGGCAGTTGATGGATATGGTGGAGCTTTGCAACTCGTGATAGAACTCGCGTTATGAATCATATAAAAGAAATGGAAGTGTAATACTAATGGAGATGGGTCTTGGAATGTGATTTATCTTCCACATCTGTTGATGGTGGATTTTCGTTTAAGGTTAAATTTGTAAAAAACCTGAAAAATCATGCGCTGACATCTTGTAAAAGATAAAGCCGTTTATAAGTGACGGATACTCCTCACTTGATTCACCAAGAATGAAGCATGTAGCAACAATCCCATTCTCGTGAAAACATGAAATTCCTCCAGGTTGGAGCATGCGACAACAATCCCAACTTTTGTGAATTTCATATCAGCCTTGTATTTCTGTACCCATTATCGGTGTGGCATGACGGCGAGTGTTACTCTTACAGAGTAACACGAACCTCCAAGCACTATAATGAATCCATGTACGAAATACCCGTACTGGCCGATTCTCGGTGTGTTATACTAGCCCGAGCCCTCTCGGTGTGTTATACTAGCCCGATTGAGCCCTCTCGGTGTGTTATACTAGCCCGATTGAGCCCTCTCGGTGTGTTATACTAGCCCGATTGAGCATCCGGACTTGATGTATCGGTCTCCGGATATGATTCGATAAAGTCATCCAACTCCACAAGCATGATTGGATGACCACAGATCAATTCCATCACCCCAAGCAGGTATGGAATACACACGGCCTTAGCTTGCCCCGGATATGATTCGATCGCAGTCATCCAACTCCACAAGCATGATTGGATGACCACGAGATCAATTCCATCACCCCTAGCGGGTATGGAATACACACGGCCTTAGCTTGCCGTGATATGATTCGATCGCAGTCATCCAACTCCACAAGCATGATTGGATGACCACAGATCAATTCCATCACCCCAAGCAGGTATGGAATACACACGGCCTTAGCTTGCGGATATGATTCGATCGCAGTCATCCAACTCCACAAGCATGATTGGATGACCACAGATCAATTCCATCACCCCAAGCAGGTATGGAATACACAGCCGACCCCGCATGGTCGACCATTGGCCTTCGCTTGCCAAGAAACCGTCCATACCAAGCATTATGGACGGAAAACCTAAATTAGGGTTTGCGGCATATTACATGTGTCGCAAAACGGTCTCAACCGTCCATCTTCGCAGGCATAGATGGAGGGTGTAGATGTAGACTCAAAGGGCCCGGAGCATGTCGACACAATCACCATGTGACCGCCTACACGCTTGACCAATCGGTCAAAGCCAACCGTGGTTGGTTACAACAAAACCGTCCGCTCAAAAGAGCATGGTCGCGCGGCTTTGAAAGACAAAATTAGGGTTTCAAGTCATCACGCGCGTCCATCTTCTCCAGACGAATGGAGGGTCGCAGATTGGATTAACTAAGGCCGGTCATACCAAAGCATGACCACCGTGGGCCCATCTGCCTCCTCTTGCGGTCGGCCAAGGCACATCATTCCCGGTGACCCAAAACGCACGCCCAAACTCGTGCGGTTACACTCCCAAATCCTAAACCGATCTCGACCGCTCAACTTCAGGATGATTTGAATGGCTTAGATCACGTTTTCATGGGATAATCAAGTATAGGTGTGAACACCAACCTACCACCTACACGGTAGTGTGATCGACCAAAACCAACCAATGTTGGTCGCTTCGAAACGCGTGCCCAAACTAGGGAAATCACGCCGGTTTCCAACTCCTTTGCGGCAAGGGATTTCTGCCGCAAACCGATCTCGACCGTTCCTCTTTATTGGGTCAAATTGAGTGGCCCGGATCGCGCTTTCATGAGGGAACGGAATACGGGCGCCTACACCATCATGCCGTCAACACGCATGTATGGTCGGTCTTCTCCAAAATCCTTCCCATGCTTGGTTTCGACCAAGCTGAAGAGTGATGCTTGCGCACCTCTTTAAAAACCCTAATTTCATCAACGGCCGCAGATGAGTGTCTCAAACATCATCTCATCCGTCCGACCTCACCACAAATTTGGTTATACAACCTGGTCGGGAGTTATTTGGTTAGTGAGCAGTCATTACACACCACTTTACCACACCGTAATGCAAGACTGCATAAAATACACACGATCTTGCACAAGTATCGACTTTCCGAATAACGCGATTTATTCAATTCAGCATTACATGCTATCTTTCGTGGACCCACGATCCACATTCCAGACATCAATCATGTCACAAATCGGGGGATACTTACCGGGGTATTGGTGCAGCGGTTTACAGCGTGCAACGGCAACGCGCCATCACAAGAACGTGTTAGGGAGTCATGGACGGTTAGAGATGAACCGGAGAAGTGGGCAAGACCGGTCGTATGCTACCGACACACAACTCCACCACTCCATCATTCCACTACCTCCACTTCCCACGAGAAACGTGAATGAGGCTCAATGACTTGTATAAATAGGTTCTCCGCCCTATTTTAAAACAACAAGCCGAGACAAGACGGAAAAACCAAGTGTTGATACTGGTCACATTCAACCATTTTCCATTTTACAAGTCATAAGCAAGCCAACACCTTCACAATCTCAACACCTTCTTCGCTTCCCTCCCTAAGATCAACCCCATCTCCTTCACTTTGTGACCGAAACAAGTCTGGAACGGCCATTTCTTGGTTTAGGTAGGACTTGCACGAGATTGATCTCTCGAATCTACAAGCACTCACCGCGCAGTGCATTTGTTGTAGGTTTAAATTCATTCCTCATCACACCCCAAATTACCAAATTCGGCAGGAGTAATTTTCACCCATCAACAATTGGCGACCACAGTGGGAGGTTGATCTATCGGTTGCAAAAAATTGAATCCTCACCTTTTTTCGGTTTCCATCTCGCAATGTATCCAGGAAACTACGGGTGGTTCGAGATATCATGGGAAGCATATTTGGAATCTTGGAGGATGTCTTGGCAAATCAAGCCGGTATCACCGGGAGGCGGAGCGAGATATTTCGCCTTTGAATGATATAGCGGCACAATTACAAGAAGGATCGGCGGGCATCTACTCAAGCGGTGCAAGAAATGCGAATCCTTAGTCGGGAGTCACACCTTTACTAGGTAGAGAGGCAAAAGAGCGCGCAGAATCGGGTGACTCATGAAAGATGAACAACATGGTCCAGTCAACAATGAAGAACCGAGGCAACTCCACGAGGAGAGGACTTTGTCCGGAGTACTACAACGTCTACTAGGATAAAGAAATGGAGCCTCGCAGCTTACGGATCCTGTTTGGAAGATTTACATCTCAAGACCCTTGTCTAAGCCGTGAAGAAACGCTTGAGGAAGGAGAAATCAATCAAGTAACACGTGAGTACGAGAGGATGGGAACGTTCAATTCGATCACTCAGCAGTGATATTACAACACCTCCCATCACAGAGCGGAGCGGTGCAAGTCCCGGCATCTCATCAAGTGTAACACCTCCGGTAGTCACCAGAGCAACAACTTCCACTCCTTCATCGGGACGAGGAACCGGAGGGGCGAGAGGAGGACCATCTCCCATTATTGCATACTTGATGGAAAAGGGAAGTTCTTGTCAAGACTCAAACGGATATGGCCGCAACTCGGAAAGAGGTACTCACTTTTCTTAAGACATTAATCGATCGATTCCCACATGACCCGCAACAGCCCCCGGAGCCGACAAGGAATGAATTCAACGTGGGAGAAGGTACTTCAATGGCACGGACCTACATGGACCCGATCAAAGAAGCGACATCGGATATAAGCGGTCACATCACGGAGGCTCCTACACTGGGACCGATCCTCACAACGATCTTTCTCAAGTCAATAGTTTCACTATGAACCGGAGGCGGTGGATCGGAAGCGGTTTCTCTAGTGGAAAGTTTATGCAAACTTTCACATCTCTCAAGAATCGGCGCGGAGACGTTTTCTGCTATCAACCGAGAGGAAGGTCACGACCGTGACCTACATGTCACCGCACGCATCAAGGATTCGAGTTCAAGACAACCCTTATCTACACAGGATCGTCTTCATTACTCTCAATATTCTCGGGACATCCAAGGCTCTCCCAGGAAAGGTCGTACGGAAGCCTACCACAATGACGGACTTCGAGGGAAACCAAACCAAAGCACATACGGGAGAAGATCCGCGGAAAGAATCGGACAAGTTCGTTGCATCCCACTCCCCACATGGGCGTCAATTCAGGAAGAAGACCGTCTTGCATCATTGAGGGCTCGTACCCATGATGCATTTTGCTGACGAAGCATTCTTCTCCATCCTGTGAAGCCACGACCCACGTTCACACGAAGAGGGAACGAACTTTTATGGTGAGTCGTGACCGAGAAAGGGAAACGGTATACCGGCGCCATTATCAATTAGCGGGAAAGGCGACACCCAGTCTCTCCACCCAACGGAATACTACAACAAGCAATGAACCACAAGAGCAAGTGCTAGATGCTCCACAACCGCCGCAAGAGGGAACCAACTCCACAACCGATGAGCTCGACGATAAGGAATCTCCTAGGCCTATCTCCATCGGCTCGACCTGTGTAATCATTCATACAATCTCCGATCCAAGCCGGTCGGACAATCTCCGAGGCAATCCGGCGTGAGACAGATGCAACCGCGGACATGGCATGTTCTCCTCCATGGATGGATGTTGCGGCTACAAACCGGATAAGGATGTACGAGCATGATGCAAGTAAGATATCTTTTCGAACTCCTCTCGGAAATTTTTATTATACCATCGCCACTCGGTTTAAAGAATCTTTGGGTGCAACGTATCAACGCTCTATGACGGCAATCTTCAACCGGAGCCGATACCTCAAGGGAGAAGCCTCAAGAAGATAACGATGTCCACGCATCATATCGAGCAA
Source organism: Papaver armeniacum (assembly GCA_023531295.1). Classification (NCBI taxonomy): domain Eukaryota; kingdom Viridiplantae; phylum Streptophyta; class Magnoliopsida; order Ranunculales; family Papaveraceae; genus Papaver; species Papaver armeniacum. Next base: position 536,524 of record JAJJWW010008499.1, read on the forward strand.
GATCGGGCGAGTCACTCTATCAGACAGTGGTCGAACAAGATCCGAGCAAGTCACCTTATCAGACAGTGGTACCTGTCTATCATGCTATATTGGAGAATCTGCGCTTTTGGTCATCCTCTGGAGCTGTTGGACGCTCATCTACAACAACATATGCCCTGATAGAAAGAACTAGGCCTGCCGGTAATGAAGAGCCTCATAATGTTCGTAGGGGCATATATCTCACCAACAGGCGATACAACCTTCAGCCTTCTGCAAGCAGTTACCTGAAGCACCAAGAGGAAAACTACCGAGATACAACATCCTGCGCGTCCGCCGACTCCGACTCCAGTACCACATGCACGACTCCCATAATGATGAAGCAATGTCCAAGATATTCCATATCTGGCTCGACAACGACCACTACGAACAAACCATGTAAACCACGCTTGGGGACTGAGGCTCGGCATGAAGTTCCTTCGCCTTGATCAAATACTTCTTCAACACGAGAAAGATGGTCGGTCAAGAATCATGGAATTCGCAAGGGTAAATCAAATCAAGAGTCGCCCTCCGCTTCAACGCTTCCTCCAGCAGGCTGCTTCAATGGTCTATCCAAGAGCCTCCTCAATGATCTCTGGGACCACTGTTCACTTGTAATCCCGCTCAACACTCTCTCCAGGATCTACCTCAACGTTCGCACCGAAGCCACTTTAACATCCTCTCGAGTCGTTTCAACACTCAAGTTATCCTATGGAACGAATATTTTCATATAGTTGAGAGGGCGGTGAACAACTCATCATCAATGTTCGGCATGTATTTGAAGTGTCAACACTTCCACCAAAGATTATCTTGAAGACATATCAACGGAGTTCTTTTCTTTCTACCGCAATGAAATAAAAGACAGGAGTTAGAACTTGTATGAAAGCACAGGAGAAGTGTAGTCACACACGGCAAGACACAACTCACATCGGAGCACACAATGGCCGGTACAAGTTTTCAAGTCTGGTATTGATCAAGCTTCTACTCCGGTATAACTCAAGTTTTCAAGATCAAGCTTCTAGTCCGGTCCAGCTCAAGTTTCAAGTCCGGCGCACGCAGCAGGGCCGGTTTTCAGTCGAAACACGGGGTTGACGTTCAGACAGGCACGCGGCAGCTACCACTTGATCACAGCCCCGGATTGGTCGAGGGTATACAGGCGTCCCCCAATCAAAGATCTCTCTCAGGAAGAAGGCGTTCCAACTCCAACACTTCAACGCTCTCCCGGCCTGCTCCGAAGCTGTTTCAACGCTTTATACAGGACCCACATTTACATTTGAGCACACAAGACGCAGCGCACCCACGATTAACCAAAACAGGCACATCAAGCCCACATTCGATCAAGCAGGTGCAGTAGCCCCACGAACCAAATAGGCGTAACAGGCCATCGGCGTGAAAGGCGACATCATGTTAGAGGAACGCTCGCATGCTCGGAGGACGGGGACGGCCGTCTCTCTGGTAACATCTAACTTTGTCTCATAAGTTTTATCTTTAATCGTCACCATCTCATGCCTACCACACAATAGTGTAACCATTATGTGCTAGGCGGGGGACTTAATGTTGATGGTGGATTTTCGTTTAAGGTTAAATTTGTAAAAACCTGAAAAATCATGCGCCGACATCTTGTAAAAGATAAAGCCGTTTATAAGTGACGGATACTCCTCACTTGATTCACCAAGAATGAAGCATGTAGCAACAATCCCATTCTACAGGAAAAACATGAAATTCCTCCAGGTTGGAGCATGCAAAGCAACAATCCCAACTCTGTGAATTTCATATCGCCTTGTATTTCTGTGACCCATTATCGGTGTGGCATGACGACCGAGTGTTACTCTTACTGGAAGTAACACGAACCTCCAAGCACTATAATGAATCCATGTACGAAATACCCGCATGTGCCGATTCTCGGTGTGTTATACTAGCCCGAGCCCTCTCGGTGTGTTATACTAGCCCGATTGAGCCCTCTCGGTGTGTTATACTAGCCCGATTGAGCCCCTCTCGGTGTGTTATACTAGCCCGATTGAGCATCCAGGACTTGATTTGTATCGGTCTCCTGGATATGATTCGATCGCAGTCATCCAACTCCACAAGCATGATTGGATGACCACAGATCAATTCCATCACCCCCAAGCGGGTATGGAATACACACGGCCTTAGCTTGCCGGATATGATTCGATCGCAGTCATCCAACTCCACAAGCATGATTGGATGACCCACGGATCAATTCCATCACCCCAGCGGTATGGAATACACACGGCCTTAGCTTGCAGATATGATTCGATCGCAGTCATCCAACTCCACAAGCATGATTGGATGACCACGAGATCAATTCCATCACCCCCAAGCGGTATGGAATACACACGGCCTTAGCTTGCCGGATATGATTCGATCGCAGTCATCCAACTCCACAAGCATGATTGGATGACTACAGATCAATTCCATCACCCCAAGCGGTATGGAATACACGGCCGACCCCGCATGGTCGACCATTGGCCTTCGCTTGCCAAGAAACCGTCCATACCAAGCATTATGGACGGAAAACCCTAAATTAGGTTTGCGGCATATTACATGTGTCGCAAAACGGTCTCAACCGTCCATCTTCGCAGGCATAGATGGAGGGTGTAGATGTAGACTAAAGGGCCGGAGCATGTCGACACAATCACCATGTGACCGCCTACACGCTTGACCAATCGGTCAAAGCCAACCGTGGTTGGTTACAACAAAACCGTCCGCTCAAAAGAGCATGGTCGCGCGGCTTTGAAAGACAAAATTAGGGTTTCAAGTCATCACGCGCGTCCATCTTCTCCGCACGAATGGAGGGTCACGATTGGATTAACTAAGGCCGGCCATACCAAAGATGACCACCGTGGGCCCATCTGCCTCTCTTGCGGTCGGCCAAGGCACATCATTCCCGGCCGACCCAAAACGCACGCCCAAACTCGTGCGGTTACACTCCCAAATCCTAAACTGATCTCGACCGCTCAACTTCACCGGATGATTTGAATGGCTTAGATCACGTTTTCATGGGATAATCAAGTATAGGTGTGAACACCAACCTACCACCTACACGGTAGTGTGATCGACCAAAACCAACCAATGTTGGTCGCCAAACGCGTGCCCAAACTAGGGAAATCACGCTTAGGTTTCCAACTCCTTTGCGGCAAGGGATTTCGCCGAAACCGATCTCGACCGCTCCTCTTTAGGTCAAATTGAGTGGCCCGGATCGCGCTTTCATGAGGGAACGGAATACAGGCGCCTACACCATCATGCCGTCAACACGCATGTATGGTCGGTCTTCTCAAAATCCTTCCCATGCTTGGTTTCGACCAAGCTGAAGAGTGATGCTTGCGCACCTCTTTAAAAACCCTAATTTCATCAACGGCCGCAGATGAGTGTCTCAAACATCATCTCATCCGTCCGACCTCACCAGCTTGGTTATACAACCCTGGTCAGGAGTTATTTGGTTAGTGAGCAGTCATTACACACCACTTTACCACACCGTAATGCAAGACTGCACATAAAATACACACGATCTTTGCACAAGTATCGACTTTTCAATAACGCAGTTATTCAATTCAGCATTACATGCTATCTTTCGTGGACCCACGATCCACATTCCAGACATCAATCATGTCACAAATGGGGATACTTAGGGTATTGGTCCTGGGCGGTTTACACGAGCGTGCGGCGTGCAACGCGCCATCACAAGAACGTGTTAGGGAGTCATGGACGGTTAGAGATGAACTGGAGAAGTGGGCAAGACCGGTCGTATGCTACCGACACACAACTCCACCACTCCATCATTCCACTACCTCCACTTCCCACGAGAAACGTGAATGAGGCTCAATGACTTGTATAAATAGGTTCTCCGCCCTATTTTAAAACAACAAGCCGAGACAAGACAGAAAAACCAAGTGTTGATACCGTCACATTCAACCATTTTCTGTTACAAGTCATAAGCAAGCCAACACCTTCACAATCTCAACACCTTCTTCGCTTCCCTCCCTAAGATCAACCCCATCTCCTTCACTTTGTGACCGAAACAAGTCCGGAACGGCCATTTCTTGGTTTAGGCCCGGACTTGCATGCATTGATCTCTCGAATCTACAAGCACTCACCTTGCAGATGCATTTGTTGTAGGTTTAAATTCATTCCTCATCACACCCCAAATTACCAAATTCGGCAGGAGTAATTTTCACCCATCAACAACATCAACAACAGATGTGTGGAATTTTGGAACGAGAACAAGAAGATGCAAGGGCTAGTGGAACAAATTTCATGGTTATTGGGTCGTATTTGGCCTGATTTTGTTGCCGTTCAGAGAAGTGACGAGTGAATGGGTTTGGAAGGACAGACAAAAAGCTGATGCTGTGACCAAGGTTTGGTGGACGGAAACAGTAGTTAGCTGGGAATGCTGTCGGTGGCTAGATGGACTTAGGTGCTATGGTTGGTCAAGTTTTGAGTGGAGCCAGGATTTGGAGTTGTGTGGCTTTTGGATTGGGCCCCCTTGGGCAGTATTTGCTAGGTTTTCTTTATACTTTTCGCCAGCAACACCTATTTACATCGACAGAGACTGAAGGACGGAGGGGGGGCGTTTTGGAGTTCAATTGTTTTGGAGGCGAAACGGCCGAACAGAAATTAGAGAAGAGAAAGAGGCGATGGACGTGTTGAGAGCTCAAGAACAATGGAAGAAGACGGCGTCATCGTTTTAATCTTTCCTCTTTTATTATTATTTTTGTTGGGGTTTAAGAAACCCATGATCATGTCTTGCTAGATTTTCATAACTAGGGTTTATGTTGAAACCACATTGAGTATAGGTCAATTGAATTGAGTTATTTGAGAAAGACTATTTTGATTTGAATAAATTAATTCCATGATTTTATATATTGATTCAATGATAAAATTGAGTTGTTGACTCACCGGTTTTATATAACCTTTGTGATTAATTGTTATGGTTACAAATATATTTGTCTTCATATTTGATATTCCATGCTGGGTTAAGTCTTTTGATGGGGTATGCTTAGAATAGCCGGGTATTATTTGTGAACTTATAATTAGTTTCGTATAACTTTCTCGCTAATGCAATTTGATGGTACATGCTTGGATTTAGTCTTTTGATGTGCCATACTTAGGGCGTCCCAGTGATATTTGCGACTCTATTACATATAATAGGTGATGTCAATAGAACGAACAATAAATAATTCATGAATTATGTTTCATTTCAGTAATTGAATAGAAATAGTGGTGGATACTATAAACCCTGATTACCGATTTTCCCATTCATTTTATTGTATTTCAGTAATTTTATTTTTTTTCGTTTTACATTTCTGATTATAAAAATCCCAAATATCATTTCTTGTTAGTTTTTTTTAGAGATATTGATTACAGTATTTGTACCGCACCTCGTGGGAACGACTCGTACTTTCCTCTGTCTACGAGTTAGACACCGTGCGATTGCGGTTATTATAAATAGGCATCTCCGGATCCTACCAATTTTTGGCGCCGCTGCCGGGGAGCGGTTGTGGAATATTGTGATCAGTATTGCTGATTTTGTAAATAGTTAGTTTTTTATTTCATTAATTTTTATTATTTTGTATAGTCTTTTTGTTTTTATTTTTAAGATTTCTTTTTCCTTTTGACTCTTTACGTGTTTTAGTATTTCTTTTGAGTGCCTTTTCGAGAATCATGAATTGTTTGCACCAGACATCTGAGATGACGCTTGGTGAATACAAGTATGGGCCACGGTATAAGGAAGTTCTTGCTTATAATCGTCTCAGGTATGGAACTTGGAATCCACGTCATTTCTATATGGGTGGCTATTCAGGTGTGTATCGATCCCAGTACTTTGAGGATGATGAGGAACTTGACACTACTAATGATTTTAGGTAATGATACCGTTATAACATCCGAATCTAGTGTATCTTATCCAACTCATGATCATCTTATTGATTATTTGCCTATTCAAAAGGACGAGAGTTGTATTAGAGACACTGTTTATTCAGATAATGATGATTTAGAAGAATCTGTATATACAGAAAATACTATTATTGAGTCTAACGACTTAGAGACAGTAGACGTTCATAATGAGATACCTTCTAGTCATTCAAATAGTGAGATTCCTACGAGTCATGTAGTTACTTATAATAATGAGTCAATTGTTCAGGATACTTCTGTTCCATTGAGCCCATCTTTCGTTGAACCATCTTGTGATTCTATGAATGCTTATGTGGATGTTGAACATATTGATACTGGTCAGATAACTTGTACAGATGATTTCGAACCTTTATCTGTTTGTTTAGCCCACTTTGATGATTCCAATGATCCGATGCTTATTGATATTGTCAATGCATTGTGCCCTTCAATGGTTAATAATCAATGTAGCTCAACAACGGAAGTTATTTCCGCAGACTTAGAACCAGATTTAGGAGTTACTGATTTTTATGAACTTGAACCACTGAATGTATATTTAGGTCATTGTGTTGAGTTTGATGATACTTTGCTTTTTGACAATGTCAATTAATTACTTCCTCTTATTCCTAGTGAAGATATTGTGTCGACGGAAGTTATTTCAGCTGATCTTGAACCTGATTTAAAGTATGTTCCCCAAATAGAAAGTAATATAGATTCTCTGTTTGTGTCCATTTGAGTGATTTATTTATCTCGATTAAGGACTGTTTTCTTTTGGGGATAGACTTACACTTCTTTTTGGAGTTTTGTAGTGTTTACAGGTTCATATTCGCAGCTGACCTGATTTGTTGGATTGATCCCCAACTTTTCAGACTTTATATATATGCTTTGCTGCTTACTTTGGTGCAACCTCACCTTGTTTGAGGTTCTTTATGTGCGCAAACATGGATACAAATATTTTGCTTCATGGGAGTCAACCCATCAGATTTGTTTTCTTTATCTTTTATTTCTTTGCTTGAATTTCCCATCTTAATTTTTACGTTGAATGACTCGATTACATTGAGGACAATGTAATGTTTAAGTGTGGGGGAGTTGTTAACTTTTTACTTTTATTTTTTAGGAATTTTCTTGCAATTTATGACCAGCTGTGTAGCGGGTCTAAAAAAAATAAAATTTATATATTATTACTATGATTGTTAGGGTTATGACCATCTATGTAGCGGGTCTTTTTCTTTTTCCTTGCATGTTATGACCAGCTGTGTAGCGGGTCTAAAAAAAATAAAAAAAAATTGTTTCGCGGGGCTTGTGTATGGCATTTGTCATGACCAGCTGTGTAATGGGTCTAACTCTCTCTTATTATATGACCAGCTGTGTAGCGGGTCTTCTTCTGTTTTTCTCGAGGACTAGCAAAATATAAGTGTGGGGGTGTTTGATAAGCACGTAAGTGCTACATTTTATACCCATATTTATATTAGCTAGGACTTGATATTTTGGCTAACAACATCATTTTAATGCTTTTGTAGAAAGTACAAGTGACATCTGATCGTCCATAAAGTAAACGGTTAAAATTGGAGCTAAATGGCGTTTGCCACCAAATTGAGAAAAGTCACTCGCAAAGCCACTTGCCTAGCTGTATATGACCACGGCAGGACCAGGGGAACAAGGAAATACATCTCTCTGCCAAAGCATGTGTCTGAAAGAGAAAGTGCAACATGTCCATCTTTCATCACCACATTTCTCGTGTGGTTCGTGTTAAATATACAAGTAGCTACAATTCATTTCCTTGAACTTTGTTTTACACATGTCAGTGGTCAGTAGGAGAAATATAATAGAAGAAGTACAGGAAAAGAGGAGTTGTAGTTGCAATTAGCTAAGAGAGGTACTGTGGCTGCAGAAATTATGTTGTGACCGGTTTTAGGCTAATGAATAGGAGACTCTAAGATTGAAACTGAATAGGAGCTGTGTCTGTGAGATGAATGATTTGGCTGATGAATTTGTTAGCTTGGGTATGCCTGGTTGTACTGAATAGGAGATGGTCAGAATTGTTGTTATGGAGACTCTAAGATTGAAACTGAATAGGAGCTGTGTCTGTGAGAAAAACATGAATTGGCTGATGAATTTGTTAGCTTGGGTATGCCTGGTTGTACTGTGAACTCTCGGTTTCGAAATAGTCGGCATAAAACAAGTGACTTGCATACGCGTGAATGGAGAATGGAGGTGTGTATGGGGTTTAGTTCTGCAGCAACGAGCCATGGTTCCTGGCAATTGCTCGAGATGAATGAACTGAATTCTCAATCGAGAACCAAGCTAAACGGCAATGGTTTCATGGGCATTTTATGAGTTTGAATCATTAAAAGAAATGGGTCTTTTCCTCCTTGGATTTTGTACTGTGAAAGCAGCTGACATTTCAACTTATTTTCGTTTCCTGTCAACCATCTGAGTCTCAATGTTCTGGAGAGGGGAATGGAGATGAGTGTGAGCTTTGAATCCTATTTTTTATGCTGCAAAGAACAACGATGGGTTTTGTTGTAACTTCTTGGTATCTCAATTAACGACCGTTTGCGGTGGTGCTTACATGAACGAGTGCTGAGAAGTCGGAGAAAGGAAGGAGAATCTAAGAAGGTGGTATGGCATTGATAGATGGAGTTAGCGATATTGATCGGTTGAAGCCATTATTGGTAGTTGACGGATATGGTGGAGCTTTGCAACTGTGATAGAACTCGCGTTATGAATCATATAAAAGAAATGGAAGTGTAATACGAATGGAGATGGGTCTTGGCATGCGATTTATCTTCCACAGCAACAACAGAAGTGTGGAATTTTGGAACGAGGACAAGAAGATGCAAGGGCTAGTGGCACGAATTGCATGGTTATTGGGTCGTATTTGGCCTGATTTTGTTGCCGTTCAGAGAAGTGACGAGTGAATGGGTTTGGACGGACAGAAAAAAAAGCTGATGCTGTGACCAAGGTTTGGTGGACGGAAACATTAGTTAGCTGGGAATGCAGCCAGCGTCTAGATGGACTTAGGTGCTTTGAGTGGAGCCAGGATTTTGAGTTGTGTGGCTTTTGGATTGGGCCCCCTTGGGCAGTATTTGCTAGGTTTTGTTTAGACTTTTCTCCAGCAACACCTATTTACATCGACAGACCGAAGGATGGGGGGCGTTTTGGAGTTCAATTGTTTTGGAGGCGACACGGCCGAATAGAAATTAGAGAAGAGAAAAAGAGGCGATGGACGTGTTTGAGAGCTCAAGAACAAGGGAAGAAGACGACGCCATCGGTTAAAACTTTCCTCTTTTGTTATTATTTTTGATGGGTTTTAAGAAACCCATGATCATGTCTTGCTAGATTTTCATAACTAGGGTTTATGTTGAAACCACATTGAGTATAAGTCAATTGAATTGAGTTATTTGACAAATACTATTTTGATTTGAATAAATTAATTCCATGATTTTATATATTGATTCAATGATAAAAATGAGTTGTTGATTCTCCGGTTTTATATAACCTTTGTGTTTAATTGTTATGGTTACAAATATATTTGTCTACATATTTGATATTCCATGCTGGGTTAAATATTTTGATGGGGTATGCTTAGAATAGCCGAGTATTATTTGTGAACTTATAATTAGTTTCGTATAACTTTCTCGCTAATGCAATTTGATGGTACATGCTTGGATTCAGTCTTTTGATGTGCCATACTTAGGGCGTCCCAGTGATATTTGCGACTCTAATACATACTCCCTCCGTTCCACTTTAGATGATGTTTTAGGGTTTTTTGTATGTTCCAAAATAGATGAGAGTTTAGCTATTTTCTCAAAATTCTTACTGATTTACCCCTGCTTTGGAATCACAACATAACATTCATTGCCCTTGTTATCAGTGAGAGATAATTAATTTAATTTAAGATTTTAAATCTATTCTCTATTATCTTAGGATATTTGGTCATCCCAAGTGGAATTAAATGGGGATTCATAACTTATACTAGAATCTAGAAACAAAAAACAAGGAGGTTTAAATTTTTAGGAAGGTATTAATATGGGCAGATTTGGAAAAAAATTATTCTCTTTGATGTTTCTTAATCTGTGTGAAAAACTCTACAACATCACCTAAATTGGAACGGAGGGAGTATAATAAGTGATGTCAATAGAACGAACAATAAATAATTCATGAATTATGTTTCATTTCGATAATTGAATAGAAATAGTGGTGGATACTATAAACCCGATTACCGATTTTCCCATTCATTTTATTGTATTTCAAGTAATTTTATTTTTTTCGTTTTACATTTCTCATTATAAAAATCCCAAATATCATTTCTTGTTAGTTGTTTTTAGAGATATTGATTACAGTATTTCCACCGCTCCTCGTGGGAACGACTCGTACTTGCCTCTGTCTACTAGTTAGACACCGTGCGATTGCGGTTATTATATATAGGCATCTCCGGATCCTACCACCATGGTGTAGTGGCAGCTGTAAGAGTTTCTTCAACATAATAGAATAGCCATTAGGTTCTTTCCAAACAGGCAACGCCTGGTTGATGGCTGCAATCTGAAGCCGTTTTCTATTACCAGACTTCTTCTCGGCAGTGCTTCTCGGTTTGTACAAGGTGAGGGTACAGATTGGGAGAAAAACCAAATGTAACCACGCTGCAAGACTGCCAGGATTGATGATAACCATGTCAAGACATATCTTCAACGTCCCGCAAAGGCAAGCCCGCACTTATGCGGAATACTGTACACGATCGTGAATTGACATTGAAACACCGCGTCACTAAATCGCAGAGAAGGGGAGGGACCTAGAGCATCATCTTCGTTATCTGATGCAGCGTCTGCACAATCAAAAGCACAAGACGCAGTGCTGGAAGAACCCAAACAATCAAAGGCAACATCCGGAATACACTCACCTGGTTGATCCAGCCCGTGAAGAAGAAAAACAACTTCTGTATCTATGAGCAGTCCAGCAACAACATCTCCATGGACAACCTCTGCACCTAGTTTGCTCCCCTTGCAAGATTTCTTCCAACCGTGTAGGTGCATACACCTACAACATAACCACATGCGCAGGCGACGTAAGACATTTTCCTAAGATGTATAGATGTGCGAGTTGGAGGCAATCACATCTCTGCAAATGGCCTTAGTACCCACAGAGAAGAGATGCATGTCATATACATGCTTAAGGAAAGAACCCTTTGCATAGCCTCTGCCATTGACTCCATATGAGCAACCATTAATTTGTTTGAAGGGGCAATGAAACAAGCTGTCGTCTGGTGTAGCTTCGACTATGGAAGGAACAGACTGGGAAGAAGGATACGCAGTTGATGTGGTAGAAGATAAAGCCCTGGTAGCCATAGGCATAGCGACATAACAAAATTACAAAAAAAAAATATTATAAAGAATAGAATATTATAAATATTATAAAGAATAGAATAACATAATGGTGAAACTCTTATTCATTAGAGATAATTTACGTGTTACATTTAAGCTCTGTATAGAGGCAATGGGTAAACTCTCGTTAAATCTACATGGGCCATACGTACATAGGCCCAAGGTTTTACAACATTCCCCTTTGAGTGGTCCAATATTAGTGCTTCATATGTAGTGCTTCATATATAATGTCTCATACGTAGTTCTTCAAATGTAGTTCTTTCCTCGATGATCACCATATTTAAGTCTATTGCCTTATTAAAACTTCGCCAGGTTAACTCAAAGAGACAAAACCTGAACTAAGGAAAAAGAGTACAATATTAAGAAAAGGGGATTTTGATAAAATACACCTTGTGGGATTATCAATTCCTAAAATACACCCGTTTTTTTTCTTCATAATTGCTAAAATACACCCACTTTCACTTTTTCATCCCGTTTTTTTAATAAAACAGTTAACGGCGTTAAATACAAACTCGGTCCCGAGTTGAACTGAATTATAAAAGACTGAAAAATCCCTAACTGAATTAAATCGGCATGAGCAATTGGGAAAACAATGGCGATGGTGCCCATTTCAGCAACCATCTTCCTTCACTTCCATGTCTGATTCTCCGGCAGAACCAAACTCTAACACCCATTGTTGACTTTAAATACTTCTCTTAGCCCGCTACTCAAACCCATACATACCCATGGCAACCGGAGTTAAGACTTGGATTGGATGAAAAACTCATTTGTTAGACATTTATGCAAACACATTGTATGCATTTTGCTCATGATGGAGATCCAGTTCAATCTATTTATGTTGCGCCCTTTTAAACTCTCCTTCCCTGCCAAGAATTAAGTATAGAACTAACACATATCTCCCTTATCCAATTCAAACCATTAAACATTTGGGAATCTCTTCCATTCAACAAGTTTAGATGGATGGCATTACTCATTTTCTTCCATGTATTATCTCGGCTTCAATCTGTCCTGTATTACCTCGGCTTCAATCAATCCAATACAACTCACATATACGACCAACCCATTCTTCTTGATATCTCAATTGGCTAAGGTAAACTGTAACAAAGCAAATATATTATCAAAATCAAACGTCAACCCAATTCATATTGATATCTCAATCAACATTATTAACCCTTATAAACCCTAATTTTAAAAAATCCCCAATTTTAAATTTTCATAAAGCCTTAATTTTAAATTTTTTGAAATTCTAAGGTACAAAGAAGAATAACAAGTAGAAGAATTAGACTGGTTGTTGTGTTAGTAGAAGATTTAGAGTGGCTGTTGTGTTAGTAGAAGAAGAAGAAGAAGAATGTGGTGGTGTTAGTAACATGGTGGTGATTAGAGACATAGATGGTGGTGGTGCAGTGAAGCAAGAAGAAAAGAGAACAAAGAAGGAATGAGTTTCTTCACAATCATTTTATTATATCAAAAACCAAAGGTTGGATAATATAATTGATTGAACTACGCACAACCTGTGATATTTCAATTATATAAACAAATATAATGCGGAAAAGAAATAACACAGATACCAGAAGTTTTGTTAACGAGGAAACTGTAAATGCAGATAACCCCGGGACCTAGTCCAAATTGAACACCACACTGTATTAAGACGCTACAAACACTAGCCTACTCCAAGTTAACTTCGGACTGGAATGTAGTTGAGCCCTAACCAATCTCACACTGATCAAGGTACAGTTGCGTTCCTTACGCCTCTAGAACCACGCCGGATTCTGCGCACTTTTTTCCTTAGCTGATCTCACCCACAACTAAGAGTTGCTACGACCCAAAGTCGAAGACTTAATAATAAAATATATATCACACAGAAAAGTTTAGTGAATAGATAAATCTATCTCCCATGAGATAACTCTATTGAATAGATAAATCTATCTCCCACAGATATACCTACGAGTTTTGTTCCGTCTTTTGATAAATCAAGGTGAACAGGAACCAGTTGATAAACCAGACTTATATTCTCGAAGAACAGCCTAGTAATATCATTCACCTCACAATAATCTTAATCGATTAACGAAACAAGATATTTTGGAATCACAAATGATAAGACGAAGGTGTTTGTGATTACTTTTCAATCTTGCCTATCGGAGAATAAATTTCGAGCAAATCTTAAAGAAGATAGTACTCAATCACAACATAAAACAACAAGATCAGAAAACACAACTACAGAGAAAATAGTTGCGTTTGGCTTCACAATCCCAATGAAGTCTTTAAGTCGTTAACCTACTGGGTTTTAGAAAAACCTAAGGTTAAAGGATAATCGACTCTAGTCACAACTAGTATCACACATGAGGTATATGGATTAGGTTTCCCAGTTGCTAGAGTTATCCTTTATATAGTCTCCAAATCATGGTTTGCAATCAATGCTACCTTGGTAAAAAAGCATTTAATATTCACTGTTAGATGAAAACCTGATTAGATTCAAGCTATTATCTTTCAACCGTTAGATCGAACTTAGCTTGTTATACACAAATGAAATGTACCAACATTTAGATAAAGGTAACCGTACCTAAATGTGTACACTTAGTTGGTTCAATAATAGTTAACATAGGTTAGCCATATGAACACTTTCATATCAACCTTATTCATCTTTATCATAACTAGTTCAATTGACTCTTCTGAAATTAGTTAGAAAGTTTTTCAATTGTTTGTATTCTCATAGAAGTATACAAGACACAATTGAAACAAAATCAATTTTGATTCACACGAATCATTTCATGAACATTATAGCCACGGTTTTGCAAAAGATTGCATTACTTAATATATAAATTTATTAGTTCATGAACAAACCGATTTTAGAACATAACCTACTCAAGTACGCAAATTGCACGCATACTTAAGTAGCCGGACTGAGTTTGGTTTCGCCAGTACGCGAACTGGTACGCATACTTCCAACCTCAGTTGAATTCGGAACTTGGACTTACGCCAATAGCGTACGTGTACGCATACTAGTTCCCGGACTTCCATTAACCAACCAGTACGCGTACGTGTACGCATACTATGGTTCCCGGACTCGGACCTTACACAAATGTGAATACACACACTATGTTTATATCCAATCATGGTTACATGTTCTAAACTCTCATTTCAATCATTGAAACATTCTTAGAAGACGACAATAGATGTCTCACACAACTATTAGCTCCAAAGCAATTTTCAAGTGATCGAATGATCAATACTGAAACATTCGAGTCTACAACTTGCCGATTTGTGCTTAAAGCCGTGTATTTTGGACTATTGCATTCGGCTTTAACGAGGAACGAAACCCGGTCCGGCTAAGAGGAGACGTTCTAAGATTTTTTGGTTCCAAATGTCGCAACGGCTACATAGAAGTTGCGAATTTTCCATTTCGCAACTGCTTGAAGCTGTTGCGACAAAAATATAGCAATAGCATGCAGCTGTTCCTAAACCTATTCGCAACTGCTAAAGCCGTTGCAAAGTCAAGGAAAAAATTATTGAACGAAAACGGTTGCGAAAAATTTCGCAACGGCTCAAGAGCGATTGCGGAAAAATGCAACGCCCACGTTTCGCAGCTGGCTAGTTGCTTTTGCAAGTCCGTTTTGCACACAGTGCAGCCGTTGCTAATCCCCAAAAATCTTTGTCTTGTACTAATCCGATTTCCCTTTCGATTCACAAAACAAGTTCATGAATTTACTTCCTTTAAACGAATGTAAAACATTGTTTTCTAGGATGAAATATTCACCTCATACCCATACATAATCATAATAGCATTCAAACGATTATGTCGATGTCTTATATACGAAGTTCAAAAGATAAGCGTTATACTTCGTATTGTATTCCTTAATATCACGTCTAATGATAGGGTGTAGAATAGATCCTATTTACTATCTATTGTTTATTCTTTTTCTGCTATTTTTCTTGTAAATTATATATTTTACGCGTGTTTTTGAGTTATTAGGTACTGGAGTCGCATGGAGGAAAGAAGAAGAAATCACCCAATTTGAGCAAAAATGGGAAAGTTGTCATTTCATGGTCGAACACTATCCGGAGCTAGCGACATGTTAAGGGAAACTTTCTTTTGGAAGGATGATTGAAGGCAGCAAGCGCGTGGTTAAGGGGTTGTCATTCTGTGGTATCCCTTATCATTCATCGGTGGGTGAAATTATCATTGGGTGGCAGAATCCGCTCCAATTTATAACCCTAAAGTCGAGAGACTTCTTTCTATATGATTTGCTCATTATGAGCAACGACTGCTGTTACTATATCCGAGAGACTAAAATTCAGAGAAATTGAGAGATGAGTTGGTTACAGAATTGAGAGAATATCAAAGATGGGGTAGTGATGAGTGCTTCCATGAACAACAGATGAAGAAGAGAGGATTTATAGTGACGAAATGGGTTCTACGAACCAAGAAATCTGAGAAGAAGAAAAGGGGATCTGAGGCTAATATTCATATGGGTTTCAGATGAAATTAATGAGGAAAAGAAGAGAAATCAGAAATGGGTACTTAAGTTCACTTAGGGTTTGCTGGTTTAACAGACGGTGGTGATGATTAAGGGTTATGAAGAACACGGAGAAGAGATAGAGGAGATGCTGTTGTTGAATCAAAATAAAGAAGAAGAAGAGGTTCAGATCGAGAATTGGAGATGGATTTTGTAGATGTGACTGAAATGCTGGTGTTATTGAAGAATTGCTGTTGTAATAGAGGAGAGATGCTGCTGCTGAGAAATGGGTTTGCCTCAAGAACCGAGTTCTCTGTGTTGCCATTGAAGATGCAGATCGAGAGCATGAATTGATGGTGATTTTGGCATGAAGAGCAAATGGGTCTGTGGTTTGAGAACCAGTTTGTTGTTGGAAGAATTGTAGGTTTATGTGATCGAGAGGAGAAATGAATGGGTCTGTGTAATTGAATCTGGTGGAGGTATGAAGACTGGGTTATCTATGCCAGTACTGCAGCTGAAGCCTGAAATGAATGAATGATGTTTGAAATTAGATGAATGTTAGGATTGTCATAGGAGAAGAACGGCCTGAAATCGGCTTGAGAATGTCAGAAAAATAGAGGAAACTCTGTCTAAATTTCTCCTCCGACAATTCAATTCGTACCGGCCGATGACCGATCCAACCATTTGAGTAAGACCAGTTAGCCGAGTAAGATGCTGACTCGGTGTCTGACTTCCCCATTGACTGACGACGACTGTTAGTTTGACAGTTATATTTAACGGAACTATGATGGGATATTCCGTCGACGACAGCAAAATTCAGATGACCAGCGGTGATTTTCCGACCGTATTCCGGCAACTCCAAGGATTTCTCCGGTGACCCAATATGTGCAGAATTTTGTGAAGAGTATTCTAGACTCATGGGTTTGAAGATTTGGAACTGGAATTGGATGAAGAATTGGGCTTGAATTTGGAAGAGGAGATGATAGATTTGAGAAAGACTTGGACTTGGAAGTTGAGCTATAAAGGGGAAGGGATTCTATTCCTTGGAAGATTTGGAGAGCATTGAAGCCTATAAATAGAGAAGTTCTCTGCATACTTTTTACACACCTTCTACACACACAACACTTCTCTTTTCTTTATTCTTTGTGTGAACTTCTTAACATGAGTAGCTAATTTTATTATTGATTGAGGATGAATTCCTAGTTCTTAACATATGATTTGAGTTTTGTTTTCAATTCTATCTTGAAGTTTTTCACATGATTGTCGTTTGTTTTTACTAATAGGAATGTTTATACATTCATGGTTGATTGATAGATTGTTTAGAGTGCACGCTAAATTGATTTGTTAATTTGATCTAAATCTAGTGAAAGTTAGGGGATAAGTAATCGTTTCTTGACTCTTTACACAAGTAGCAAACACGAGACCTTGCGGAGGGATTCCGTGGAGCAATTGTGTGTGAAAACAACGTTAGCAAGTAGACCTTGATCTAAGAGTCTAACTACTAATATCAACCTAATAAGTTCATAAATCTTAATGCGTTTATTTAAATTACATCTTGAGTGATCTACTACTAGGTGGTTTGGTAAATAGAATCCGGTAGTCGAGAACTTCTGTATCCGGTGATACAAGGGATTTAGGGGTTTAGCACTGATCTAGTTGCTTTACCTACGGTTGGTGATAATCTGTGACTAATAAAAAGTGGAAAAGAACATAACTTGAATCATTGTTTTGCAACGAAGAAGGATTCCTTGATCTTGTCTCTCTTATTGATTTCAACTTTATCTTGAATTTCTTTGTTTATATTCTTTTGATTTATAAAACGAACCCTCCATTTTTGTGACAATTAAACAACTAAAAATCTCTTGCTCCTCATGGGAACGAACTTGACTACACTATATTATTTGCTAATTGAGTGGAAAAATATTCACTAATTTGTTGTGGTTACGACACGCATCATCTAACTAGAGTATAATCATTCATGCTTCGCAGTTATGTTTTCAACATGCACGACTTGAAAGATACGTTAGGGAATGAAACAGTTCAAGTCAAATATCACTAACCTCAAGTGGAAGGATGATGTTGTCGTTTTAGCTCCTTACTTCTTCACTTCTTCAAGTCTTCGTAATACTTGTAATGTGTCATATCGTAATACTTTCAAGCTAACCTATACGAAGTTTACTCTAGTACATAATCAAGCGACTCTTTAAATGAGTTTTGATTCACTAAAATATGACAACGAAACTTTACATACCAACGCTAGGTGGGTTCAACCGAGCTATGCTCTAACAACAACTACACTTAGTGGAAGTGTAATTGAGGTCGTGGCTCCATAAAGGAAGATGGAGAGACCATCAGGTTCGATCAATACTCATCTAGAGAAGAAGTAAGTGAGTATAAGGCACAATATAATTCATATCATCAATGAAATCATCTCATTGAATTGTCTCTTATTATGTCCATATATGAATCAAACTGGAGATGCTCTGAAGTTCGATGATTCTAGTGAACAACGAAATCCTAAAAGATTGTGAGAACATGCACGAGTCAACGGAAAGATCATGCAAGCATATTCATAATTATTATTATTATTATTATAAAAGGTGCCACCAAAGGGGCATTTTATTGCAAAATAAATAATAGAGTATTTACAAGTGGTTAGTTGTAGGGCTGCACAAAAACCGAACAGGAACCATGAAACCGAACAGGAACTAAAAAATTTAAACCGAACCAAACCTAAAACCATTTCCCAATGATTCATTCATGGTTGTCGGGCCTCTCGGATGACCAACACTATCGGTTTCGGTTTAGGTTTCATCCAAAAACCGAAACGAAAACCTAATGGTTAACCGATTATTACTGTCCATAGGATTGAAATAATATTAGCCATAGATCTTAGTATATAATTGACCTTAATAACTTACTTCACTCGAGTCTTCCCCTAAGTTTTCTCAAACCGCATCTTCTCTTATTCTCTTCCCTAAGTTCTTCCCCAAAGCATACAAGCACCACCAAGATACCACTACTCAAGCCTAAAACTACCACCACCAGGACCACCATCACCTTATTATTATACTTGTTTTACTTCTTCTTCTTCTAGTTTGATCATGTAACAAACCCGACCATCGATGGAACCTGCAAGCTGGAGTATAAGAGACCAAATATGAGTTTGATTATAAAGGGAAAGGTATTGCGACCTTATTTTCTTCTTTGATTTTAAAATAATGAGTTATTTCTGAACTGATTTTGATATTATGACTTTATGAATTAGATTCGATATTAGGGTTTGTAAAATTGAAAACATTTAGGGATTTCAAATTAGGGTCATTTAGGTTGATTTACACAGTGGGTTTTGCTTAATCGGTTTTTTAAAAGAAGATCTTTGTCTTCTATTATTAGATTTAGATGATGATGATCTAAATGGAATTATATTACTGGGTTACTGGAAGATTAATTTGGATTTGTAATGGGAGTTAAATTGAAAGCTTGATGTGTGTGTGTTCATTATCTAAATGGAATTATCTTCTTCTTACTCTTAACACAAATTTTCTCATGGAGTTCTTTTTTTAATTGCAGTCCGGAGATGGATATCGTGGTGTTACAAGAGGGGGAGCACCAGGCTGAATTTGGAGGAGATAAGGGTGAGTATCAGCCACAATTTAAGGTTTAAATATAGTCTTTTTTGTTACAAATGAACTGTTTATGGCTTTGTTGAGCTTGTATGTGTCACATGGTTTTTATTTTGCTAAGATTGTCCGTGTTGCATTTGGTAGTGGTAATGGAAAAACATTATGTTGAGCTTCTGTCTCATAGTCGATGTAAATAATTAGTGAGGCAGATTGTTTTCATCTTTGATGGAAGATAAATTTAATTGTGATGCATGTTTGATTTAGTTGAATTAGAAGAAGTGTTTCTTTTACATGCTAAGCAGAAAATTGTGATGAAGAATCACTGTATCTAGTAAAGTTTGTTGGAGTATGCCATTATGTTTAGTTACTTTTACATTGTATTTAGTAGCTTACAGGCTTGAGGGCTACAATGCCTGTTATTTGTTAGACTTCTCTGTTGTGAAGTTAGTTCCATCAATCAGCGCTAGAGTCATTTGTAAAATTTTGTTGCTAATCCGGAAAAATGGTGTAGTGGTATAACCGCTCATGACTTGTTTATGTTCTTGGTAAAACTATTCACAAGGCCTGACTTTTGTATTGGTATGACTTTTATTAGTGAAACCTATCTTAAGTAATCACCCGAGATGGTATGATCGATTTAGTGTTATTGGTATGACCAACTCTAGGCAAAGGGGAACCGATCCTAGTAAGAGGTGCAACCGATCACAAAAGGGGAATCGATCCTTGTAAGAGGTGCAACACGTTTCTAGATATTGGGAACCGATCCTATGAACATGTGCAACACGTTTTTAGATATTGGGAACCGATCATATGGACATGTGCAACAAATACAAGTTAGATACCATATATATGTGGGAACGGATCCCAGTACCTAGTCAACTGAATTTTGGAAAGCTAGTGTGACTAAATCCAGTACTCACATGGAGGTAGAACCGAAACGTGTTTTAGTATAACTGTGAAACCCATGACTGGTGATTGAGTGTTCTTGATCAATCACATAATTCTTGGAAGTCAGATGAACCAATTCTAAACTTGTTTGGAAGTGTGGAAAATCGATTCCAAGATAGTAAATATGAAAGATGATTTACTAAGTTAAGATGTCGACATACTTTGAACATGTGCAGTAACGCTTATCTTTTATTGGTCAATATTGTTCAAGAATGACTCTCAGCTATTAATTTTTGGTGACAAAAATCACAAGAGTTTTCTTGAAAGACTAAATAGAGACATCATGTATGAATTCTCTTGTACTTGTGGATGTTGTGATAATTACACTCTTCATCACAAGTCAAAGAAGAAAAAAAAGATATGGAACAAGAGAAAACAAACCAAGCAAGAGGTCAAGAATGATGATTCTGTCTTAGTCACTCTTGACGAACAAGACAAGGATCAACTCAACACAACCTAGTTGTGTTGAATTTTGCATGCTCACCTTTGTGCTCAATCTTATGAAGGGTGAGGAAGCATGTCAAACTGAGCACATGATCTCTCGGTTATTATATGACTAATTAACATCTTTAGGGAGATTTATTTTCTTCTATACTTATACTTTCTCTATCTATATTTGACCTTTTGATAGAAACGGTAATTTTGAGTTTTTGATGTTGATATCTACTGATCATTTTTGTGTAGCTCTTGTTTTTACGGTTAAAACGAGCTAAAAATCACTAAATTTGGACATCTTATGCAAAAGTTATGTCAAAAACAGTTTAGTATTGTGATCCTTCACTAGTAAAATATGGTAACCGATCCTAGTGAGAGGTGCAACATATGGTAACCGGTCCTAGTGAGAGGTGCAATATGAAGGAGTGTAAAACTGTTTTGCCCATAACTTCTTCGACCGAACTCGGAATGACCTCATTTTTTTTGCGTTGGTTTTGTAATTCAATTTTCTATAAGATTGAGGTAATTGCAATACTTGATTTTATGTTGAATATTTATGGTGTATTGCAAACTGGTTTATGGGATGTTTGATTTCGGTTTTTCATGACCTTAATATTCGATCTCATATGATGTGAACCCTTATGGTTTGGGTGACTTTTTGGTTTAGCAGGATTAAGTTCTATCCCATGTTGGTAGGATTTATCAAAGGATCATGAGGGGTTCTGATTGAAACAATATATGAAAAAGTCACAATATGTTAAATCATTTGGTTTAGCATAAAATCATATGTGTTTCGGGGTTTTCAACTTTTGATTGCAATAGTTAAAACCGGTTCTCAACCTTTCTATGGTAAAGGTTGGTTGTTGTTATTCTTTTTGTCTTGCATAAGGATGACAACATAATGATATTTGGGTATCAATTCTCCCTGGAAAGAAGATCCAAACATATTGGAGAAGTGGATGTGAAATTTGAGGTAACGACTTTATTAGTTAATTGTTTTCCTGTTTAAGAAAAGCCTGATTTTATTGCGTACATTTATTGCTTTTTCTTAACATAATTTCGGTACAATTGATTTTTTATTCCATTATTTGTGTATGGATGTGTGTGTTATTCATTTGTTTTCGGTTAAGAAAAACTATTGTTATCTTGCTTTATTGTTTGGAATTAATCGTGAGACTTACAAAATTTAGGTGCAATTGCGGTGCTTTAATGTCTATGATTGTTTCAATTGCTTAGGTTGAGGTCAATAATTATGCAAGTTGATTTATTTGGTTTGTATGAATTGTTTATGGCTTAACGAAAGAAAAGGTTTTGAGAATGAATTGTTTAGTCCAATTCGATTCGGATAAGAGAAACTAAGTTAATTCTGATCTTAGTTAGACTTATCAAAGTAGAGGTTTTGGTTATTCAAGTCTAATCAAATGCCTAACAAGAAATGCTAGCTAACTAACCTAGTACTTGTCTTTTTTAAAAGTGAAAGGTCTAAGTTATATGGATAATTAGAACCTGATGAGAAAAATAGAGTTATCTTTATTTTGGTCTTATCAAACAAGCGATTGTATTTGTACAATCGGTTTAACAAAGGAACTAAGGTGCTTAGTCGATTTTTGGTTTGCTAAACTATTAAGGAAAATTGCTTCGGGCAATTTTTTCCTTGGTAACATATCAAAAAAAATTACTTTATAGTTTCGGTTTTGATATTGGTTATCAAAAATGGTGTGTGGAACCTCGTGCTTAACTCTATAGGTTGCAAGTCTTGTGAGATTTGTAAGATCCTTTCGGTTTGTCCTTTATTTGCTCGTACCTTTGTCATTTTGTGACAAAAAGGGGGAGAAATATATGGAGTAAACAAGTGATACTGGTATTGATTATATTGATTGATATCACTAAGGGAAAGGACATTGGTGCTTAAACATTTTATCTAACGAAAGAGTAAAGCATAGACTAAGGGGGAGTAGCATATCATATTGATACTTGTAGTTACATGGACTACAAAGGGAATAACAAAGACGTGCAGATTGAAAATCTACCTATCTTACCTTTAGGGGGAGTATTAGCTTTGTTATTATAATGTCAACTGCGGCATTTATGGATTGAATGTATATAGGTTATTGTTCTGTTGAATTTGGGAATCAAGCGTATGTGTAATGAATTGTTGTAATTTGTTTATCCATATGATGTAAGAGTTTTGTGACTAAAATTGACAAAGGGGGAGATTGTTAGAGCATAGCTCAGTTGAATGTCAAGTTTGGTTGTCATATTTTAGTGAACCAAAACTCATTTAAAGAGTCGCTTGATTATGTACTAGAGTCAACTTCGTATAGGTTAGCTTGAAAGTATTAGGATATGTATTGCGAAGACTTGAAGAAGTGAAGAAGTAAGGAGCTACAACGACAACATCATCCTTCCACTTGAGGTTAGTTATATTTGACTTGAAATGTTTCATTCCCTAACGTATCTTTCAAGTCGTGCATATTGAAAACATAACTGCGAAGCATGAATGATTACACTCTAGTTAGACGTAGTATTAAGGAATACAATACGAAGTATTAACACTTATATTTTGAACTTCGTATATAAGACATCGACATAATAGTTTGAATGCTATTGTGATTATGTATGGGTATGAGGTGAAGATTTCATCCTAGGAAACAATGGTTTACATAGTTTAAAGGAAGTAAATTCATGAACTTGTTTCGAAAGGTAAATCGCTAGGCTTATTGGTATTGTTATTCATTGCATATCTTTTGAACTACCAATATGTGTGATTAGTATAATCTCTCATGACTTGTTTATGTTCTTGGTAAAACTATTCACAAGGCCTGACTTTTGTATTGGTATGACTTTTATTAGTGAAACCGATATTAAGTAATCACCTGAGATGGTATGATCGATTTAGTGTTATTGGTATGACCAACTCTAGGCAAAGGGGAACCGATCCTATGAAGAGGTGAAACCGATCACAAAAGGGGAATCGATCCTTATAAGAGGTGCAACAAGTTTTAGTGAAAGGGGAACCGATCCTATGGACATGTGCAACAAATACAAGTAGTTACCATACGTATGTGGAGAACCGATCCTAGTACCTAGTCAACCGAATTTTTGGAAAACTACGTGACTATGCACAATACTCACATGGAGGTAGAACCAAACTTGTTTTGGTAAAATCGTGAAACCCATGATTTTTGATTGAGTGTTCTTAATCAATCACATAGTTCTTGAAAGTCAGATGAACCAATTCTAAACTCGTTTGGAAGTGTGGCAAATCGGTTTCAAGATTGTAAGTATAAAAGAGGACTTACAAAGTAAAGATGTCGACATACTTTGAACATGTGCAGTAACGCTTATCTTTTATTGCTCAATGATATTCCTTAATAGCTAAAGGAAAATCCCGGATCGAAAAATAAGTTGAGAATCTTTTAATTAAGGTTTTTAATTTTATTTTTGGAAAATGAAAATCGGTAATGTGCATTTACTAATTGGAGATTTTCTAAGAGATTTTCGGTCAATGTTTGGACAAAGCATTTCCAGGAATTATGGAAACCAAATATGGAATATATTGCATATCTTGAGAATATTTTCGGTTTTGGAAATTCCTTGGTGTCCAAACTTCCTTGGTCTATAAATACCAAAGTTTGCATTTCTAGGAAACTAATCCTCAGAGCCAGCAAAACTACCTAGTTGTGTTGTTACTGGTGGAGCCGCCTATTCGGAGATGAAAGTAACCTAAGTAGGTGAAATCTCTTACGGCCACTCAGTTTAAAGACTTCTTTGGGATTAGAAGCTCTATTAGTACCGTTGGTGGGAAACTAGATATGTGTGATTAGTACAAATATGTGTGATTAGTATAACCGCTCATGACTTGTTTATGTTCTTGGTAAAACTATTCACAAAGCCTGACTTTTGTATTGGTATAACTTTTATTAGGTGCAAACCTAGATATTAAGTAATCACACGTTTTAAAATGAGATGGTATGATCAATTTAGTGTTATTGGTATGACCAACTCTAGGCAATGGGAACCGATCCTAGTAAGATGGTGCAACCATGATGTTCACAAAAGGGGAATCGATCCTTGTATGAGGTGCAACACATTTCTAGATATTAGGCAAAGGGGGGAACCTAGTAAGATCCTATGAACATGTGCAACACGTTTTTAAAAATTGGGAACCGATCCTATGGACATGTGCAACAAATACAAGTTAGATACCATACATATGTGGGAACCGATCCTAGTACCTAGTCAACTGAGAATTTTGGAAAGCTAGTGTGACTAAATCCATTACTCATTGAGGTAGAACCGAAACTTGTTCGGGTAGAGGTCATGATTGGTGATTGGAGTGTTCTGATCAAAACTTGGTTTGATGTAGTATAACATGACTTGTATGTTCTTGGTAAAACTATTCATGATTGTGAAACCTATCTTAAGATCGAGATGGTATGATCGATTTAGTGTTATTGGTATGACCAACTCTCAATAGTAAGAGGTGCAACTGATCACGAAAGGGGTTCTTGTGCAACACGTTTCTAGATATTGGGAACTGATCCTATGAACATGTGCAACACGTTTTAGATATTAGAAATCATATGGACATGTGCAACAAATACAAGTTAGATACCATATATATGTGGGTAATACCTAGTGTTTGAATTTTGGAAAGCTCGTGTGACTAAATGACTCACATGGAGGTAGACCGAAACTTAAACCGTGAAACTCATGATTGGTGATTGAGTGTTCTTGATCAATCATATATGAAGTCAGATGATGTGGAAAAACATGAAAGATGATTTACTAAGTTAAGATGTCGAAATACTTTGAACATGTATAACGCTTATCTTTTATTGTTCAAAGATATTCCTTAATAGCTAAAGGAAAACCTGAGATCGAAAAATAAATTGAGAATCTTTTAATTAAGGTTTTTAATTTTATTTTTGAAAATAAAAATTAGTAATGTGCATTTACTAGTTGGAGATTTTCTAAGAGATTTTCGGTCAATGTTTGGACAAAGCATTTCCAGGAATTATGGAAACCAAATTTGGAAATATATTGCATATCTTGAGAATATTTTCGGTTTTGGAAATTCCTTGGTGTCCAAACTTTCTTGGTCTATAAATATCAAAGTTTGCATTTCGAGGAAACTAATCCTCAGATCCAGCAAAGCTACCTAGTTGTGTTGTTACTGGTGGAGTCTTCTATTCGGAGAGGAAAGTAACCTAATTAGGCGAATCTCTTACGGCCGCTCGGTTTGAAGACTTCTTTGGAATTGAGAAGCTCTATTAGTACCGTTGGTAGTAAACTAGATAATTACGGTTTATTATTAGTTTTCGATTGATTTGATTGACTAACGGTTATTGAACTTTGATTGAACCTAGTTTGTTTATGCTTGAGAATCTTCTCTTCTGATATAAGATTCACTCAAACTAGATCGAAGTTTCGACTGGGATATTTAGACTGTTTGTATATCTAAAGACGTCTTGTGATAATCCATTGTTAACAGACTCCGTTCTGTGCTTAATTGATCGCAAGAGATTCAAGTTGATTGTGTGCAGGTGTTATTGAAGATCTAAGAAGATTTGAAGACAAAGAATACTTTGAAGGTTTCTAATTTGGGTTCATAATCTTAGGAATGCACAATACTTGTTTCAGTTAAAGAGGATCCAACTATAATAGATTTATCCTTGTGGTAGATTGGATTGATTAGTTGATTAGATCGGCATCAATACAATTCTTTGTGATTCAAAGTATTGATTGCAAAATTTAGACAATTACTTTGGTAGTTGTTATAGATAGATCTAAGGACCTAACAAAGAAGTTTATTGAGATAAACGGAAGAGCCTTGTGTCAAACTCACATCACTTGGTTGAAAAGAGTTGCTACCAAACATATTTGTTGTTCCTTTACTGTTTGGAATATGAACCAAAGGAATTGTTCCAAGTACGTGACTTATTACAAGTTGGAGGCGTGGGAATACAGACGGAACTAGGTGAACTATAGGTTTAGTTGCTTGGTCTCAACTATACGAAGTTGGTTTGATTTTTTATAGCGGCTTAATCCTGAGTGTATTCAATTTTGGACAAGGTCCTCGGGTTTCTCGTATTTGCGTTTCCTCGTTAACAAAATCTTGTTGTGTCATTTACTTTTATTTTCCGCAATTATAATTGTTGTTATTATAATTTAAAGTAAATTACACAAACGTTAATTCCTATTTACTTGATATTAGTCCCATTGTGTTTGGTTAAGTCCAGAACCATTTATCAAGTAAACATACTTTGTTGTTGTATTGTCGGATCTCGTATCCATAGACGATCACACAAAGTGTGAACCGATTAGTTGCATTGTTTCGGCTCGGTCCATAGATAATCACTTTCGGAGAAAGGACTTATAGGTGGAAAAGTTTTAGATTGAGGTATATTTGGGTACCCTCGTCTTTTCAGTTGCAACACCTTAGTATATGGTGTACCTCTTACTGAGGATTTCTAACTCATGTCATTACATAGTTCTCATTTATACTTTTATACTGAAAGTCCTATATTAGTTTCTAATATTTGGGTTTTATTTTTCAGTGCAACTTGTGCCAGGAATTGATCAAGTTGTTTTTTCATAATAGAGAAGCAAGAAGGCCCAAGAAAGAAGGGTAAAAGTACGGTGAAAACCATGTTTATATACTGTTGCTTGTTACTGGATTTTGGCTGAAATTATAAGCTAAAAATCAGTTGAGAAACTTATGTTAATGGCGATGGAGTTTGATGATTCATAAGGAGGAAGTTGTGGATGTTCACAATGGGTAAAGTTCTTGCAGGAATTTCTTGTCGTGAAATAGTAGGTCATTGATGATTGTTTCCGGAAGATTAGGAGGTCTATTAGCCTATTTATCTTAGGAGGAGTTCGTGTTGGTCTGAGCTTTGCTGTAGAGACGAAATAAATGAGCATCGAAACATCTTGACCCTTTAAAATACAAACACAAAAACCATAGTACAAATATTTACGGGTACGATATCATTATATCATTTCGTTTGATTCTTCGTGTGAGTAACCATATTTGAAAATATTTTCCCCATGTTCTGGTGTCTTTTCACACTCTAATAAAACTGTCTTTTGATAATCTGTGCATTTGTTTTTCCTTTTCCTTTTCCTTAGAACTGAAATCAACAACAAAAAAAAAAATGTCTGCATAACCTGTTATGCACCTACAAAAATGTTTGAAAATGACTTCATAACTCATTATGTAACCAATTTTTTGTTAGCACTAAAATAGAAAAATTGCTGCATAATTTTTATGCAGCCGAGAAAATAGGTGCATCATCTGTTATGCATCCAAAAAATAGTTGCAT